>JAQMWT010000479.1:0-173850 GCA_029834535.1 Chrysophaeum taylorii | reverse complement strand
ATTTCGCGTTGTTCATTAAAAGCACATAGTCTGAGCTGTAGTGAGCGAAGTTCCATTTACGCGCTTTTGCTTGTTGTAGCGAATAAATTGGTAGAGTAGGCAACAGGTTACTGAGTCTAAACAAAGTAATTGACATTATCATCAATTTTACTCTGGATAGATGATTGTCCTTTAAATTCAACTCCATAAAGATGTATACCAAGTTTATCTTCTCCCCATTGAGTCATACTGATGATGTGCAGATCGGGATCGTTATGGTCGTTTTGCTTGGGTAGGAAAAGCGCAACGTCTAGCTTTACATATCCCACATTTGGATGCTTTGGGAGAGCGGGAATGACGGTCCTTATAATCATAGCATGTGATACTCTGCGTATTCGTAGCAGTCTGGATAGCAGGTGATAAGGACTCGGGTAGCTTTACGATGTGGATAGGATCAGCATAACGTTTAAAGTTAATTACATGTTGAGAAGCACATGTGTCAGCATATCCTGGCGTAGTCATTAGCGGCAAATTGTACTCGTTGTACAGTTTAAGCATTGTTGCATAACAGGCATGTGTTGAGCTTTGACCAAACACGTACTGTGTCATGAAACTTTGCGTTTGTTCGGAAGGCACAACGACGAGTGTAAAACCTGTGTTTAATTTTGGTAGCAACACAGGAGGGTCTGTGCCATCTTCATTATCTTCGTTGGGTAGATTATTGGGGAGCTCAGAGTGCGAGGAAGTTTCCCGAGCTTGACGACGAACGATAGCATTCTGAGCTTTAGCATTTATGTGCTGCAATAGCGGCTGAGGGATGTTATCGATTTTATCATCTTTAATGGACTGAAAGTGCGGAACATTTTCTCTGTATCAGCAGTCCCCCTCTGCTCCGCATCACTGGGGGACGCTTCAGGAGCAGATGTTTCAGTTTGATACTTTTCTTCTGAAACATGAGATTCCTTATCGGCTTCTAAGAGGTTCACAATGGTATTGGACATAGTATCAACTCGAGATAAGTAGAGATGAACTTGGGTGGCTTCGTCAGGATCTAAGGACTGTGTCGAAGCTTGAGAAGCGGTTGTCCAGAGGGTACTCAGTAAGCTTTTCATTTCCTCCTGTACCATTTTAGAGTCGGTAGAGGGGTTGGGATTCGCTTCCTGTAATTTACCAAACAGGTGGCGAAGACGATCAACTTGATAAGTAGCCCGGTCCATAAGAGACATATTAGAGCGTGCATTGCGGTTAGCGGAGGGTGAGTAGACAGGACGATCGAAGCTGGTACCTTTGACGTTATAATTTGAAGGTGGACGATAGTACGACGTGTCACGAGGTGAAATTGTCGATGCTTTATCTTTTGCATTACGAAGCTTACGAGCGTTGAAGCCAGACTGTCCAGCTACAGTAGCTAACAACGAGTAAGCGTTGTTTAGAGAGTCGTGGGATTGATGTATAGTATCCATCAATAATACTTTAGGTGGCTTGGTAGCGGTAGTACCAGGGATGTAAGGGATCCAGGAAGCGGTTTATCCAAGCGTCGGTTGGAGGAAAACTTTGTTTCATTGTATATCTTTAACAAGAATTCCAATAGTGGACGAACGTCGTTGGGATCAACTAGCTTTAACAATTCGGGATGGTGACTCGTGTTGTTACGAGAGCATGTATCGTAGAGTTTACACCATTCCAATAAAGATTGAGAATAGCGCTCGTGATCCGATGGATTAGCATATAGACGGTAGATCTCCTCGTGAGCTTTAAGAGTGATTATGGAGTTATTAAATTGGATTGATGCTTCATCATTATTTAATTGCTTTGCCTGAGATTGGAAGGCAAGGAGTTGTTCGACAAATACATGGGCATACCAATTAACGTTTAAAGACATTCGATTAAACTGAGATTTAAGCTCAGTAACATCTGTACATGCCACTGTCTCATAGTAATGGTAAGCTAAAAGCATTACTGCACGTAGTTTATTTGGATGTGTAGTAAGTGCATATATCTTCTTTAATTGAGGCCACATAGCGAGTGCTGGTTTGTCTTGTGATTCCAGATTAAAAAAATGTGTACAAGAAACCAGCATAAGTTTCGCAGTGTTTGATCCAGTCGGTATTAGAGAGACCTGTAAAGGATATGTTAGTTAGAGATGAATCATACACAATTGATTTAGGGAATCGGGTATCTAATAGATTGAGGACACGTTTAAGATCCTCATTTAATTCGGGACGAATGAGATTGTATGACTCTTGGTAATAAAGTCGTTCGAGATTATTACGGACATCAACTGTTAGTTGATGTGATGAGTTGACATGCCAAGTTTTAAAATGATCAGGCAGGGCATCTTCATCAGGTAAGTTTAAATCGTTTACTTGTTCAGCTTTCCATTGAGCGAAGATGATATCAGCTTCTTGTTCAAGTTGGTTATACTCCGGAGCATTCCGGGTGTAAGCTTCATATGAATCGAAGCAGAATAACGCGTCCGCGTATGGACTTGTCATATGCCTGCGAGGCACCTCAATTTGCAAGCTCACCTTGGTTGAGTTGTCTTGGAAGCGCAATCCTGCGTTAGTTTTATCAACGAGGATTTGTTCTTGTTTGTAGATATCCGTAGTGGATATTGGTTTTTGTTTTGACATGGTTGTGACCTATTAAGGAATAGGTTATAGGATTGATAGACATATTCGACACATAAGAATGAAGGGTTTCTCGAGTGCGGGTTATATGTACAGTACGCTATTTTAAGCGTGGGCTTATTTACAAGACCAAACAAATCAACATGCTATTTAAAAACAGGATGACTTGAGACTGAAGAATGGATTAATTCTCGAGCAGTCAGTCTTTTGTTGGGGAATAGAAGGAAAAACCCGTACAAGTTTCCGCGGCTTGTATAGGAAAATTTTAATTTTATTAGCTATGCGAGTGCATATGACCAGTGACCGACCCAACTCGGTCACAAACCAAATTAAGTGGTGGGCATATATCGTCACATAACAAATATGTACAGTAGACCACCGCCAAACACATTGTCGCATTGTACTCGTGATCAGGCATAAATTAATCACTCCATTTATACGTACAACACAGTTGGGCTGACACACCTACGCATCTGGGCCCATAACCAGGAGAGATTTGACCCCCTCCGGGTACATGGTAGAGACTGCGTGCAGTCTTAGGCGTGTACAGACCATTCCGCTTGTCACGTGCTACTACACAAGCTAGGGATTTAAGCCCTAACTCCTTAAGGAGATTAGGTCCCATAGAAGCGTTTACACTGACAACGAGGAACGAAGCCTCTGTTAATTAAACAGACAACCCCGTACCTGACGGTACGCACCTGGAGGCCTACTCCATGTTGGAAAAGAGCTTCAGACTGGGTTCTTCATAGTCATGAAAATATATAATTGCGGAAGGGTAAGGAAGGAAGGAAGGAGGGAAAGCCGTTTTACGGAGAGAAAATCCTCTTGTTCAGATAGGTGAGAAATGTTCCAGTGTCGCACACATAATAGTGTAGCTCTCTGGACTTTAAAACCTGCTATCTCCATCCTAAGATTTTTACGATCAACACGAGGGCCATCAGGAAGGAAAAGACCTTCTTTTAGCTGGAAGACGCCGGTCACGAAAGTTTATGTCGAGTCGGAGGCGTGTTCTGGAATCGTCCTGGCTCGGTTTGTCAAGCAATGGTGGTGGAGGACACCGGGTGGGTTTAACAATTTATTATTCCACGGCGAAGCGAAGTGAAGACCGTGAAGACCTGAAGACTCTCCTTCCAAAGTGGAAAAGGAGAGAGGAGTTGGGTTAACCAATATACTCTTCTGCTTTCTCGACATAGAGCGTGGTTTTGACGAACGTGCCCATTCGACGATTATGGGTTACGGAACGAGCTCGTCCATAAGCGACAGGAGCGTAAGAAGGAACTTGAGGTACCAGTTTCCTGTGAGTACGTGGAGTAGGTGAGTATCGCAACCCGAATAGCGAGTTTGATCAACGAAAAATGGTCAACACGAGAAAACCAAGTGCAAACTCGCCCCCGACCCGAAGGAACTAGCCTCAGGTCGATCGCTGCTGTGACTAACTAACTAACTAACTTCAGACCTCTCCCGAGCATGGGAGCCAGGCCGGACCGACAGGAGCCAGTCCGGAATCACGGGCCTGTAGACGAGGAGCGCCGAAAGGTCGGTCGGCGGAGAGTGACCATCAAGCTTGTCGCAATGCGACGAGGAGACCGCGATGTGACTGACAACCAACTCGCCGATAACCTTCCGTCTTCGCCCCCCGGCCATACCCCGTCCCACTGCGAACGTTCCGGCTGCCAACCGGCCCGCCCGGGAGGCGAATAGGTGCCAACCTACGCCGGGAGGGCGCTGCTGTGACAGTAAATCCTAAAGTAGCGAATTTGAAATGGGAAATAGGAGCGTTAGTCTCAATGAGCGACGCCAGTTTCATGATTGAATCCTCGAAGGGCCGAGGCGGCATGTACCTCATAGAGTATAAGAAAGCACCTAGTGCAGCGTCCAATCTCGATAATGGGGCGCCCGCGACAGTAAATCCTTAAGTAGCAAAAATGAAATGGGGTATTTGTCTGATCAGGAGAAGCCACCCATTTTTTGCGGCTACAGCTGCTACTGGACAGTCGGCGGCGAGATGCAGCACACGCACCCTCCATCTCAAAAATTTTGGCGTCTCGCATGCCCTGCCGCTGTCGAACGCTTCGCCGGTCGGACGATAGGCCTGATTCGTCGGGTCCCTTGGCGGATGAACCCACGCTCTCCTGGTTTATTCTCGTGCCACTCGGAGCCGTCGCACCATCCCGGCAATGCGCCCAACAGAAGACCCAACGGCAAATTCAAGCTGTTGTTGTTTTGAAAGGGATTAGGGTATTCACAGCGCGGAAAAATAATCGAAGGGCCTGACCCTCCTGTGACGCCTGCCCCAGGGCTCAGCAACGACATCGACTAAGTCTCCCCCAGAGGCACTCACTCACGCCTTCCGGGTACTTGCCACCCTCTAATTATCTGTCGCCCTTCCGGGCTGTCCCCAACCCTGCATAATGCGGTCGTGCTGTCTCCATCCCTTCGTCTCGTTTGTGGTCCTGTGTCGGTGTACTGTCGGGACCCACAACTCTTATGAGGGTAATGGTGAATATAAGTGTTGACGTCACAAATCTGAAGAAGATTTCGCTATCTGCGACTATGTCGTCAAGAACGCCGGCTGCCACGCGCAGCTCTTTACGCTTTTGATGTCATGCCGGTTCGTCGAATTCATCACCAGTAGCACATGACTTCGCAGGGAGAGCGACAATGCCAGCGCGCCGCGACATTTTAGAATTGCAATCATTGGTGGCGGGCCGGCGGGCATTGGGGTGCGATGAGACGCCAAAGCGCAATCATCACATCGTGTGCAGATCCTCGTAAGAGCAACAAGGCTCAAACTATTGGACGAGCTTTTGGTCGAGACCGAAGATTCCACGAAAACCGCGGGACAGCACGACACTACTGCCACCCTGCCCCGAGGAGTGCTTCTCGTGAGACTCCTTTCATCATCTTCGAAAAGGGATTTGCGTCACAGGTGGAGGCTGGCTCTGCTCAGACTCTTGGACAAGGTGCGTTGGGCAGGTACGACATAAGGTCAAACACGTTCGCGTCAAAGCTCGTCGAGCACGTACTCGGGGACAAGAACCAGGCGACGCCTCCTGAGGGTTCCACGGGTACACCTCTCGAGCACCTCAGGTACAGCGAAGTGGTGTCTGAACTCTTGTCTATCGGTCTGGCGCCGGCGCCACTCTCCCTCCTGGCCAAATTCATGGGGCAAGTCGGCCAAATCTACAACAAAATCCTGAACAGAAGGAAGCGAAGCGCTTGCATATGCAACGCGCGCGTGGACTCCTTGCAGCGTTGCGGCGACAGATGGCGGATAAATGTCGCTGACAACTGCCCGACGTCACTTCGACCACTCTTCGCACAGCACGTCATCGTGTGCATAGGCGCGATGCAAGAGCTGCCGTTTCTCGATCAACCTTTGCACCAAAGAAAACTCGTTAGGTCGGACGAGGCCTTGACGAGCTCCGGTATTCAAAAACTGCGTGAAAAGCTCTCGAAAAAAGGTGGTAACGTCTGTGTTGTCGGCGGTGCCCACTCCGCATTTTCTTGCGCTTGGATTTGTCTCAATGCTCTCCACGTCGCGGGTAGTTGCACAGTGAAAGCCGACCAATTTTTGACCCAACCGGTGGCATGTTCACCAATGCGAAGAGCCAACACGGCCAAGTCTATGAGTGCATGCTGTGAGAGCAGTCAGCCAGCGAAGCCGGTCGTCGTGTTGGGCGAGACCCTGCCATGCATCGCGTCAAAGGTGAACCCTGGTGACGAAGGTGACTTGGCTGCGGGTAAATCATGCGAAACTACCGCCGCTGACCAGGCCGAGTCGTTCCCGCGCCTCGAAACCTGTGCCACAGCAACCAAGACCGCGATCGCTACAACTAGCGATTCGCGCAGTTGCCGCAGCGTCCTGAATGCCCAACCTCAGAGTGTAGCGAGCAGAAGTGGAGTTGCGGCCAGAGCATCAGGCGAGCGCGTGCGCCCCAGTCTCAAAGCGGCAGGAGTCATGAAGCATGCTTATGTTTGCCGAGGACAGCCCATTTCGGTGACCCTACTCTATCGTTCGCCCGTCAAGGTCTTCTATTCGTCGAAGCGCGAAGCCGAAGCGGACAACTACCACGACTTCTCGCAAACAAACCGCTATGGCCAAGTCCATGCCTTCGGCGGGATTCGCGGCGATGCCAAGGCACTCTACAGGGACGTCGTTCACGGCAGAGAATCCCGAATTCGGATGTGCCAAGTCAAGGCCGGAGGTTCCAAGTCGCTTATCGCGCACTGCTTCGACGAAGCCGACGTCATCCTCTGGGCGACTGGCTACAAGTCAAGGACCTTACCCATCTATGACACAGACAAGTCCGAAATCAGATTGCGTCAGTCTCAAGGCCAGGTCACCGTCGACGCGAACGGCAGCATTCTTCGTGCTCAAGGCACCGCGAATTTGGTCATCGCGGGACTCTACGGAAGTGGTCACGGTTACGGACTACCCGCCATCTACGAGAATGGCGAGTTAGACGGATCTAAGGGGCGTGCCGATGGAGTCGCCGTCTATATGCGCCAGGCTGCCACCGTCATACTCAGCCAGGTCATGGGCGACAAGTTCCCCGCCACACCGACGGCTGTTGCACCGTCCCCGGAGTCTCCAGTGAAGCCGCTAGTCGTCGTGAGTCCCATTGGTAATCGTAGCAGGCGTCCAAGCGCCAATGCCTCGGCGACGACCAGGTTGTGTTTGCCTATCCACGCGGCCAATAACAACCCGAACAGCATGCGCATTAGACGCCAAAGTAAGCCCAAACCGCAAAGCGCCCGCACACTTTCCGCTTCCAGCAGACTTGTCTTGAAAGTCGCGAATTGATGCGTCACCGACAGAACCGTCGAGCTTGATTTATAGTGCGTCATGAATCGGGATCGCGAACAACCGCCCCTTAAGCCTGGAGGTAGTTGATAACTGAAAGAATGTGTGTCGGCACGATAGTAGTTAAACCGGAGTTGAGTTTCGCCCATTTCCCCTGTTCCAACATCATGTTTTTGGCGTGGTGATGAGCCAATTCTTACGAAGAAATCACAACAGTGCGCAGCCCATCTGCACTGTTGCACTCTCATCTTCACTCCTCCGCCCATCACCGTCCTGTGCTAGATCTCCGCGTATGGCAGTCTTGTACTGTTGCACTTATGCCTCTCTCCACTCATGGCTGCCTTGTGCGGTTGATTTCTCGACTTGTCACGTTTTCCCGCCCATAGCCGCCGCCAAAAAACGCCACCCGTGCTTCTAGTTGGAATCCAGGCACCCTTGGTCCCGCGTACTTATCTCCGCCCGTCGGGCACACCCTTGACGTCTCAACAAATCTCAACAAACGACCCCCGCTCCACATTCCCCCCAACATGAGCCGGCGAGAGCACGTAGTCGTTGTCGACGACGACAGCGACGAAAACAAAGGCGACACGGGCGCAAAGAAACGAATCGTGGAGGCCACGCCAGAACCGTCGTCGAAGAAGCGCAGAGGTTCGGTAGAGATCATTCCAGGTGGCGATGTGACGAGGTGCGGTGATGTTGTCATCGCGCACCAGTGCAACTGCGAGAGCAAAGGGGCACGAGGCGTCGCCAGGGCGTTGTTCGCGCGCTACCCGGATGCAAACGTATACGCGACGCGGTCGAGGTCTTCGACCCCTGGCACAGTCGAGGCCCGCGATATCGAGGGGAATCGGATCGTGGTTGCCCTCTTCGCTCAGCGCAAACCGGGCAAGCCCTGGGCCAAAAACGATTCGCAATCCCTGCGTCTTGAGTGGTTCGAGTCGTGCCTCGAGCAGCTCGGACGGCTGATGCAGTCAAGGGGCGCGGATACTGTCGCATTGCCCTACCTCATTGGCTGCGGTTTGGCAGGAGGCGATTGGGGTCTGTACGAGCGCGCCATCCGCGGTTTCGCCGACCGATCTAGAGTCCATGTTAGGCTCTACGACATCGAAAAGAAGGCTTCGGAGCGCTGAAGCGTATCGCGCGCACGAAGGGCGATGAGCTCTTGGTGGGCTAGTCGTCGAAGCAAAGGGGCCACGACATCGACGGAAGTAATCCGAGCCGCAGCCCGTCGGCAAGCACAAGCTCCACATGAATAGCTAACTAGCCAAGTATAGACCAGCCAGGTGCAGGGGGCGTAGGCTAATCCCAGCGCCGTGGCGCGTGCTCCACGTAAATATTAGAGGGAATCGGCGCCAGCCTACAGTGTAAAGGTGGTCAGGCCGTGCTAGTCGGTGACCTCGGCGGAGAGCGGCGGGAGACCGGCGCCAGTGACAAGGCAGGTGAGGAAGTGGAGCATTAGTCCAGGCGGACCGATGAGGTTAGTGAGGAGGACGGAGTGCGGCGTGAAAATGCCGCGCTCGAGGCCGTCAAGCCAGATCGCCCGTCCAACAAATAAGTCCCAGGTTAGGACGTGGGGCCACTCCTCCGAAACAAAATTTTTGTACGTCATCATGCCGATCATTGCCTTTTGCGGGCCGTCGGAAAACGGAAAACCCGTGGCGTCAAAGACGTCGGCAAACTCGACGATAGGAGCGGTGCCGTCTGGTTGCGTTGCCGAGATGAGGACGATGGCGATATGGACGAGGCTGAACGCGATGAGTGGAAGCCACGAACCCATAATCTGCTTGGTGAGTCCATTATTCGGCGCTGCGATCATCAAAAGCCAAAACGGCTGTGGTCCGAAAGTTGCGATCGAAAATAAAGTGCTTATGTCAGCGTTCGACCCCAAGCTCAGCGAGAGCGACGCCAAATCATTTACGGTCGCGCTGCGTCGGCTGCTCGCGCACCGTCGCAGCCGTGGCTGGCTGCCGACGAACCCACAACACAAGTGTACGGAGGTAACTAGCAACACCAACTTCACCATCCGTACGTTCAAGAAGGATAATTGGGTGGGGGGGAAGACACCCACACACACCCACCCCCCTCTTAGCAGTAGGGTCGGATAAGAAAACGAGACTAGCCCGCGCCGCAACGACGGGTCCTACAACACGTGGGCTTTTTCCTTTTTTTGCGTGAGGGGACGAAAGGATGCCGACTTCACTATGGGGACTAGTTCCATCGCGACGATCTCGCGGCGTGGCGGCACATACTGCTTGAGTACAAATGAACATAGCTCAGCGATCCGTTGAGTATGTCTTAGTACAAACTGAAACATAGTTAACGGCTCGTACGAACTTTCTTATCCGACCCTGTTAGCAGTCGACATTTAAAGACACCCCGACATACCTCATGTGGGGGGGGGGGGGGGGGCAACAGAGCTACGAAGTCCAACAAAGCATGCTGCCGAATGCCAGAGGAACATCCGCCACCCGGCGCCTAATTGTACAAAGGCGTGCTTTCATCGAACGACCGTGTGGAAGGGAGGAGTACTGATGGGCTGACCATTTTTTGCCCTCATATCCAAGTATATCGACTACTTTTCCGGGAGTGCTTCGCAGCCGGCCAACTGGCGCTTGGCGTCCACAAATCGTCGCACACGTCTTCGCGCGCGCTTGTAAAGATCTGGTGCGGGCGGTTTAGGGCGTCTCGGAGAAATGTCTGCGCGGAGCGTTGCATGACCCGCGGTCGAACCGTGCGAGTATCGCGAGCCTCCGGGATGATACCGGGACACCACGGCGCGCGCGTAACTAGCGGATGCGTAAGAAATCCAACACGCAAACTCGGGGTTCACTGACGAGCTGCAGCTCACATTTGGACACTCCGTGCTCTTCTCGACATGTCGTCGGACCCTCGAAGAGCGTGCGTCCAGGCCTTGTTTTTTTCGAGCCAGAAATCGCGACTCGAGGCGATCGTTTTCAGCCGTTTTGAGCGAGCTGCGAAATCGCGGCGGCGACACGAGGCGAGGCGTATACTCGGCTCGCCTGGCCGCGATGATTGATCCTGGAGTAATGACTCTGATCGGTGTGCGGTGTGCCCCTGGTCTGCGAATGCGACTCGAGATCGAGAGTCGCGTGCAGCTCAGGCGCGATGTGGCCGGAGTGAGTGTTGATGCAGTTTGTGGTGCGCCCGAGACAAGAAATGATGACGCTTCGACGCTCGGGGTCTCGCCGTCCGTGCGCAGCGTTTCCGCGACGTCTTCGACAATGGAATTGCAGTAGCTGTCGAGCGAGTCGGCGATCGAGCTCCAACAACATCTCTGCAACGCGCCGCGCACTTGAGCCTGGAAAGCGCGTAAGCCGCGAGGCGGCTCCTCGATTGTTTCAAACGGAGGCGGCTCCATGAGGATGATGGCAGCGGGTTTTGGGGTAGGGGGCGGTGCTGGTGCTTCAAGAGGAGGCGTCGGAGTCCGGACTCTGCTGGGAGCGGTGTGGTGGTCTTTGCGCTTAGTCAGCGTCGGAATACCCCGCATTTTTGCCTCGTCCCTTAAAAATCTCGTCGGGTATGACTTTCGATCGCGTTGCTCGCGCGGTGCTGGTGCCGGCGCGTTCGTCGTTTCCCACGAGACGCGTTCGTTGCAAGCTTGGTTGTCTCGTTGCTGCTCTAGTTCAATTATTTCTTCGTTTCTTTTCTCCGAATTCTCATCGGCGTTGTCAAAAAAATTGTCGTAGTCTTTGCAATTTTCCTCTGCCTCCTTCTCCATCTCATCATCGTTGTCGCTAGCGTTGTTGAGAATGTTCTCGATCTCAGTTCGGAGAGTCTCGGTCCCCATAGCCTTTTCTTCTTCCAAATCGGCCAACCCGCCATAGTACGACGCGTGGTCGTCGTCGGCGTCGCAGCCTTGGTTTTCGGCCACACCGAGCGCAATGGAGGTTGACCGCATAACCGAAGAGTCTGCGTCGGATAGCACGAAAGTCCCATCGCCTTGATGATTTTCGCCGTTTTCGTCCTCATTTTCGCCGTTTTCGTCAAGTTTGCCCTCATCTCCTTTGTGGCAGGGCGCCGAAACAGACTTGCGCGAAGCAAATTGTTCTTGGAAGGTCGCAAAAGGATCGTCCTCTTTGAGCATGGACTTGATCTGTAGCAAGGATTTACGGAGCGAGCCTCGGAGTTCGCGGTTTCGTCTTTGGCGCATTACGCGGACGAAGGTAGCCCGGGTCAAAAAGGAGCGGACGTGCCTCTGGATGACGATCGCGGATTTGCGGAGGCGCTCCTCCTCCCATGCTAGTCGCATCGCGGGGTCCGGGATTAGAATAACCTGGCGATGATCGCGGCGACGAGCCGCGTCGTCCCGGGTCGTCAAGCAGTTCGTCCCGGAGGACGAAGAAGTCTGAGGATACATGGCATTTGACGGGTAGGCAAATTGGTGGGAATCGTCGGGCCAATCGCCGAATTGGGTCGACGAGTTTCGAAGTGCGTCAAAGTCGGAAACTTGGGCGAATCGAGCCGCGACGGCAGCGTCCGCGGCCGTCGCGGCGTCGACGGCTTTGGCCGCCAATTCGACTTGGTGCATTCGGTTCGAGGCGTGCTTGGCAACGCTCTCGTGCGCGTCGAGAAGGATGGTTTTCGCGACGTCGGTCATTGTGACGTTTTCGCGATTGCGACGAGAGTTAACGACGAAAACGCGCGCGCGAGCTTGGAGTCGTACGACGAACCGGTTGCACTTGCTTAAGGTCGCGAGCTCGTTTTTGCGCGATATGAGCTGGCGTTCGTTCATGGTCCCATCGGATCGAAGTCTTCGATCGAAGAATTCAAATATTGACTCGATCTCGCTCTCGAAAACGCGCCGTCTGTGGTCGACGATACTCGATTCCCGCTGCTCGCGTTTTATCCTCTCAAGAGTGTCGCGTTCTAGCGCGGTTGATATCGCCTTGGCCGCGACAGCGCCGAATCCACGTACCATTTCTTCGTCTTTCTTCCCGAAGGCTGTCACCTTGATGATCTCGGTCACCTCGGAGCTGCCGCGACGAACCTTTAAGTCTTCGACTCGTCGAAGCAATTCGACCCCTACCGTGTCGTCGTCCTCCTCCTCCTCCTCCTCGTCGAGGCCAGTGAAAATTTTGTTGATGACCTGCACCACGCCGATAAAACCGCTTGACGTCTCTTTTTCCGACGAATGAACCTCGGCCTCGTCTGGCCTCGCGAGCGGCAGGGCCAAAACGCTGCGCGTGACGTAGCCCGTATCCTTGTCGACCTTTGAGTTGAAGTACGGGACGTCGTAGGCATTCGGGACGTTCAGCAATCTCCCCTCGGTGAAGGCGTGGCCACAGATTCCCGCTGTCTTGGGGACTCGGATCGGCCGGATCTTTCCGTTCTTCAAATCTTCGGGCAAATTCGTGCCCCAGCGCGACCACAACTGCTCCCTCGCTTGGTCGTGCAGAAACACGGTCACCACGTCGGCGTTCAATTGCTCTTTCGCAATAGCGCACACGTGGAGCATCACGCTGTCCGTGACGCTCCGGTGCTTTTTTGGGAGGCGAGAAGCCGCGCGTTCAATCTGCCGCTGCAGCACTTCCGCGCTTGAACGCCGGACTCGTTGACTGGCGAGCAACTGCACCACCGACGACCGCCGCCGCTCGGCGCACGACGGACGAGACATCCTCGAAATTTTATTGGGAAGGAGACTTCACCACTTCATACCACCAAAGGGTGGTGGCGTCGCCGCAATGGGCGAGACACCATAGTCAGAGGATACATCTTGGCATGTTTACTAGTGACGTGGCGAGACGTCTCTAGCGTTCGTCTACACATTTCTGCTATCCTATGTTGTCTTGGTGTCAAAGCTTATTGCTTCAACCAACGCGCGGCGGCGGTGGCTCGGGCTGGTTGTTATCTTCCTTCGCCCTCTCTCCTCCTCCTAGGTCGTCTTCTTCATTTTCGGCCACACCTCATTTGCACTTGCCTTAGCGCTAGGCCTCTTGAACCCGACACACTTCGGCGGGACGTGTCTCATGAATGGTGCAGAGTTGTCCAAAGAAGGACGGCGCCTATACACCTAAGTGCACGCATGCACCCCGCTGCTGCGCATGCCACGTAGTACTTACCTACGTGCCTCGAGGGGAGATAATCACTCCTACGTTCGTACAAACGGCCTCCTTCTTGTATTGCCCCATCTCCTTTGGGTTCTCTCTCCTCTTCCCACAACATGCCTACGTTGAGCGGGATCATTCTCCCGCCCGAGTGCAAGCGGCGGACTTGGATTGCCGCATAACATGGGTGGTATTGGCGGCGACGGCGGTCGCGGCGGCCCTGCCTCTGAACCAGTCCCATCTCTCTACCCCACACACTCGTTCTGGCCCCTTCCCGATCTGCGTGCTACGTGGCGCCCATTTTGCTGTCCCCTCCGTTCTACGCCTCTCTTGCGCCTCATCCCACCATGCGCTTTTTTTGTTGCTATCACCACGCCTCTCACAGCTGCGTTACCGCCTCTTCCGGGTTTCTCCGTCTGCTTTGCCATTTTCCTTTTTGCTTATTCCATCGCCTTCCTCTGCGGTCGTCTTTATTCTTCTCTCCTTTTGTGTTTCTCTTCCTTTGAGCGCTCATCCATTCTGGCTCTACAGTCTCATAAGAGCGGTGCGTTGGGTCTGGGAGTTGCGTGCTATAATAATCCTTGTATTGATACGAAACGTAGAAGAAGTGAGGGCAACGGAGCGAGAGGGTCGGAGATGTCGGCAGATCGAAACAGGAAAGAAGTGGGAAGAGAGGTGCACGTATATGCAGGAGGAGAAATAATGGACAAGCAGAAGAAGAAGAAGAAGAAGAAGAAGCAGCAGCAGCAGCAGCATCTGAAAGCGCGACGCAAGAAGAGCACACAAGTCGGCGAAGGGACCTTAGAATTACGAAGCAGCCGATACTTTTGCAAGCAATTCCAAAGAGCCAGATAAACACCGTGTTCCTCTCGTCTCGTCTTGTTTCCTCTTGCCTCCTATTAATACTGATAGACTCCCTTTTCCTCTTAGTTCCTGCTTCTCCCTCCTTCACCACCTTTTCCTTTCACACAGGGGTTGCCGCGTTTTTTTCCCGAGAGGCGCTGGCCAAGGGTGTGTACGAACCGTCTTCTCAAAATCAAAATGGACCAAGGGGCAGGAAGGTTTATTATTAATCTTTAAATTAAGTCGCAAAAAAAAAAAACAAAGGAAGCGTCCGCACGGACACGGATGTGCCAAGAAGAATCCGCAACGCCAAACAAAGAGCGGCCAGACTCCTTCGAAAGAAGAAGAAGAAGAAGAAGAAGAAGAAGAAGGAGGAGGAGGAGAAGGAGGTGTGCCCGGCCGCTCGCGAGAGACGAAATGCTTGATACCACACCAAGGTAGACTCCTGGGGAGGAGGAGGTGCTCCGCAACGCGAGATCAGCATTCGGGGGAGGACTTGCGGTGGCAGAAAAGCGTGCGTCTCGGGTCTTGTGCGGCGGCCACGGTTACGGCGTCTCCGTGTTGTTGTTGTTGTTGTTGTTGTTGTTCGCTGGCATCGCTGGTGCGCTCGAGGACGGTGTGAGTGACGGTCGCGTGGAAGCGGATGATACCGACGAGGAGTTCGTCGTCGGTCGAGAGTGGGATCGCCTGGGAGGGGGCGTGGAGGGCGGAGAGGCGGATCCAGGTCCCGTTGGTGGAGGGTCGTCCGTCGGCGTTGCCGTCGCGGATGTGAAAGCGTCGGGTGCGGTTATCGTAGAGGATACGGGCGTGTTCGGCCGAGACCGAGGAGTCGATGCCGAGGAGCTCGCCGTCGACGTCGTGCGAAAAAGTGATTGCGTTAGCGAGACGCCGGCCGAGCGTCGCGCCGGGAGGTTTTACGGTGAAGACCTGGCCCTGCAAGGGTGAGCCGTCGGGCGCGAAGCATTCGAGGACGAGGACGTCGTCGACGCTCTTGCGCGCGACGAGCTGGTGCTTGCCGATCATGACCATCGCGCCCGCGTCGAGGGAGGCGGCCGCGTCGGGTCGGAGGCGGCGGAAGGTGCCCGAGGCGCTGCCGAGGTCCCTGAGGCGAAAGGTATCGAGGTCTTGGGAATATACGATTTCGAAGTGGCGCCTGCTGACCGTCGAGTCGTTGAAGGGCATGAAGTCCCTGTCGTCGTCGGCGCCCCCCATGCTGGGGGGTCTGCGGCGACCGCCGAGGGCGCCGTCTTTATAGACTTCGAAGGTGCGTCCGTTCCACTCCGAGTCGGCCGGGGCAACGCATCTCAGAAGCAAGACCGGCTCGGAGACCAAGGAGGCGCGGCGGCACCGACGAAGCTCGTGCCTGACGTCGTTGGCCACCTCGCGCGGCGTGTCGAAATCGAGGTCGGAGGTCGTTTCGGACGAGGAATTCGAGTAGAGGCCTCGGCCTCCTTCGCGCACGAGGTCGTCGATGAGACGCTTGAGGTTGTGGTTGGGGAGAAGCGCCTTGTGTTCGAGGCGTTGACCCGTCTTGGGGGAGATCTCGTGGTGCAGGAGCCAACGTTCGATCGCGGACCGGTCGTAGGTGTGTCCGTCGGCGGCGATTACCGGTACGCGCATCAGCTGTCTCGTGATGGGACAGGTGAACTCGTCCCGGAGCTCCTGGCCTTCCTTGAGGGGTACCTCCACCACGGCGCGCTGGCGCGGCGGCGTCGCCGGGGGCCGCGCCATCATCGACGCATCACCCACTGCAATTAAAATTCGATAATGCTCGGGTCTCGAGGTGCCACGTGGTTTTATTGAAGTCCTCCTAGAGGAGTCCTAACTCTACTAATATAAGAATAAGAGAAATGAATAAATAAATAAAACCCTCGGCCGGCCGGGCCGGCGGGCGGAGCCAGCGTCGCGCGCGAAAGAGATGAGATGATCGACGTGCGGCTCGACGAGGACCCTCTCTCGGCGTTCGCCGCCGAGGAGGCGCGGATCGAGGCCGAAGTCGTGGTCGTGGACGCGTTGGAGGCCGGGGTTGGGTCCTCGCGGCTCGACAAGTGGCGGCGGTTTTTAGGGTGCGGCGGCGAGGAGGGGTGCGTGGCGCGGTACCGTCGGCGGGTTGGCGAGTTGGAGGAGGCCACGCGAGTGCGGACCGTCGAGACCGTGCAAGACGTGCTGTTGGAGAAGGGGTGTTCGCTCGCCGCGGGCGAGGCGAGCTCGGTCGGGGGCGCTTTGGGCGTCGTCGCGGCGTCTTCGGCGGCGCGGTCGGTCGTCGCGAACGTGGTCGCCGCGTGGGTGTGTGGCAGGGAGAAGGCCGGCGCCGCGAGCACGTCGTCCTTCGCGCGCGAGGCCCTCCTGCACGTCGCCGCGCTCGCCGTGTGCGCGGTCGCGCCCGAGGGGAGCCCGAGGTGGCGGTCGGTCGTCGAGGACGAGCGATCGGGCGAGGACGGCGCGGCCGCTCTCATAGAAGCCTCCGCTTTCCAAATCGTGTGCGGGTTTTTGGAGAAGAACGGGAAGCTGGCCTTTTCGAGGGAGGCGCGCGCGGCGTGTTCGCGGGCTGCGCGGGAGCTCGCGGCGCGCGCGGACCCCGAGCTCGCGACGAGGTTGGAGGCGTCCGCCGACGACGAACGAACCGAGGACGACGCGCTGGCCGAGGCCGAGGAGCTGTGGCTCTCGTCGCTCTGGGCGTGCGAGGCCGATCTCGAGGATGCTTTTTCTGTGTGGGACAGCGTGCTCGGGGCACCCGACGCCGACGAGGCGCGCGCGGCCGTTTTGTGCGCGGCTCTCGTCCGGCGTCGCGACGACGTGCTTCGCGAGGACTTCTCGCTCTACGCGCGGCGTCGGCGCCGCGAGACGGTCGACGAGGAAACGAGGAGGCTCGGCGCCGAGGCGACCTACCTGCGCGATCCCCGCGCGCGGGCGACCCTCGACGTCGAGGTCGTCGCCTTTGGCCCGGGGCCGCTGGGTATCTTGTTGACGCGCAAGCGTCGCGGTTTGGTGGTTTCTAATTTTTCGTCCGAGGAGCGTCGCGCGGCCGGGTCCCCGCGGATCGCCGACACGCTCCTCGCCGTGAACGGAAGGGCGCTCCCCCGCGACGCGACTCTGAACGACGCTGTCGCCCTTCTCTCCGGGGTCGGGAGGCCGGTGTTCGTGGCTTTTCGGCGCGCGCGCCCCGACGAGCTCTCGGCCGACGCGGCCGACGACGCGCAGGCGGCCGCGAGGAAGGAGCAGCAGCAGCGCCGCCAGCAGCAGCTCCTCTCGACGACGACGACGACGACGACGACGACGACGACGACGAACCATAATTCGAGCGTCAGCGCGGGGCTCGCGACGGCCGTCCCGGCGCGGAAGACGTCCGAGCCGCTCCGGCGTTCGGACTCGACGCCGCCGGCGCAACTTTTCGTCGAACCGCAGCTCGCGCCCCTCGAAAAGACCCCGCGCGCCCCGGACGGCTTCGAGCCCCAATTGCTGGCCGGCGAGGCGGTTTTCGCCCACGTGACGTGCGTCGCGCCCGACGTCGCGCTCGTCGACCCGGCGAGGTGCGGTGCTCTGGCGGCTTGCAGCTTTGGCGGCGAGTTGTACTGCACGTCGTATCGCGTCGTGTTCCACGTCGTCGGCGCCGCCGGCAACAAGCCGTCGTGGGCGACCCTCGCGACGGACGACTGGCACATGCCGATCCGGTGTCTCGAAAGGTGCGACCTCTCCGAGCCCGCGGGGCCTCAGCTCGCCCGCGCTATCTATTTGCACGCCAAGGACGGCCAGCGCCGTCGCTTCACCGTCCCGAGCCGCCTCGCGGAGGACGCCCTCAAACTAGTCCAGGCCGCGACGACCCTGGCCTTCAGTCGCGCGCCCGACGCCTTCGCGCGCGCGCACCGCGCCGCCCTCGACGTGGACTACTACCCCAAGCCCTTCGAGAACGCGTGGGACGAGGACGTCGACGACGACGACGACGCGTCCGTCTTCCGACTCGAACGATCGTCGTCGAGCCAGCGGCGCGCGTCGGTCTCGCCGGACGATGATGAGAAGAAGCGACGGTCCGCCGCGCTGCCGACGATGGCCCGGTACGCGCTCGTCGACGAGTACGCGCGCACGACCCTCCGGACCTACGCGTTGTCGGAATACCCGCGTCGCGGCCTCCGCCTCGCGCGCCAGAACGACGCGCTCGGCCTCTGCGACACGTACCCGCCCGACCTCGTCGTCCCGAGCGCTGTGAGCGACCTCGAACTCAAAAAGGTCGCCGGCTACCGGAGCAAGGGCCGTCTCCCCGTGGTGGTCTGGACCTCGCCCGACCCCCGGAGCGGAGCGACCATCTCGCGCTCGGCGCAGCCAAAGCCCGGCGTCCAGAACAAGCGCTCCTCGGACGACGAGCGCTACCTCGACGAGCTCCGCGTCCTCTGCGCCGCCAAGCGACTCGTTATCATCGACGCGCGCTCCAAGGTCGCGACCCAGGGCAACCGCGTCATGGGCATGGGCACCGAACTCACCCGCTACTACGAGGGCGTCGAGCTCCAGTACGGCAACATCGCCAACATCCACGCCGCGCGCGACGCCCTCAACGCCGTCCAGGCCCTCTGTCGCGCGAGCCTCGCGACCGTCCCCGGCCCCACCTCCTCCTACTTCGACACGGCGCCCGCCGCCTCGAACGGCGGCGCCTCGCACAAGAACCCCTTCTCCTACGCGGCCGCCTTCGGCGGCGCGACCTCCGCGTCCGCCGCCGCCGCCGAGGGCTCCACCTGGCTCGCCAAGCTCGACGCGACGACCTGGCTCAAGCAAGTCCACTCGATTCTCGCGGCCGCGGTGCGGACGGTCGAGCTCGTTCACTTCAGGAAGACGGCCGTCCTCGTCCACTGTGAGATTGTTTTGTTTCCCGCCAACCTTTTTCTTCGCGCGCTATTCAGGTTCGGACGGCTGGGATAGGACGCCGCAGATCACCGTGCTCGCGATGGTCATGCTCGAGCCGCGGTGCCGAACGATAGACGGCTTTCTCGCGCTCTGTCAAAAGGAATGGGTCGACTTTGGCCACAAGTTCGACGAAAGATGCGGCCACCGCGACGACGGCCCCGCCGACCAGCGCTCGCCCGTCTTCCTTCTCTTCGTCGACTGCCTCGCCAACTTGCTGCGCCAGTTTCCTGCGAGCTTCGAGTTCAACACAAACCTATTGCTGGCCCTCATGGACCAGCTCTTCGCGTGTCGCTTCGGCACCTTCCAGGAGAACTCTTACCGCCAAAGAGCAGCCAAGCGAATCGACGAAGAGACCGCCCCCTTCTGGTGGCTCGTCGCCGACGCTAAACACCGCTTCATCAACCCGGCCTACGACCACAAACCCGCCGCCGACAACGAAGCGGACGCTATCGATCCCCCCCTCGTACCCTCGCTCTCCCCCAAGAACATCCGCTTCTTCGAGGTATTTTTTATTTCTGCTTCTCCGCCGCCGACTTTTTTCGTGCCGCAGGAGTACTTCTTGCGGTTTGACCCGACGATCATGCCGCCAAGACCAGTCGAGACTTTCTACTGAAAAAGAGACAGAAAGAGAATGGGCAAGAAGCCACTGCGAAACGAAACCGACGACGACGACGACGACGATAGTAGCTCTTCGCGCGCGCCTTCCTCTCTCGCTCTCTTTCTCTTTCTCGACGTATCATCATCATCATCATCATCTCAAGCGCGCCTCCTCCTCCTCCTCCTCCTCCTCCTCACGAACAAAAAAGCAGTCATTCATTCATTCAGCCATTCGCTCAGTGGTGAACAAACCAAACCAAACCAAAACAAAAGAACCGTCGCTCCGTGGACGGACCCTCGAGAGTACGCAGAAGACGACCACCACCACCCGCCTGCAGCATCGTGTAGAAGAAGAATTAGTAGTAGATTAGGTAGTGCGGCCTCGAGACGATGTGTGTTGTTTGTTTGTTATCAGCGGTTGCGATGGAGCTGAATGGGAAAGTTTTCGGTGATCATGTACCCGTCTGCGAAGATGACTATCAGATTGACCTCAAAGTCGACGGAAAAGTCGTTAGTGGCCATCGAGGGGCAGGTAAAGAGCCTCGGAAATATCATGTAGATCGGGACGACGAGGTTCCTGGTGACGTCGCCGTCGGCGATCTGGATGTTCTGGATCTCGGTCGCCTCGCGCGCCGAGTTGGCCAACTCGGCGTGTCTGACAGTCTCGGCGCGGACGAGCTGGAGCTCGACGCTCTTGACTTGCGCCTCCGACTCCTCCACAACAAATTCGCCGGTCAATGGAAGGTTGACGGGGCAGTTCTGCCGGTGGAGCTTGCCGCTGATTTTGAATCGCGGTATCGACGAGAGAGACGTCGCCCGGATGTTATCGAGGCTCTCCGGCGCGATCGAAAACGAGCGCGGGTCTGGCTGCGGTGTCGCCGCCGTGGGCACCTCCACGATGAACTCGACCTCGCGCTCCAACGGCGCCTTCATCACGCCGCGCCTGCACTCGCACCCGATAACGTAGCATACGTTGACGTACACTCCGTGGTACGATTCGTACAACGACTCCCCTACCAAAGGACCCAAACGGAACTCGAACGGCACCTCTGTCACGCCGTCGGGAAACCGACCTGCCGGGGCGACCTCGATCGTCTCTCGCAACACCTCGCGCGGCTTGATGGACGAGGACGCGCTGTCGAAAAGACCAACGTTGCGCTGGCTCAGCTGGAGCTTGACGGTCCCAGAGACGCGCATCGTGATCCCCTTGTGGGCCCACCCAGCGCGTGCCGACACCACCACCACGCCCTCCACCATCTCGCCTGGCCGGTAGATCCGGTCCACGCGCTTCAAACTTATCTCCAAACTGCTGTGCTCGATATCACCCATTGGCTTCCTTCCTTCCTTCCTTCCTTCCTTCCTTCCTTCCTTCCCCAATAATGGAAGGGAAGGAAAGAAACTACTACGAGGGTTCGCGTTCGACTCTTCTTATTATCAGAGCCGTCATCAAGAAGCACGCGCGTTTTCTTCTCTCCTCGAGAAAAGAACTCGTATTAACCGCCCAAGCCGCCACCACTCATGCCTGGAAGAATCACGAGATCCAGACTCGCAAGAATAAGAAAGGTCCCGCCCCTTTCCTTTGCGAAGAATCACAAAATCTCGAGCTCCAGCCGAAGCCCCAGCAGCAGCAGCAGCAGAGATAGTAGGCGCGGACGTGGGAAAAGAGGGAGTGTTGCCTCGCATTTGAGGGGTGACGTTCGCCCAACACAGAAACACACAAACTCTCTCGAAAAGACGAGGGGAACTAACTACACGGGAGCGGAAGCGGAAGCGGCGGCGAGGTCGTCGTCATCGTCGTAAACCGCGAAACGGGCGCGAATGAAATTGGGGTTCGTAGTCTCACAACAACCAACAAGGTCAGATGTTCTCGGTCTCGTAAGAGAAGACGACCGACTGGGGGAGGGCTTTGAGTTTCGGGAGGATGCGCTTCCAGTCGCGGTTGGGAAAAGCAGAGAGCTTTACGCCGTCGACAAAATCCTGAGACCAGCCGTGCTTGAGGTGCTTCAACTTCCAGTCGCCGCCGCCGAAGCCTGCCGACGGGGGTGCGTCGGCCTGTTTGTCGGCCACCAACTTTAGTTGGAGCGGCTGGAGACACATATTGAGCGCCTGGAAAACCCGGAACGTTCGGAGGCCGTTCGCGTCGAGCCGAAGGTTCCCCGTCGAGGACACCGTGACGAGCTCGGTGCCGAAGGCCATCACGGTCAAAATCTGGACCTCGTCGGCCGTCAAGGTCCATTTGTACTTGAAGTGCGTTTCGTCGCTGTCCGGAGGCCTCGACGAGCGCCGGCCTTCCGCGCGCCTCCGACCTTCTGAAAATCGTTGCGGCGGCGGCGGCGGGTACCGCTCCGCCCGATACTCCTGACGCGGCGGCCCGCGATGCTGGTACCGTGGCGGCGGCGGCGGCGGCCCTCGCGAATATTGTCGAGGACCCAAGCGACCGTTACTGCTTCCGCTGTGCCGCTTGTTCTGCTGGTACCCCCCGCGACTGTTTAAGTCGATTTCCACAGATTCCGGAGGCCGCTTCCGCTCGCGCCCTTTTTCCTCCTCGCCCCCGCGCGACGTCGCCAGGGGGGCGTCCAGCAACTTTTGGAGCTTGTCGTTGTCGCCCATCGCCGATGATGATGGCCAACAACGCTGTCCGTTAAGAATGTTTTCAACGGATTCCAGACTGAATTTGAATACCGGGACACTACTACTGACTGCGTCCACGTTGAGATCCGGCCTCAAGATCTCGCAACAGGAAAGAAAGAAAGAAAGAGAAAGAAAGAAAAAGAAAGAAGAAAGAAAGAAAGAAAGAAAGAAAGAAAGAAAGAAAGAAAGAAAGAACTTCACGTGCGTGGTCCACGAAGGCTCTCGGAGTGGGGTGGTTCCCAGGTCTACAGAACGAATGTGCGCGGAAAAAGGCTTGTCAACATCGTCGGTGGCCTGCGGTCTATCTACCGTGGATAAACACACGACCGTGCCCTGCGAAGAACGAAAAGCGCCCTTCATCTATCTTGTTACAGGGTCTCTGTCTTCTTATCAATAATCCCAACAAGAGGCGATGCTTGAAACAACAACAACAACAACAACACCCGTGATGGTGCGTGCGAGAGGTGAGGACGTCGTAAAGAGGTTCAACGGCCCATGGGAATTCCCCAATTCCAGCGATAAGTCGCGTCCCAACAGGGGGTTGGTTGGTTCGAAAGGTACACGAGTGAGTGCGTGATAATAAGATCATCAGCCGACAATGGGCCATGCCAGCGACGTGTTGGTTGCGGTGGTGGCGTTTCTGGGCGTGGTTGTCGGAGGGAGTCAGAACGTGAGCAAGCAGTGCCCGCATGCCAACATCACGGCACCGAGGTGCGGGAACAACTCGACGTTGTTCGCGTATTTGAACAAGTCGAAGCACAACAAGGACGTGTCGCTCGACAATTGCGCCACGTGCGTGTGCGCTGAAGAGGAGGACAATCAGTTCAAGCACCTGAACCGCGCGGAGCGCGGCGAGTCGTCGGGCTACGAGCGGTCTTGGGGGAGGTGTTGTTCGGGATGGAACGGGACGCGGTGCGATATATGCGAGGACTTGGCGGCGTGCCCGACGCTCGTGGATGGCGGGAACGTGACGACCCCCATAAAGTGCACGTCGGGCGAAGTGTGGCCCGAGCACGAGGAACTTTTGATGGGAAAAAAGTACTCGTGCACGCCGTGCGGCTACGACTCGGATAACTCTTACTGCTCGTACACGGACGTGCCGGGAGCGAGCTTGGACGTGGTCGCGTACGAGGGGTGGGCCGAGATCGCGATGCGCGTCGGGCGATATATAAGTGGGGGATCGCACTGGGGCGAACACTTCTACCATCAGAATTTTTATGAATACGCGGCCATGTTCGCGGGAACGCTCGAGTCGTGCGCGTTTTCGCGCCAGACGTGCGCGTGGGATAGCGACTTGGAGTGCATCACTTTGTCGTGCGGCGAGACGAACATCGGGTGTCCGCCGGGGAACTTGCCGAATTGTCCGGGGTACACGTACGACCCCTGCACGCACAAGTACGTGTGCGAGGGCGAGTGCGTCTCGAGGACGAGGTTTGGGGACTGCTGCGTCGAGAGCGACTCGGACGACGACCCCGTGTTGCAAGGCCACCGGTACCACATCACGCAGCCGTTCTGTTGCAACGAGGGCGACGACGATTCGTGCGAGGCGACGGAAGTGTTTTGGAACTACGTGTCCACGACGTTTTCGTGCGAGATCGACTACGCGTCGGGGATGCCCGCGGGCGCGCGGCGCTGCTACCTCAACCAGGAGCACACGGGCTATAGCACGGGGTTTCCGTACACGTGTCACGTGGGCAACTGCATCTACAACAGCTCGGCGGTTATTTCGGTCGACGACGACCAGGGCGCCGAGGCGCAAGCGCGCGTCGCGACGCAGCTCGTCGCGCTCGCCGCGCTCGCGATCGCCCTGGGGGTAGGCGTGCTCTCGTCGTTCGCGGCGAGCCAGCTCCGGCGGCGGGCCAACAAGATCAAGAGCGCGTCGGACGGCTTCGAGTTCTTCAAGAGCGACGCCTCGCCCTATTCTTCGTTGCTGCTCCCGGAACAGCAGCAGCAGCCGCAGCAGCAGCAGCAGCGCGAGGATGGTGGCGGCGACGACGAGGAGGACCCGCTCGGGTTGCCCGAGGGGTCGTCGGACGCGAGCGCCGATCGACTGCCGCCGCCCGAGTGCCCCGGGCAGAGCCTGAATTGGAGGAACGTCCGCGTGAGATGCGGTCGGTTCGACGCGCTCCGCGGCGGCGTGAGCGGGTCCGCGGCGCGAGGTGCCGTCACCGCGATCCTGGGGCCCTCGGGCGCCGGAAAGTCTAGTCTGTTGCGAGCGCTCGGCGGGCGGCTCGCGACCGACAGCGTCGCGCGCGGCGACGTGTTTCTGTGCGGCGAGGCGCTCGACGCCGGCCGCCGGCGGTCGACGATGGCGTTCGTGCCGCAGGACGACGCCGCGCTCCCGGCGGCCCTGACGGTCAAGGAGCACCTCTTATTCCACGCGACGCTCCGGCGGTTCGAGCTCTGCCGGACGCGGTTGTCGTCCGCCCCGCGCGGACGCGCCCGCTCCTATCGCCGGACGGACGCGGAGGACGCGGTCCGCGCCGTGGTGAGCGCCCTCGACCTCGGCGACTGCGCGTGCCGCGTCATCGGCCAACGCGCCGACGACGACGACGGTGCCGACGCGGGCGAGCGGGGCATTTCGGGCGGCGAGGCGCGCCGCGTCTCGGTCGCCGCCGAGCTGCTCGGCGAACCGAGCGTCGTGTTGCTCGACGAGCCGACGAGCCGCCTCGACGCGCGCGCGGCCTTGTCGCTCGCCGTCTCGCTCCGCCGCGTCGCGCGCGGCGGCGCCCTGTCCTCGGGCACGGCGGCCTCGGCGGGTCGTCGCTCGGTCGTCGTCTACCCGGTCGTCCTCGCCTCGATGCACCAGCCTCGTGCCGAGATTTTTTACGAGGCCTTGGACTCGATCCTTTTGCTCGCGCGCGGCCGCGTCGCGTGGGCGGGAAACGTCGACCAGGCCACCGAACTGGCCGCGACGCGAACCGAGTCGACCCGCGACAACGCCCCGGGATCGGAAGAGCCCCCCTGGCCCGTCGCCCCCAACCCCGCCGACGTCTTGATGGACGCCGTCGACGAAGCCGTCTCGACGCTCGGCGCGCGCCGCGCCGGCAATGCTGCCGAAGACGACGACGAGGCGATCAAGTTCCGCAAGGCCGTGGCCACGGCGCTCCAGCTCGTCGCGCGCCGCGAACCGGAGGAGGAGGAGGAGGTCGCGCGCCCGGAGTCGTCGCTCGAAGCGACGTGGGCGCCCGCGCCCGTCGGGACGCAGCTGTTGGTGCTCGTGGAACGGCAGCTGATCCGCGCCGCGCGCGCGCCGTCGCTCCTGCTCCTCCACGTCGGCGGGAGCCTCGCCGCCGCGCTGTGTCTGGGCAGCATCGACAACGATCCTCCCCTCGACCTCGGCGGGGCGCAGCGGCGGGTCGAGGCAATTTTCTTCTCGCTCTTCTTCCTCGCCCTCCTCGCGCTCACGGCGCTCTCGGCCTTCCGCGACGACGCCGTCGTCGCGAATTACGAGCGCGCGGCTTTGGGGGGACTCTACGGCCCCTTGGCACACTTCGCCTCGGTCGTCCTCGTCGATTCCGTCGCGCTCCGCGTGCTGCCCGCGCTCGTTCTCGCGTCCATCGCTTACCCCCTCGGCGGCTTCCGGCGGCGGTGCGCCGGCCTCTGCGCGCTCCGGTTCGCGGCCAGCCTCGCGCTCACCTCGGTCGCCTCGGGCTTCGCGGCTCTCGCCCTCGGCTCGTGCGTGGCGAGCGCGACCGCGGCAAACGCGATCGGCGCCCTCGGCGTGCTCGCGATGGCTTTGTTCGGCGGCGTCGCCGTCGACGTAAACTCTGGCGACTCGAACAGCGACGTCGAGGGCGCTTCGGTCGCCCACCGCCTCAGCCGCTTCGTCGTGCACTTCGCCGCGCGATGCGACGCTCTATACTACGCCTTTCGCGCGGCCGTCGTCGGCGAGTTCGCGGGGGCTAAGGACGGCGTCGGCCACCCGGTCGAGTACGTCATCGACGCCCACAAGTGCGACTCGGCCTTCCATCCCATACCCGTCGACGTCGACGCCATCCTCGTCACCCTCGACCTCCCGACTAAACCCTCCAAGGCGGACGAGGCGCTCCTCTGGCTCGCCCTGGTCGCGTCCGTCTGGCTCGTCGTCGCCGCCCTCGCCCACTGGACCTGCTCGGGCCCGCGCTTCGCGGCCGACGCTCGTTCCGACGACGACGACGACGACGACGACGAGGATAACAACCGCGGCTGGCGGTGGTGGTGCCTGCGCGATAGCCTCCCGTCCTCGCGACGACGACGACGGACGCCGACCACTTCGCCGCCCGCGACGCGCTGCTGCGGCTGCATTTTGGCGCCCGGCCTCGTCGAGATCCCGGCTGCCGCCGCCGGGCGAAACGAAACGAGAACGACGAATCTATTATTACCCCCCGAGACGACGACGACGTCGCTCTCCGAGCCGCTGCTGGTCCTCGAGCAGCAGCAGCAGCAGCAGCAGCAGCAGCCGGCGGTCCGTTTCGCGCTCGACGCGAACGACGACGGCGACTCGGACGACGACGCGCGCGACCTCCTCCACGGCGCGTCGTCCGGCTCCCAGCAGACGACCCTGCGGTCGCCCGAGGTGTCGTGCGGGCGCGTCACGCTCCGCGTCGTCGAGTGGCGCGCGACCGCCAAGGCCTCGGTGCGCGCCGTCGTCAAGGTCCTCGACGACTGCGCGTTCTCGGCCGCGCCCGCGACGGTGACGGCGCTCCTCGGGCCTTCGGGCGCGGGCAAATCTAGCCTCCTCGACGTCCTCGCCGGCCGGCGCACGACGGGCAAGCTCGCGCCCGAGAGCGTCGTCTCGATCGACGGCGTCGCGACCTCGGCGCGCGACCGGCGGCGACTCTCGCGCTACGTACCCCAGGACGACGTGCTCCCGCCGCGCCTCACGGCGGCCGAACACCTCGCCTTCCACGGCCGCCTCCGGCTCCCGCGGTCCTGGTCGGACGCTCGCAAGGTCCGCGCGGCGATGCGCGAGGCCCGCCGCCTCGGGCTCTCGCGGTCCAACGACTTCGACGCGACCAAGGTCCTCCTCTCGCGCGCCTCGGGCGGCCAGCGCCGCCGAATAAGCCTGGCAACAGAACTCGTCGCCAAGACGCGCCTCTTCTTCTGCGACGAGCCGACGACGGGCCTCGACGCCGCGACCGCCCTCCTCGCGTGCCGCCGTCTCCGTCGCGTCTCGCGCCGCGGCGTCACGGTCGTCGCCGTCCTCCATCAACCCCGTCCCGAAATTTTTTTCGACCTCGACGTCGTCGCTCTCGTGGTCGGGGGGAAGGTCGCCTTCGTCGGATCCCCGAATTCCGCGGCCAGGACCTACCTCGGCGAGCCGTCGCGCCTCGCCTCGATCAACCCGGCCGACGCGATGCTCGACGCCGTCGCGACTCGTTCGCGGAAGAAGCCGCGCTACGACGGAAATAGGATGATGATCCGACGACAACGAAGACCGCCCGAGGAGGAGCACCCCGAGGCCGAGGAGGACGAGAAGGACGGCGATGACCGCCGCCCGCGCGTCGTCCCGCGAATCTGGGGCGCGTCGTCCTCGCGCCGATGGTCGTCGCAGACGGCCCGGCTCGTGCTCTGGCAGGAGGCGCCCTCCTCCTGGGACATGTTCCGCCTGCTCGCGGACCGCGAAGCGCGCGCCGTCTCGCGCGACTGCGCGGCCTTGGTGGTACACTTCCTTCCGGCGATCGCTATCGGGGCGCTCCTCGGCATAGTCTACGAAGACATCCCCTCGAAGGACGACACGGCCGCGGGCATTATGGACCGCTACGGCCTCGCCTTCATCCTCTCGACGACCGTCGGCCTCCTCGCCCTCTCGGCCGCCCCGAGAAGCCGCCGCGCCGCGCGCCTCTTCGGCCGCGAACGCGACGCCCTCCGCGATTTCGCCTTCCCCTCCTTCGCCGCCTCGGCCTACGTCGGCGACGCGATACCCCTGCGCCTCGCGCCACCCACCATCCTCGCTTTCATCGCCGCGCGACTCTCGAGGTGCTGCCAGACCCGCCTCCACCTCCTCGGATTCGTCGCCGCCGTCGTCCAGCTCCACTACGCCCTCGCCGCCGTCGGGCGCGCCGTCGGCGCCGTCGCGCCGCGCGACGGCGTCTCTTCCGGCTGCTCGGCCCTCGTCCTCTTGTTCTCCCTCCTCCTCTGCGGCTTCTTCGTCTCCCCAAACGACCTCCCCAACCCCCCCTGGAAACAGATCGCGACCCTCTTTCCCGCGAGCTACGCCTACGAGGCCCTCAACGCCCACATGTTCGCCGACGTCGACGAGCTCTTTATCGTCTCTAAGGTCGGCGGCAACGACGTCTCCGTCGGACCCTTCAACGGCCAGACCATCCTCAACTGCTTTGGCCTCGACGGTGCCAGACAGGCCCTCGCCAAGCACCTCGTTTTGGCCATCTTTGGCGCCGCCGCCGACCTCCTCACCTTCTTCGCATTCAAGCTCTTTGCGCGCGAGCGCCGCTAGTAATATGCATCTACTTTTTTATTCTAGTTACCCCAGACGACGACGACGACGACGACGACGACGACAAGCCCGGCTCCGTCGTGACGTCGCGTCGCGCCACCTTACTCACCGCCGCCCTTGATTTTAGTAAGCTAACTTCTGACTTCTTATCTAGGAGTCTCTAGCGACGTCTCACCACCATGTCGTGCGTTTCCGATATGGTATAGGTAGACACCGGGTCGGTCTCCCGTCGCCATTCACACTTACTTCCCCACGAAAACCACCCGCAATGATGAGAGACAATAATGAGCCACTCTTCTTACGCATGGCACTCTCCTACTAGTAGTAGTAGTAGTAGTAGTAACGTGGTTGCTTGAGCCGCGCCTCCACGTCGCGCGTGGTCGTCAGCCCCAAGGGAAGAAGAAAGAAGAAGCAGCAAAAGAAGAAGAAGAAAGTATCATTTGATAAAGCCGTGCTTTTTGTTCTGGAAGTATGCCGCAAAGCAGATGACCCCAGAGCCTCCCCCAAGGACTCCGAGAGTCCAGAGGGCGATGGTCGACTTGCGAAAGACTTGTCCATCGAAAACATTCTGCCAGGGACGTTGTCAGAAGTTGACCTCAGAAGACTCACGTGGTGGTGGTGGTGGTCGTCGTGCCCCCCGCCCATCATACGACGCATATTCGGCATACGCGCGCGCGACAACGCAGCTTGAAAGGCACGCCCAAACATCTATCTCCTCCTCGACGTCAACGGATCACCCACCAATGCGTCGATCCTGTGCTAACTAACTAACTAACCCTACTGCTTCAATCCTTTAACCTTTGAGTTTACTCCTAAACCCTACTTCTCCCGCGGTGCGGCGTCTAAAGCTGCCCTCGCCTCCAAAAACAATCAATCGCGGGAGCGTCCATCCCCACACTCTGACGAGATTATTATCTCGATTCTTCTTCTTCTTCTTCTTCTCTCTCGGCGCGATTAAAAAAAAAGAACGCCAACGACCAAAAGCGTTTAATTATATTACGTGGGCGTTCCGAGACACAGAAGAAGACGCGGGTTTCATTTATTTCGCGAGTGATCACGCGGAGGCGGTACCCGCGGTAGTGTGGGTGCAGCAGCGTGGCGTCGTGTTTAGAGCGTGGCATCGTGCTTAGAGAGAGGTGAAGGTTTCGGGTGAGAACTGGGGTCCGTCGAAGGGCTTGCCACCGGAGACAACGTCCTGGAAGAAGAGACCGAGGATGGCCAACATGGCGAGGCGGCCGTTGCTGAGCTCGATGGCGAGCTTCTTGCTCTTGACGGGTTCCTCGAGGAACTGGCCAAAGTAGCCGGTGCCGTAGTCACCGTTGACGTTGGGGAACTGAGTCTCGAGGATGCCGATGAGAAGCAGGATCTGCAAGACCCCGAGCGTGGGGATCTTGAAGATGGCCTGGACGCCAAGGGGAATGTCCGAGAACTTGACCTTCTCGCTCGTGCTGAGATAGACATCACCGAAGGTACCGACGTACTGCGGAACGACGTAGCCGAGTACGGCGAGCATCGCGATTCTCCCGTGCTTCTGCTCGACCGTTCGGAAACGGTTGAACTGCTCCTCCGAGATGCCGTCGGCGAGCCCGAGCGGGTCCCAGAACCCCGTCGGCCTAAAATTCGTTTTGAAGTCGGCAGATGGATTTGATACTACTCACGGTTGGGCGCCGAGGGCTGTCGATGGGTCGAAGCCCGATTTCTTCGCGGTACCCAGGCCGCCGAAGGCCTCGCGTCGCACGAGGGACTCCTTCACCTGCGCGGCCTGGAAACCGGCGGCCAGCGGAGCGAGAGCCAAGGCGACAACGACGGCCATCATCTTGTGTTTTCTTCAACTCGGGAGCTAAGATATCTTAAGAGCTCAAGGTGGTGCGGGTTTAGACATCATCATCATCCTCCGATGGGGGGGGGTCCTCGGGTCCGGGTTCGGCTTTCGGGGGGGTCCGCGCCGCGGGGTGGGCGGCGCCGGTTTTGTTGTTGTTGAGGGCGTGCTCGGCGGCCGCGAGGGCCGCCGCGATGCGAGTTGACGACAGGGTCGCGCCGTCGTCTCCGCCGAAGGGGTCGTGGAGGTCGAGGCCGAAGAGGAGGTCCGTCGCAGGGAGCGTCGTCGTCGTCGTCGTCGTCGTCGTCGTCTTTTTTGTCCCCCAAAACGGCTTGTGGAGGGCGGGCTCGACGTCGTCGACGGCCTTTCGGATGGCCGCGCCGAGGCGACGCTGGTGCTCGTCGGTGATTATGAGGTCGGCGAGGCTGAAGTACTCGTTCTGGGTGGCGAGGTCGATCGCGGCCTCGAGGTGCTGGAGCCAATCTAGTTGCTGGGCGCGCGTGTCGGCGCGGAAGAACAAGGTCCGCGAGGCCGTCGAGATCTCGATTCCGTGGGGAATCTCGCGGCGGCCGACGACCTCCCGGGCCTGGTTACTGGCGAGGGGAATAGAGGCGCACCGCGACCGAGCGACTCTGTCGACCTCGTAGTCTCGCGCCGACACCAGCGGCGGCCGCGGCCTCGTGTTCCCGTTGTTGCCGTTTTGCCTCTCGATCGCCGGGACTCTCGTCTCGCGCCAGTACCACAAGCGGTCGTCGACGACGACGCAGCGACGGCGCCGCCAGAGGTTTGGGTCGCGGTCGCTGCGTTTGAGGAGAGACCCCACGCACGCGGCGCGCTTCGCGGCGAGCGCGGCGCGGTCGCCAACGTACTTGGCCTCGGGCGCTCGTTCGTCGCCCGACGATTCCGAGCCCGACGCGTCCTCCGTTTTCGGCAGCTCGCACGCGTCCAAAGGCGTGCTGCTCTCGTCGTGCAAATAGAACCGTACCTCGTCGCGCGTTGGCGCGAAGGCCTCGGCCGTCGACGCGTCGCGTCGCACGTGGTTCCCTCGGCGGCCCGACGACGCCCGACGCCGCAAAGGCAACAGCGCTTCCTCGCCGAGCAACGTCCGCACGCGCCATTTGGCGAGCCCGCGCTTCGCGCGCTCACCCCGCAAAGGGTACACCATCACGATCTTCCGCCGGGACCGCTCCGATCCTTCGAGCCGCAGCTTGGAAGCGACCAGTGCGATCGTCTCCTCGGCCGTCGTCGTCTCGAGGACGCGGATTCCGGCGTACTCAACGGCGAACCCAAGCGTCCGCACGCGGACGAACGACCCGCCTACAACAAATAACCCTCGTTGCCATCTTCTCCGAAAAACTCAAACTCACCCTCGGCCGAACTCGCACCGCTCATCGTCGTCGTCGACACTCGCGAGTCCGTTGAAACGAACGAATTCATTCAGTTTTTTATACTATTGATTGATAACACGCAGGGCTTTCGTTTTCGTTTTCCACCACAACAATTCCCCGGCCGGCCGGCCGGCCGTCGTCCTCTATGATCTCTTTGACCAGACGTCGTCGCAACCGGCGAAGAAAAAGAATTTCGTTTCTTGTTGTTGTTCTTCGGTAGGTACTACTGCACTACAGGTCGTCGAATCTTCCGTGGTCGTCGTCGAATCTTAGACGTGTTCGGCATTAACCAACCCACACAACACAGCGTGGCGACAGGCTGTCTCAAAAAATAAATTCTTATGCGCACAAACATAGTTGGAGCATGTGTCATCTTCGCAATCTGGGCCCATGACCTCCAGAGAGGTGGGAGAGACCGCGGTGCGGTCTAATTTGAAACTAGACCACTCCGCCGCACCACATGCTACTAGCGTGAGCAAGAACTAACTAACTTAACTAACTTCAGACCTCTCCCGAGCAAGGGAGCCAGGCCGGACCGACAGGAGCCAGTCCGGAATCACGGGCCTGTAGACGCGGAGCGCCGAAAGGCCGGTCGGCGGAGAGTGACCATCAATCGCCATGCGGCGAGGAGACCGCGATGTGACTGACAACCAACTCATCGTGAGCAAGAAAGAAGCACTTACTTCACAGTCACCACCATTACACCTGCTAGTTTTCACACTGGCAGAGAGACGCAGCTCCCGCTAGGTTTTAAAGTAGGATTCTTTATCTTGCGCCGCGCAAGAGGGTGGAATGACCGTGCGGGACCAAACCAAAATAGTGGAGCTCTTGAAGAAAATGAGAATAAGAAGGGATACGGTCAAAAGGGGTGGAAAGCCGAACGGAACGGAACGGAGAGAAAACGCTAAAAGAGAAGAAGTCCTCGGGTGCGGAGTATTTACTCTAGTGATTGGAGCTCCTCGGGATTTTACCCGACTATGGGCATACATAAACTCCGTGAATCTTAAGAGAGGAAGTCTTAGAAGAACGCCTCCAAGCCACACGGCCCGCCGCCAGACGCCGGAGGTGTTTTTGAGGTGTAAGTTCCGTGCGGCCCTCCACCAAATATTATGCTCTAGTAGGGCGGGCAGAGACCATGGCGTCTAGCGGCTTGGGTCGGTGTTGGAGGCTTGCAGCGAGGTTGGCAGGGGACTCAGAGCCACCTGTCGCTGTAGAGGCACGGCGAGCATGGCGGCAGGCTTGTCGACCTCCGCCTTGCAGTCGAAGGTTACGAGGCTGTCCGTCTTCTTTTTGTCTTGGGCGGCGCGTTCTCCTCCGATTCTAAGTTCTCGTAGTGGCCGAGGATGTTTGGCCGCGGTCAACCACTCGGCCCGGTTGGCGTCGAGAGGGCGCTGGTGGCACGTGCCATCGATGGCTTCGTGCTTCAGGAAGTTACGGCAGTACCAGTTGACCCACTTCCTACTGTCCGAGAGGATGCCACCAGAGCCGTCGCGCTTCATCTCCCCGGAGTCGTCGAGCTGGGCGAACCTCGGCGACCAGATGGTCTCGTCGACGAGGGCCTGGGCGTGCGTAATGACCAGCTCCTTGTGGCGGGCACTACATCTCACGAAGCTTGACGACGATGCTCACTACCTTCGCCTCGGCCTTCTTGGTGTAGCTAGCCCCCCGACCCTGGGTCGTCGGCGCAGAGGTGCTGTCGGAAACGTAGGTGTTGATCGCGTTCTCTGAACACGCCACGTCTTCGCCGTACAGCCGGTTACGCTCCTTGATGATCACGTTGAGATCATCCCCTTGATGGCCATGACGCTGCCGCACAGATGAAGATATGTTTCTCTTCGTTCGATAGGACGTCGCAGGGCGCATCGCATCGCGCTCGACGTGCACGTAGAATACTCCCTCAAAGATCTGAAACCCGAAAATAGGTCTCGATACAAGCGAGAGGAAAACAGATCAAGACAAGTTTGAAGGTTCTGGTGCCACATAATTGTACAAATGTTGAATACAGTAGTAATAAGCAAAAACAAATGTAGAGTAGCGCAACTTCAAGTAGCATTAAAGTCTCTTTGTTGCACTACGACTGCTACAACAGTACTACAGCAGCAGTATGTGCGTGCGATGCTGTGTCCCGAAGGCGTCAGGAAGGTCGGCATCATCGGTGGGGGGGTGGCGGGCGTGGCGACTGCTCGAGTCCTAATCGCAGAAGGCATCGACTGCGTGATTTTTGAGAAGACGAGCAAACTCGGCGGAGGTTATGTTTCACTCGTCCTCATGCTGACCATCGCACGCAGTGTGGACATCGAATTACGACGGGTTCGGGATTCAAGTGCCTGCGAGTACGTGCCAGTATCGAAAGTCACACGGCTCTGAGCGTTTGTCCGTAGGTCTCTACGCGTTCCCAGACGAGCCTCTCGACGGCGACGACTACGCCAAGGGTGAGGTCGTCGAGGGGTACGTGGTGCGATACGCGAAGAAGCATGGCGTCACCGACGTCGTCGAGTACGAAACGACCATCGTCGCCATGGCGCACGACGGAAAGACGTGGACTCTCACGACCTCGACGGGCGCGAAGCGCGGCGGGTTCGACGCCGTTGTCGTTGCCACCGGCGTGTACTCGACGCCGAACGCGTTCATGCCAGCGGTTCCAGGCCGCGACAAGTTTCAAGGATCCTGGGTCCACTCGGTGGACTTCACAGAGGCAAGGATCTGCAGCGGCAAGCGCGTGGTCGTCGTCGGTTACGGTAAGTCGGCGATGGATTGCGCTCAGGTGGCACACCACGTTGGCGCGGCTTCAACGTCACTCGTCTTCAGGGACACGCACTGGCCGGTGCCGCGCAAGATTTTGGGCCTAGTGCCGTTTGAATATGCCACTTTCAACCGCGTCGGCGCGGGCGTCCTAAGTCCTCCGTACGCGTCGCCCGGTCCCATCGAAAGCACGGTGGCCAAGATACCAGGCTTCCTCAGCGCGTACTGGAAGCTCGTGAGCTTCGCGTTTTCGAAGCAGTTCGGTCTTGGCCCGCTTGAGCCCAAATTGCCGTTGGCGAACGACATCTGGTGCGGTCAGGGCGTACTGCCCGACGAAGAATTCTTCACACTCATCAATAACGGCGCAATCGATACTATCCGTGGCATAATCTCCGATATCAAGGATGCAACGACGCTCTGCATCACCAAGCCCGACGGGACGACCACCGAGCTCAAGGCCGACATCGTCGTTTTCGGCACGGGCTTCACGCAAGATTTTTCGTTTCTTCCCGCCAATCTCATATCCAAGAAGCAAGACGACGGCCTGTGGCTGTTCCGCAATATCGTGCATCCCGACGTGCCAACATGCTTCTTCGTCGGCTCACAGGCCACCACATTCATGAACATTTGCACCTCTTCGCTCCAAGCGCGCTGGGTGGCGACAGCTCTCAAGCAGAACGGCCTCCCGGCCACCGACGAGGTGATGCGCGCCGACATCGCCGAGAAGATGGCTTGGAAGCGAAGCACGATGCCCGAGGCCGGCGCCAATCGAGCAAGAATGCTTCAGCTCCACCAAGTCCACTACCACGACGAGCTCTTGAAGGACATGGGCGTCCCGATTCGCCGCAAGGCTTCCGCCTTGGCCGAAGTCTTCGACCCGTACCGCCCCGACGACTACGGCTCCGTGATTGCCGGGACAGTCGCGCGCGAGACCAAAGACCAGCCCTCCTTTTTGAAAGAGCTCGCCCTCTTCAACGCCGCGTGCGCGTGCGTCGTCGCCATCGTCATCGCCATCTTCGCAATGAAGGACTGACGGAGCCTCGGAGATACCTGCTTCTCAAGGGCACCTATTTGCTTCCGGTTCCGGTTCCTCTCCGGTTCGTCTCCGGTTCGTCTCCGGTTCCTCTCCGGTTCCTCCGGTTCCGGTTGCTCTTGCCCCGTTATCCTCCCTGAATCTTACTACTATTTGCACTACCCTTATCGACCTCATTTCTCTAGCTCGACGCAAAGCAAGCTGCTGATTGCCAATTCGTGTCTCGCATCATACTTCAGAAAGTACTTCGTATGCTCTTACAGACAGACTGTGGTCGTTTGTGTGGCGCTATTAGGGTGGCGAGCGCAGTGTTTGTTCTTTGAGCCGCGTAAGAAGTGCTCGCCACTGGTATCTGGTGTCGGATAAGAAAGTTCGTACGAGCCGTTAACTATGTTTCAGTTTGTACTAAGACATACTCAACGGATCGCTGAGCTATGTTCATTTGTACTCAAGCAGTATGTGCCGCCACGCCGCGAGATCGTCGCGATGGAACTAGTCCCCATAGTGAAGTCGGCATCCTTTCGTCCCCTCACGCAAAAAAAGGAAAAAGCCCACGCGTTGTAGGACCCGTCGTTGCGGCGCGGGCTAGTCTCGTTTTCTTATCCGACCCCAGCACTGGTGGAGGTGGCACAAAAACGCGCCGGATGCCATCGAGATCTCAATGCGCAGCGTACGGCCGCCGACCTCCCTCGCCGGGCTGCAGGTGAAAGGAGTCGGCGCGCGTCACAAAGTCGAGGCCCGATTCACTGAGTAGTCGCGTGAAAACATCAAGTAGGCCGCAGCCGTGCACCAAGCAAAGCATCGCCCGACCTACCAATTTCAATCGCTTCGTCGTAAAAACCACACTGTCTTGCGCTGCGTGTTTTAGGAGGACGATTGCCGGAGGCTCAGTACGCGAGGGGGGCTTACTAAAACAAAGACCACCAGCTGTTGGTTAGCCGCGAAAATGACCACTGTAGGCGTTACCTGCCGGGTCATCAGCGTTGTTGGGTGCAAAACCATTTTTGCGACGTCAAAGGGGCTATGACTTCGCGCGGGAATGTGTATCCCATACGAAGTAAAACGCCCCTGCCGCGGCACTGCCCGTTGTAGCCGTCGACAGCTGTGGATGCCGACGGCTGAGGGATCAAGTTCAATGCGACTTGGTATAGGTTGCAACACGTCTTGGCGCGGAGGTTGAGCTGTCGGGAAGAGCAACAAAGCGTGCGCGATACTCTCTCCAAGAAGCATGCAAGCTGTCTGACAGAAGTAGTTATAAAGGGCCACGTGGACGAATTGGCGCCGACGGGCACTTCACAAAAGCACCTTGAAGTTTCTCGCAGAGTTCTTCGAGCTGAGTCAGGCAGTGCGAAGGCAGCCGCACACAGTCCGGAGAAAACACCATCGGGCGGCAAACAGGCGCGATGTAGTGTGAGCACGGAGGCGGGCGCACGAAGGAGACGTCAACCAGCGAAAAGCAGACGCAGAACACCTCGAGCACCGTGCTGCCTCCACTTCTGGACATGCGAAGTCAAGCACTTTCGACGGCGCGGTGCAGACACACGAAGCGGAACGCGGGAAACATGGCGAACGACAGTGCACCGAGGGTGATAGGGGACGAATAGAGCACGCAGTCGACGAAGCGCGTACCGTTTACGATGGCGGAGGGGACAACCGGCACGACGAGGAGCCCAGCTGCATACGAACCTTTGCACGACGAGGAGCCCAGCTGCATACGAACCTTTGCGGACTCGAACTCCACGAGCGACCTGTGGGAAGCACGGGACGGCATCTGCAAATTCCTGTTAGATCGAAACGCACGACGTGCGCTCGCCCACACTCAACGAATTATATTGTTTGACACAGACAATCACGAGTCTTTCGCGAGAATTTGATAAGGCGAACAAATATTCTGAAGGCGGAGCTCGGATTTCGGCCCGGGGGATACTGAAGGGGGAGCTCGGATTACGGACATTGGGATATTTTTCGACGGGGTTCGATGGTGGCGACGGCGACCTTGGGCCGTATTCGCACAGCGGGCTCAAGAGTGTGTTGCGGACCAAACTAAAGCAAAACGCCAAGCGGCTCTTTGCGCGCGTAGTAGACGGCGGAGCTCTCGGGCCTGCAGACGAGCAGATACGCGCCTCGCCGGGCTTCTATGCGAAGTTCGCCAGCTACTTTGCTAAAGAAAACGCGCACTAGAACAAACGGGAAAGACTCCTACCGGATAACAGAGAACACACAGTGCTCCACAGATGTGGGTAGAGATATGAGGCAATTCGGCTAACGCACAGGGGTATATATAGCCCCGGGCACTCGCACACACCAGGACCGGCATTCCTACCCGGGGTCTAGTGCGTGTGCTAGACGATGGGGCTCCAGCAGTTGGCGATGGCAACTGCTTCGGAGCCACTCACACACTCCTTGCGGCGCAGCGGTGGGGCGGATTCGAACGCGCGAACCACCTCGAGCGCTTTAAGGGCCCATAACCAAAAGGCGAGGGTAGGAATGCCGGTCCTGGTGTGTGCGAGTGCCCGGGGCTATATATACCCCTGTGTAACGTCCATCTCCAATAACTCTGTCTCGGATGTATGCTTCAGCCCGGAATCTTCTGGAATCGTCGCACCCTAAACCGTTGTCCTAACTACTAATCGACAGATGTTTGTCTGTCTGTCTGTTTGTTTGTCTGTCTGTCTGTTTGTCCCTCGATTTAGGGTAAGGATCAGGTAGGCGCGAGAGTACGGATCAGGTAGGCGCGAGAGCCAGACAGTGAGCCTCCAAGCCGTCTACGGCGACCTCGCAGACTATTTCCACGACCCGCGGCGGCTCTTTCAGCGCGCCATTCTCACGCCCCGTCGAAACGATGTTGTCGATGCTGACAACGCGCGCATGACCGCGGCCTTTTTTCCCGAAGACGAGGCGTCGGAGTTCTTTTCGGCCGACTAGGTTGGGTCGGAAGCCGACGCCTCGCTCTTTACAGTCGAGTTTTCAACTCCCTGACAACCAACGGCATGCTGACTTTGATCGCGAGCTTAAAGTCTTCGCAACCTCGACCCGTCGCACGGCCACTGCAACGGTACCAGATACATGATCGATCGTGTCGTTGTCACCGAGGCTCCTCCAACCTGTATCCCGTAAGGCCCGCCGACGCCAAACGATCACCAAGAGCCAGGGCCAGACGCCCCGCGAGGTCGGCGTCCTCTCGCCCAAGCCCGTCTTCTGCCACGTCCAGCTCTACGTGGCTCTCTGTCGATCGGCAACCCCGAGGATATCCTCTTCTGAGTCGACGACTCCACCCTACCCCACACGTGCTGCGCAATACCGATAAGCCCCCTCCCGGCGTCTACTCGCGCACGGTAGGTGAACTTACTGGGACCAGGTGAACTTACTGGGGTTTGAGATTGGGACTAGGTGAACTGAGTGACCAGGTGAACTTACTGGGACCAAGTGAGCTTACTGGGGTTTTTAGAGTAAACTCGAAGGTTAGCGGCGTGTGCGGATCAAAGCAGCCTAGATTGGCGGGGGTGAGAGCGACGAGCTCGAAGGAGAGTGGGGTGAGTGGGTGTGAGCACGAGTGGGCTTACGCCGAATTTACTGGGGTTAGAGATTGGGACTAGGTGAACTTACTGGGACCAGGTGAACTTACTGGGGTTAGAGATTGGGACCAGGTGAACTTACTGGCGAACTTACTGGCCTGCACTTGTCCTAACTACTAATCGACAGCATCCCTCGGCCGAACAGGGTTCGCATCGTTCGTTGCGATCGCGCCAGAGCGCGAGAATTTCGTCGTCGGCGAGGTCTCTGAAGGCGGCGGTGGCGGCGGTGAAGGAGGAGGACGGCGCGTCGGTCGTTAGCATGATAATGAGGAGGAGGGCGTGGCGCATAATCCACAATGCTCGGTTCGGAATCTGTCCACAATGCTCGGTTCGGAATCTGCTGTGACGCCACGATTGTGATCGTTATATCTTCTAGGGCGAGGGGAGGGCAACATCGAGACGTACGCAACGCAACCACCCCAGATTCTCGCTCTAACTTCTTCAGATTCTCGCTCAAACTTCTTCGATCTCTCTTTTTAGAAACCCCAAGGGTTTTCTAGATGTTTGTCTGTCTGTCTGTCTGTTTGTCTGTCTGTTTGTCCCTCGATTTAGGGTAAGGATCAGGTAGGCGCGAGAGTACGGATCAGGTAGGCGCGAGAGCCAGACAGTGAGCCTCCAAGCCGTCTACGGCGACCTCGCAGACTATTTCCACGACCCGCGGCGGCTCTTTCAGCGCGCCATTCTCACGCCCCGTCGAAACGATGTTGTCGATGCTGACAACGCGCGCATGACCGCGGCCTTTTTTTCCCGAAGACGAGGCGTCGGAGTTCTTTTCGGCCGACTAGGTTGGGTCGGAAGCCGACGCCTCGCTCTTTACAGTCGAGTTTTCAACTCCCTGACAACCAACGGCATGCTGACTTTGATCGCGAGCTTAAAGTCTTCGCAACCTCGACCCGTCGCACGGCCACTGCAACGGTACCAGATACATGATCGATCGTGTCGTTGTCACCGAGGCTCCTCCAACCTGTATCCCGTAAGGCCCGCCGACGCCAAACGATCACCAAGAGCCAGGGCCAGACGCCCCGCGAGGTCGGCGTCCTCTCGCCCAAGCCCGTCTTCTGCCACGTCCAGCTCTACGTGGCTCTCTGTCGATCGGCAACCCCGAGGATATCCTCTTCTGAGTCGACGACTCCACCCTACCCCACACGTGCTGCGCAATACCGATAAGCCCCCTCCCGGCGTCTACTCGCGCACGGTAGGTGAACTTACTGGGACCAGGTGAACTTACTGGGTTTGAGATTGGGACTAGGTGAACTTAGTGACCAGGTGAACTTACTGGACCAGTGAACTTACTGGGGTTTTTAGAGTGAACGCAAAGGAGCGGCGTGTAGGATCAAAGCAGCTTAGATTGGCGGAGGTGAGAGCGACGAGCTCGAAGGAGAGGTGAGTGGATGTAGCACGAGTGGGCTTACACCGAACTACTAAACAGATGGGATAGGTGAACTTACTGGGACCAGGTGAACTTACTGGGGTTAGAGATTGGGACCAGGTGAACTTACTGGCGAACTTACTGGCCTGCACTTGTCCTAACTACTAATCGACAGCATCCCTCGGCCGAACAGGGTTCGCATCGTTCGTTGCGATCGCGCCAGAGCGCGAGAATTTCGTCGTCGGCGAGGTCTCTGAAGGCGGCGGTGGCGGCGGTGAAGGAGGAGGACGGCGCGTCGGTCGTTAGCATGATAATGAGGAGGAGGGCGTGGCGCATAATCCACAATGCTCGGTTCGGAATCTGTCCACAATGCTCGGTTCGGAATCTGCTGTGACGCAAGTTCGCTGTGACGCCACGATTGTGATCGTTATATCTTCTAGGGCGAGGGGAGGGCAACATCGAGACGTACGCAACGCAACCACCCCAGATTCTCGCTCTAACTTCTTCAGATTCTCGCTCAAACTTCTTCGATCTCTCTTTTTAGAAACCCCAAGGGTTTTCTAGATGTTTGTCTGTCTGTCTGTCTGTTTGTCTGTCTGTTTGTCCCTCGATTTAGGGTAAGGATCAGGTAGGCGCGAGAGTAAGGATCAGGTAGGCGCGAGAGAGCCAGACAGTGATCCTCCAAGCCGTCTACGGCGACCTCGCAGACTATTTCCACGACCCGCGGCGGCTCTTTCAGCGCGCCATTCTCACGCCCCGTCGAAACGATGTTGTCGATGCTGACAACGCGCGCATGACCGCGGCCTTTTTTTCCCGGAGACGAGGCGTCGGAGTTCTTTTCGGCTGGCTAGGCTGGGTCGGAAGACGACGCCTCGCTCTTTATAGTCGAGTTTTCAACTCCCTGACAACCAACGGCATGCTGACTTTGATCGCGAGCTTAAAGTCTTCGCAACCTCGACCCGTCGCACGGCCACTGCAACGGTACCAGATACATGATCGATCGTGTCGTTGTCACCGAGGCTCCTCCAACCTGTATCCCGTAAGGCCCGCCGACGCCAAACGATCACCAAGAGCCAGGGCCAGACGCCCCGCGAGGTCGGCGTCCTCTCGCCCAAGCCCGTCTTCTGCCACGTCCAGCTCTACGTGGCTCTCTGTCGATCGGCAACCCCGAGGATATCCTCTTCTGAGTCGACGACTCCACCCTACCCCACACGTGCTGCGCAATACCGATAAGCCCCCTCCCGGCGTCTACACGCGCACGGTAGGTGAACTTACTGGGACCAGGTGAACTTACTGGGGTTTGAGATTGGGACTAGGTGAACTGAGTGACCAGGTGAACTTACTGGGACCAAGTGAACTTACTGGGGTTTTTAGAGTAAACTCAAAGGTTAGCGGCGTGTGCGGATCAAAGCAGCTTAGATTGGCGGGGGTGAGAGCGACGAGCTCAAGGGAGAGTGGGGTGAGTGGGTGTGAGCACGAGTGGGCTTACGCCGAATTTACTGGGGTTAGAGATTGGGACTAGGTGAACTTACTGGGACCAGGTGAACTTACTGGGGTTAGAGATTGGGACCAATAGGTGAACTTACTGGCGAACTTACTGGCCTGCACTTGTGTCTTCTTAACTACTCATCGACAGATGTTTGTCTGTTTGTTTGTCCCTCGATTTAGGGTAAGGATCAGGTAGGCGCGAGAGCCAGACAGTGATCCTCCAAGCCGTCTACAGCGACCTCGCAGACTATTTCCACGAGCCGCGGCGGCTCTTTCAGCGCGCCATTCTCACGCCCCGTCGAAACGATGTTGTCGATGCTGACAACGCGCGCATGACCGCGGCCTTTTTTTCCCGGAGACGAGGCGTCGGAGTTCGGAGTTCGGCTGACTAGGCTGGGTCGGAAGACGACGCCTCGCTCTTTACAGTAGAGTTCTCAACTCCCTGACAACCAACGGCATGCTGACTTTGATCGCGAGCTTAATGTCTTCGCAATCTCGACCCGTCGCACGGCCACTGCAACGGTACCAGATACATGATCGATCGTGTCGTTGTCACCGAGGCTCCTCCACCCTGTACCCCTTAAGGCCCGCCTACGCCAAACGATCAACAAGAGCCAGGTGAACTTACTGAGGTTTGAGATTGGGACTAGGTGAACTGAGTGACCAGGTGAACTTACTGGGACCAGGTGGTGAACATACTAAGCTTTTAGAGTAAACTAAAGGGTAGCGGCGCGTGCGGATCAAAGCAGCTTGGCGGGGGTGAGAGCGACGGGCTCAAAGGAGAGTGGGTGTGAGTTTACGCCGAACTTACTGGGGTTAGAGATTGGGTTTACGCCGAACTTACTGGGGTTAGAGATTGGGACTAGGTGAACTTACTGGCCTGCACTTGTCCTAACTACTAATCGACAGATGTCTGTCTGTCTGTCTTTAAATGTCGACTGCTAAGAGGGGGGGGTGTGTGTGGGGAGCATGAAGGATGTGGGTGGGTTTGTGGGGTATGAAGGATGTGCTTGACGGGCGGAGATAAGTACGCGGGACCTAGTCGGGGTCATCTGTCCCTCGATTTAGGGTAAGGATCAGGTAGGCGCGAGAGTAAGGATCAGGTAGGCGCGAGAGCCAGACAGTGATCCTCCAAGCCGTCTACGGCGACCTCGCAGACTATTTCCACGACCCGCGGCGGCTCTTTCAGCGCGCCATTCTCACGCCCCGTCGAAACGATGCTGTCGATGCTGACAACGCGCGTATGACCGCGGCCTTTTTTTCCCGGAGACGAGGCGTCGGAGTTCTTTTCGGCTGACTAGGCTGGGTCGGAAGACGACGCCTCGCTCTTTACAGTAGAGTTTTCAACTCCCTGACAACCAACGGGATGCTGACTTTGAGCGCGAGCTTAAGGTCTTCGAAACCTCGACCCGTCGCACGGCCACTGCAACGGTACCAGATACATGATCGATCGTGTCGTTGTCACCGAGGCTCCTCCAACCTGTATCCCTTAAGGCCCGCCTACGCCAAACGATCAACAAACTTACTGGGACCACGTGAACTTACTGGGGTTTGAGATTGGGACTAGGTGAACTGAGTGACCAGGTGAAACTGGGACCAGGTGAACATACTGGGGTTTTAGAGCAAAGGGTTTTTAGAGTAAACTCACTCAAAGGTTGGCGGCGCGTGCGGATCGAAGCAGCTTAGATTGGCGGAGGCGAGAGCGACGAGCTCAAAGGAGTTCGAGCTCAAAGGAGTTAGTGTGAGCTAGGTGAACTTACTGACCAGGTGAACTTTTATGAAACTTACTGAGACCAGGTGAGCTTACTGGGGTTAGAGATTGGGACTAGGTGAACTTACTGCCCTGCACTTGTTATTCTCATAACCTCTCAGGTCTCTTTTCTTTGTGGGAAGATTCTACGTGCAAGATAGTGATTTCGTCTACAGACTGGGCCCCACTCTAGGCGAAGGGTGCGACGCGCGGGCTCAACGTGATCATCAATGAGCGTAACCGGCTGTACGGCGAAGACGTGGCGTGGTCAGAGAACGCGATCAACACCTACGTTGCCGACAACATCTCTGCGTCGAAGATCTCGGGTCGGAAGGCTTGCTACCTCAAGGAAGCCCGTGCGAAGGTGGTGAGCATCGTCGTCAAGCTTCGCGAGATTAAATAACCGGTCTACAAGGAGCTGGTCATTGCGCACGCGCAGGTGCTCGTCAAAAAGACCATCTGGTCGCCGAAGTTTGCCCAGCTCGATGACTCTGGGAAGATGAAGCGCAACGGTTCCGGTGGCATCCTCTGGGACGGCAGGAAGTTGGACAACTGGTACTGCCGTAACTTCCTGAAGCATGAAGCCATCGCCGGCTCGTGCCGCCAGCGCCCTCTCGACGCCAACCGGGCCAAGTGGCGGACCGCAGCCAAACATCCCTGGCCACAGCGAGAACTTAGAGACCGAGGAGAACGCGCCGCACAAAACATAAAATTAAGACGTACACCCTCGGCATCTTCGACTGCAAGGCCAAGGTCGACAAGCCTATCGCCATGCGCACCGCTCCTCCACTGCGACAAGTGGCTCTGAGTCCCTTGCCAACCTTGCTGCAAGCTTCCAACACCGCCCCCAACACCGCCCCCAGCCGCGAGACGTCATGGACTCCGCCTGCCCTTCTATACCATGATGATTGGTGGCCCAGGAGGTCCACACGGGACCCTCTTACATCTCGACCAAAGCTCCGGCGTCTGGCGGCCCGTGTGGCTTTGAGGCGATCTTCGTAGTATTTTGCCGAAAGAAAAAAAGATGTGCCCGCGGAACCCCCAAAAAAGTGCCTAATTTCGACGCTAGTCTTGTAGCGTCTCCAAAACCTGCCTTCGCGCTTTCATACGAATTTCAGGAGTGCGAGGGACTATGGAGGGCCGTTTCGAGCCTTGAACGGCTCGTGGGCGTCATCGGGTCGCCGCACACCTGGTTCGCGTAACAAATCCCGAAAAATGTTGAGAATAAGAGGTAACTGTCTCGGATATATGCTTCAGCCTGGAATCATCTGGAAACGTCGCACCCTGCCCTACAGGAAACCGTTGTAGAGGTATCGTGTGGATTTGCTTCGTTGTCGGGCAAAAAATGAACGTTTCGTTGTAGAGGTATCGTGAAGATTTGCTTCGTTGTCGGCGACGTTTCGTTGAAAGTACTGGTGGGGCGATGTTGTGTCCCGAAGGCGTCAGGAAGGTCGGCATCATCGGTGGGGGGGTGGCGGGCGTGGCGACTGCTCGAGTCCTAATCGCCGAAGGCATCGACTGCGTGATTTTTGAGAAGACGAGCAAACTCGGCGGAGGTTATTTTTCACTCGTCCTCATGCTGACCATCGCACGCAGTGTGGACATCGAATTACGACGGGTTCGGGATTCAAGTGCCTGCGAGTACGTGCCAGTATCGAAAGTCACACGGCTCTGAGCGTTTGTCCCTAGGTCTGTACGCGTTCCCAGACGAGCCTCTCGACGGCGACGACTACGCCAAGGGCGAGGTCGTCGAGGGGTACGTGGTGCGATACGCGAAGAAGCATGGCGTCACCGACGTCGTCGAGTACGAAACGACCATCGTCGCCATGGCGCACGACGGAAAGACGTGGATTCTCACGACCTCGACGCGCGCGAAGCGCGGCGGGTTCGACGCCGTCGTCGTTGCCACCGGCGTGTACTCGACGCCGAACGCGTTCATGCCAGCGGTTCCAGGCCGCGACAAGTTTCAAGGATCCTGGGTCCACTCGGTGGACTTCACAGAGGCAAGGATCTGCAGCGGCAAGCGCGTGGTCGTCGTCGGTTACGGTAAGTCGGCGATGGATTGCGCTCAGGTGGCACACCACGTTGGCGCGGCTTCAACGTCGCTCGTCTTCAGGGACACGCACTGGCCGGTGCCGCGCAAGATTTTGGGCCTGGTGCCGTTTGAATATGCCACTTTCAACCGCGTCGGCGCGGGCGTCCTAAGTCCTCCGTACGCGTCGCCCGGTCCCATCGAAAGCACGGTGGCCAAGATACCGGGCTTCCTCAGCGCGTACTGGAAGCTCGTGAGCTTCGCGTTTTCGAAGCAGTTCGGTCTTGGTTCGCTCGAGCCCAAATTGCCATTGGCCAACGACATCTGGTGTGGACACGGCGTGCTACCCGACGAAGAATTCTTCAAACTCGTCAACAACGGCGCAATCGATACTATCCGTGGCATAATCTCCGATATCAAGGATGCAAGAACGCTCTGTATCACCAAGCCCGACGGGACGACCACCGAGCTCGAGGCCGACATCGTCGTCTTCGGCACGGGCTTCGCTCAAGATCTTTCGTTTCTTCCCGCCAATCTCATATCCAAGAAGCAAGACGACGGCCTGTGGCTGTTCCGCAATATCGTGCATCCCGACGTGCCGACATGCTTTTTCGTCGGCTCACAGGCCACCACATTCATGAACATTTGCACCTCTTCGCTCCAAGCGCGCTGGGTGGCGACAGCTCTCAAGCAGAACGGCCTCCCGGCCACCGACGAGGTGATGCGCGCCGACATCGCCGAGAAGATGGCTTGGAAGCGAAGCACGATGCCCGAGGCCGGCGCCAATCGATCGAGCATGCTTCAGCTCCACCAAGTCCACTACCACGACGAGCTCTTGAAGGACATGGGCGTCCCGATTCGCCGCAAGGCCTCCGCCTTGGCCGAAGTCTTCGACCCGTACCGCCCCGACGACTACGGCTCCGTGATTGCCGGGACAGTCGCGCGCGAGACCAAAGACCAGCCCTCCTTTTTGAAAGAGCTCGCCCTCTTCAACGCCGCGTGCGTCGTCGCCATCGCCATCGCCATCTTCGCGATGAAGGACTGACGGAGGTCCACACACCCAAGAACGTCGTCGCATTCTCGCAGCGTATTGGCCGTCGTCGCATTCTCGCACCCTAAAATTTGGCAAGAGGGTCCATCATCATCATCATCATCATCATCAGGCTTCCTTCCGCATCGTGCTGCTCCGAACTCTGTACTTCCCCAGACAAAAACAACCCCTCTCCCTGGTTTGGACGAACCCTCGTGGGTGATTTAAATCTCCCCACGCGTAAGAGATGTCAGTCGGCATCGTCGGCTTCCTAAAGCACGACAGGGTCAACGATAAACACCAATAAAACTCGCCCGGCGGCGTCGGCGGGGGGGTAAATCGTCGTCGTCGTCGTCGTCGTCGACGCGACAGCGGGCCGCAGGTTCTTGGTTGTTTCTGCATAAGGCGACTGTTGTACGTATGAAGGAGCAGCGGCACATACGAGGGTATGGAAGCCGAGGGCGGTCTCTGAGAGGGACCCCTATTATTATGGCGCACGGAGCGGCTTGTTGATATGAGGAAGCGGGCGGTCGCGCCGCTGGGGGCTCGTCCCGAGAAGGCGACGGGCTTTCCCGCCCTAGTAAACTGGAAGGTCATGTCCGATACGTCGGCTGCCTGGCAGAATTTGACCGCAGCCTTGGCCTCCTTGGCGTTGAAAGCGAGGGCGGCCTCGCTTTCAAAGCGCGGGAGCTCCAACGAATCGAGGTCGTCCTTGGCGATCTTGAGCTTGGTCGAGGCCGCGTCGTCTTCGGCGCGGCTCGACACGCCGAGGTCTTCTCCGGTCACGTGGACCTCCACGGCGTGCGCGGTGACGTGCTCGAAGACCGAGGCGAGCTGCATCGGGTGGCACGAGACGCGGCCGGCATCGCGCTCGTCGAAGGCCGCATCCTCGGCCTCGGCCATTTCGTAGAACAGCCGCCACCGCGCGCGGATGCCGTCCTCGTGAAAGACCTCGACGACGAGCCGCGGTGCCCGCAGCTCGTCGTTATCATCGTCCGAAACCTCGTCGTCGTCGTGGCGGACGACGACTTTCATAACCCCCGCGACCTGCCGCGACCGCACGGCCGCCTTGGCGGTGGCGCGCCGCAACGCGGGCACCAGGGCACGCGCAACGACCTTGCACGAAATGGCCGTCGCGCGCCGGACGCGGGTCCGTGCGAAGAATCGCGGCTCGAACCGAAAACTCGCAAACGAGGCTGCGTTGTCGTTCATCGCCGTCAGCATCATCGCCGTGCCCGCGCCCTCGGCCTCGACCGTGAACGATATCTCGCGCCCCACGCACGCCAACGCCTGCACGGCGGCCGAGAACACGCGGACGTGGCTCGCGGCGATTTCCACCTCCCACGAAGCCATGGCGCGCGAAGGGGAGGGAGGGAGGTGCCCGCCGAAGAAGACGTACGTCGGAGGCTAGGGTTTTGTGTCGTAACGCCCTGAAAATCGAACGAACGCGATGGACCCGCCTCCACCTGGGGTCGATCCCGAGTTCGACGCCCTCGTCGAGGCCGAGCTCGCGAGGCGCCGCGCCGTCCCGCCCAAGGGCGTGGACCCCGTCTTCGACTCCCTAGTCGAGGCGGAGATGGACCGGCAGCGCAAAGAGCTCGAGGCGATAAGTTGTAACGACGACGACACCACCACCGCCAACTACGACGGGGAGAGTTACGGCGGCGAATCGCGCAAGGAGACTCGTCATCAGCAGCAACCGGCTTTCGAGCCGCGCGACAATACGCGTCACCACCAAGAGCAACGGACTTACGAGTTGGCGCGCGACGATACGCGTCACCACCAACAGCAACGGACTTACGAGTTGGCGCGCGACGATACGCGTCGCGAACAAGAACGCGAGCTCGCTCGCGACGACGCGCGTCGCCAACGAGAACAGACTCGCGGTGCTCGCGACGACGATACGCGTCAGCAACGAGAACAGACTTACGAGGGGTACGGCGCCTCGTCGCGATGGCAGCAGACGCCGTTCGGGGGGCTGGGGTCTTACCGGCGGGACCCGTACGAACGCGCGCCGCTCGGGCGCGGAATGGCAACGCTCCAGGGCGTGCGTCCGGCGCAGCACTTTGGCGGGCGGCGCGACGCGCAGGCGGCGTACGCGGCCGAGCTCCGCAAGCAGATCGACGAGAAGAAGGAGCGCGAGAAGCTCGAGCGCGAGCGCGAAGTCGCGGCGTCGCGCGAACGGCTGGCCGCGGCGAGTCCTCGAGGAGATATGAGGACGACGAGGTGGGACGACGAGCCGCCACTCCGGGGATCTCCGGTCGGGCAGCCGGCGACGCCGCCGCGGGTCGAGACGACGCGGTCGCCGCGGTCGGCCGCGAGATGTCGGTTCGTCCGAGACGTGTACGGCGAGACGAACGTCGCGGGCGCGTTGGGCGGGGCCTACTCGGTCCCGCCCGAGCGCGTGACGCGGCCGCGAGATGCCGACCACGAGGCGCGGCGGCGCGCGCAGGCGCTCGCGCAAAAGGCGGCGCTCGAGGCGCAGATGGAGGAACGCCGTGCCAAAAAAAAATGGGAAGAGGACCAGCGGCGCGCCGAGGACGAGCGCGAGCTTCGCGAGCGGGTGCGGTTCGAGGCGGCCGAGAAGAAGCGCAAGGAGGCGGAGGACGCCAAGCGCAAGGCCGACGAGCAGCGGCGATTCGACGACCTCCTGGCGCAGCAGGAGGCGGCCGCGGCGCGCCGCAAGCATCTCGACGTCCGCCGGGACGAGCCGCCGGCGCGCGAGCATTACTATCAGGAGGCGGCCGAGGCGGCGCTCGACGTGGCATCGTCGCAGTTCGAGGAGGCCGTCGCCAACGAGGTGACGCGGCTCCGCGTCGCCGCCGAGAAACACCAACAGCAGCCGCGCCATCCCTACTCGCTCGCGGCGCTCGCCAAACGCTACGACCAGAACGATCCCGCGAGCCTCTCGTTCTTGGCGCGCCAGAATAATAATACGACCAAGCAGCGCCGCCGGGACGAAGCGGGCCGCGTCGACGACGACGACGACGACGACTGGGGCGAGAAGAGTCTTGCGGGCAACTCGAACTTCGTGCCGGTGTCGCCCTTGGACGACGAAGACGCGGCCGCTTCGCCGTCGCGGTCGCGACCACCCGCCGACGAGGACGACCTCGTCGCCCGGTGGCAGCGCCAGCACCCCGTCGTGTTTGACGAACCGCGCCACCGCACGCCCGACGCGCAGCAGCTGCGAACCTGGCAGAGCTCGAACCGCAACAACGACTTTGGCGAGACCGCGGGCGAGTCGTCGCTCGCGGGCGAGTCGCGGTTCGGGCGCCGAGACGAGGCCTACATCAACAACAACAACAACAACAACAACTTGGGCGAGACGGCGGGCGAGTCGTCGCTCGCGGGCGAGTCGCGGTTCGGGCGCCGAGACGAGGCCTACATCAACAACAACAACAACAACAACAACAACAACTTGGGCGAGACGGCGACCTCGGAACGGTCGCTCGCGGGCGAGTCGCGGTTCAGGCGGCCCGACGTCTTCGAGGCGATCTCCCCGCACTCGTGGAGCCCGCACGAGGAGGACGGTTCGTACTTTGCTGCGCACCATCACCCGCGGACCCCCTCGGCGCCGCCCTCCATGTCGCCCAAGGACCACGAGGACCCTCCGCAACGACGACACCTCCACGACGGGCGCCCGCGAGCCCAGTGGAACTTGGATCGAGCCTACGTACGCGGCCCGCGGATCTAGAGCGTGGATTTTGTCGACGACGCGACGCATCACACCACATACCAGGGCACCGAACGCACCCCAGCAGCAGCAAATCGGATCTGGATGGGAGAAAGAGGCCCGGACGACCGAAATTTGAGCGAGCCCTCGTCGATATACAAGTTAGGATAAGGTGGTGGGCACGAAGACGTCGGGCGGGTGGCCGGCGTCGTAAGCGCCAGGGCGGACGACGCGACGCAAGAAGTCGACACCGACTTTATTCTGAAAGTCGGCGAGGGTGCGGACGTGGCCGAGGCCGTAGGAGTCGAGGTTCGGGCCGACGTCGTCGTCCCCCGACGACGACGACGCGCCGAAAAGGGCCCGGAGGCGCCTCAGGGATCGCGCGCGGTAGCGACGCTCGGCTCGGGGGTCCCCGTATAACCGCGCGTCCTCGCGAAAGTTTGGCCTTCCGGCACGCGACCACTTGTGGTAGAGGACGGCCCTCGAGGGCGCGAAGAAGTCGTAGCCGTGGGTCCAAAAACGCGCGGCCATGACCATTTCCTCGCCAAAGAAGAGGAACCGGAGGTGGGGGTCGTACTTGACCCTGAGAACCGCTTCCCGGGGGGCAAAGCTGAATCCCGCGCACCACAAAGGAGAGGGGAGAGGAATTTCTTGACGCTCGCGGAGGACGCGTCCGACGATTCGGAGAGCTCCGTCGTCGTCAAAGCGAGAGGGCGCCAGAAGCGTCGGACGTTCGTCTCCTTTCGACGCGAAATCCATCGGGTAGGTCGTGAGGATGCCGCCGCAGCGGCGGTGGTCCTCGAGGAGACGGAGATCCCAGTTTTCGGTAAATTGCGTGTGCGCGTCGATCTGGAGTACGAAGTCTTGGTCGTCGAGGAGGTCGAGCGCGAGCGCGCGCGCCGGACACGGACCGGCCGCGTCGCGGAAGTCGACGCGGGCCCACCGCACGCGCGGGTCGTAGTCGTGGCGGAACCAGTCGTCGTCGGCGCCGCTAATCACGTCGTACTGCGCCACCACGCCGACCACGACGTTCGCCGTTTTGGCCTTGGCGAGCGCGTCTCGGACGGTCGCGAGGGCGAGGGGATCGCGGTACGCGGCCACCGAGACGAAGATCGAGGGGGGGTGGAGGGGGGGGGCTCTCGGGATCTTCACAACATCAACGGGAGGAAGGTCATTGGCGTACCACCACTGCGTCAGCGCGAAGCGAAGCCCCGTCGACGGCAGCACCTCGTGCTCGAGGTCCGACGCGAAGAGCAAGAGCCTGTCGGGCGCCGGTTCGACGTCGAGATGCCCGCACCCGTCGGGCGTCCAGCGGCTATCCTCCGGGTAAAGCCGGAGCTGGCTTCCGTAGGTCATGTAGTACACGGCGGTGAACTTGCGACGCGGCACGGCTTGGGTAACGTCGCTGTCGGCGTGTCGCGCGTACCGCGCGCCCCTCTCGTAGCACGCGAGTTGCGTCGACACCACGGTCGAGTCGATGTGGCCTCCGAACTCGCCAGCGCTCAGCTGCGCTCGGGCGAGCCGCAGCCGCACGGCCACGGCCCCGAGACCGCCGTCCTTTTCGTCCGTATCGCCCAGAAACGTCGACGAGTCGCCCCGCGCCGACGCGTCGACGCGACGCGCCGCCCCGTGCCCGACGCCCGCCGCTTTCAGCCGCCCGCAGGCCCGTGCCGCCTCCGCCGCATCGAGCGCGAGCTCCGCGCCCCTCGAGCCCATAAACCCGTCGATCACAGCGCACCGGGGACCGGTCGCGCTCACCAGGGCGAACACGACCGACGCCGGGAGCGGCGTCTCGACGCGCGGGAGCGGCCCGTCCTCGTCGTTGTCCTCCCGAACTGATTTGCGGCGGAGCAGCGGTGCCGCCGGCGCCGCCGGGACGGCGGCTGCCGGCAGGAATCCGAGTATCGCCGCCTCGACGCGTTTCGGGAGGAGCTGCTGCTGCTGCATAAAAATTCGAAACAACAACAACGAATACCCGGGTAGTTAGTCAGTCGCGACGTGACGTCATATATCTTTTATCCTCCTCGTATGTATTATCGAAGAGGGCGCCACCGGCGGCGGCGGTCGGCGGTCTTCGTCAAGGTCCTCGTCGTCGGGTTGGTCGCTTTTGGCCTCCTGTGGGTCTACGGCAAGGCGGCGGCGGCGGCGGCGGCGAAGCCCCCGCCGTGCCCCCAGTGTCCGCCGCCCTGCGCCGCCGCCGCCTCCCCTAAGGAGAAGAAGATCATCCCCGTGTTTCGAAAGGTACGCCGCGTCTGGAATTCGAGCGTGCGGTGTGCGTTCGTGACGCTCCTCCGGGCGACGCGAGAGCCGAACCGGTACGCGGGGTTCGTCGAGAGCTCGCGGCGCCTGCGGAAGGCGTTTTCGCTCGAACGCGAGTACCCGCACCTCGCGTTCCACGAAGCCGGCTTCCCGTCCGACCACAAGCGGGCGATCCTCGCCCTGGCCCCGTGGACACAGTTCCACGACGTCTCGTCCGTCTGGGGAAACGCGGACCGTCCTCCCCCCGACGCCTGGAACGCGACCGACCGCTCGGAAGGGTACAAACACATGTGCCGCTTCTACGGCATCCAAGTCTTCGACGTCGCGACTAAACTCGGTCTCGACCTCATCATGCGCGTCGACGACGACGTCTTCATGCTCCGGACGGTCGACTACGACCCCTTCAGGGTATTGTGGGAGTCGGGCGCCGTCTACGCCTACGGCGCCTCGACGGTCGAATCGCACGTCCACACCGCCCTTACCTTTGGCCCGTGGGTCGAAACGTTCTGCCAAAGCATCATCGACTCCCGCCACGACGACGATCGCGACTGCGCGAGCCTCGCGGCGAGCATCGTCGAACGCATGTTCTTCAACAACGTTTTCGCGACCGTCGTCGACTTCTGGCGCCGACCCGACGTCCGCGCCTACCATAATGCGATCGACGCCTCCGGCGCGATTTACGTCCACAGGTGGGGAGACGCCCCGATCCAGACGGCCGCCGTCAGACTCTTTACCACCTTCGACCACGGCTACGAGAGCTCGAGCGCGAAACAATTCCCCCAACTCCACTACGTCCACTTCTCTACCGACAACTTGATAGTCGACGGCTCCGTTACGTGCCTCGCTTGCGACGGCGCCCTCTCCTACTTTACTAAACTCACCTCGTACTCCAAGCCGACCCTCCAAGAGACCCTCGGCGCATCGGTCGTCACCATCGACGAGATCGTCAAGGTCGCCGTCGCCAATCACAAGCAAACCTTCATCCGCGACCTCCTCGACCTCGGCATCATGAGGGACTGGGGCGACGGCAAGTCCCTCGACACCCTTCCCATATTCGCCTTCCTCCAACTCGTCGAGAAGGTTGGGGTCTGGTGCGAAAACCTTGGCTTCCTCAACGTCCACGTCCTTCTCCCCCTCGAATGCTGTTGCCATCTCGACACCTACCGCCCCGACCCCGCCGCCAAGTCCCTTCTCGCTACATCCGTCTTCAAAATTCTCGACCCCTGGATGAACTCCGTCCTCGCCAGGGCCATCGACAACCTCGACGCCAACAGACTCGCCCTTAGCAACAAACCCCGCAACCCTCGATTATACAAACAACGCCAAGACGCCCAACCCTCATCCCATCGCCGCCGCCGGCGGCGGCGGCGGCGGCGTTAGACCAACAACAACGCGGCCTGTCTTTCTTCTTTTTGTTGCGACTTTATTCCTCCTCCTCCTCGCGTTCGATTTGGGCCGCCGGCCGCCGCTTTTGGCGATTATCCGCACATATTCTCCTCACCACCACATGTCTCCTCGCCGTGTGTGTGTCCGCCTTTGACGTGGCGGCGCGTGCGTACAACAACCGTGCCATCATCCTCCTTTTTTTTTGAGAAGTGTCAAATACTTCATTATTATTATACTCCTGTTTTGAAGAAGGCCTACGTCGGCGGTCCTTTTGGAAAACCACCACAACTGGCTGCTTGCGGACCCTCGAGCGAGCGCGCGCTTACAAGTGTTTTGCGATCGTGGATTATTATAATAATAATTATAGTGCACCGCACTGTGCACGCTCCGCCGACACTACGTATGATATCCAGATAATTGCGGTGCGGAAATGCAACAAGACGAACCGTGTGAAAAAAAACGTTGTAAGGACTTGGGGATCCTCAATCCCCTCTTAGATAGATATCCGCAAACTACGCACAACCCGCCGTTGCCAATCACGCACTCCGTCCGTCCGTCTATCTAGGGTGCGAGGCAGATTGCCGCAGACAAGGACCTGGCTCCATTGGAAAGGAGCGGGTGCTCTTTCATCTCGGCGCTTGGAGCGGGGAGTTTCTACGATTGACTAGTAGAGGATGACGATCTTCGCAACACTTTGCATGGTTGGGGAATAAAATGACGAAAGTCTACGTTGTTGCGACACACCGAGATGGGCGTCGCGCGAATTGTGAAATTATTTATGTTCGAAGAACATGAGAGTAGAACCTTGAAACAGGTCTCCAGCCCATTTTCCCCCCAAATGATGCGACAAGCTGATCTTCAGCTTGCGGTTGATGGGTTGTACAAAGTCGGCTCGCGTTAGAAATTCCCCGGGATAGTACCTGGCGGCAAGTTGACGACATCGCGAAAGCCGATGCTGCACGAGGTTCCAATAGCTTTCTTCGCATGCCACCTTATTGATCGAGTTGAGGATATCCAGTGTGCGAGCGCGCCGAAATGAGAATGTTGGTCCCGAAGATAGTCGTGTTGTGGAGAAACTGATCTCCCATCGAAACGTAAATGTGTGGCTAGGGCGTCGCCGCCGAGACGATCCGAGGCGCAAGCCTCGTAGTTGTGACGTATGGTGTTGGGTGTGCACACCGACCTACAACAGCTCACGTTCCCGAAGATGATGACGTTGAGATCAAAGTATGACGTGTGGTTCTCGTCGTATTTTGGCGGGATGAACCGGGCTTCTGGTAATGTCTCTAACGTTGGGTCTCCATGACCATCTTTAGAGTGTGTAAAGGTGTTGTTTGACGCCGGCCTCGCAAGGGTTGTGGATGTTCAGGGCGATGCGAACACCCACCGAAATGCATTGAAAATTGGTCCATCGTTCGTGAAAAAACTCGCTCGCGAGAGTCCAGTAGAAGGGTCATATCATTTGCAGGGACGTGCTGCGTGGCGTTTTCGGCCCACGATTGTGCCCCTGTCGAGCGAGCCCGCGAGGACCACGTAGTCCATAGTTTCCGGCGGCTCCTTGCTGTTCAACCCCCCACACTAATAGAGCATTCGCGCGTCTCCAGACAATCCGACTTAAAAAAAACCTATTAACGTCAACGGTTGGCACTTGCCTGAAATTATTAAGTCTGTGTTCAAGCCCGATCTCGTTGTGGTGCAATCGTCGAAGCTCGTGGAGCTCAAAAAGATCGACACCTCGAATTTTTTTGATTGAAAAATCGAAACACGCGCTCTGCCGTCCCCACAAAACGCGACCGGGATCTCGAGAGACTGCAAATTCTCGGACACCCTGTGCATCTTCGTAGATTCTTTCGTCGTTTCAAGAAAGCCGGCAACAAAACTCGTCGTCTACATGGAAGGAAGATGCCGCATTTGGGGGCGCGGCGTGCTGGGAATTCAGCGAGTGCAACCATATGGAGAAGACCGACATCGTCGACACGTCGTGCCACCCTACGATATACTCGGATCCTGGCGCGGACGGCATCTTCGTTTCGAAAGACATAATTCTCATTTGAGACTGCGCGCGATTGTTCAGGTGAGTTTTTTTCTCGGCACTTGGGAGATGTGACGCGTTACGGCGCCATGCAACGCAGCAAGGGGCGGAGAAGAACGACGTAAATGGAGACGTCGGAGCTTGGTGGTTTAGAGGCAGGTGCGACCGCTACCGCCCCTTGAGCGAGCACGGGTCAATCCACGCTCACCGCCCATGCTCACCGCAGAAATATGGCAGGAGAGCGCCGCCCCCGCGCGCAACGCGTGTCGTGTGAACCGAGGGGAAACAAAACCAAGAAAAGGGAGAGACGGATCAAGCGAACTAACTAACTAACTTTAGACCTCTCCCGAGCATGGGAGCCAGGCCGGGCCGACAGGAGCCGGTCCAGAATCGCGGGGGTCTGTAGACGGGAGGCGCCGAAAGGTGAGTCGGCGGAGAGTGATCATCAGGCTTGTCGCCACGCGACGCGGAGACCGCGACGTGACTGACAACCAACGGATCAAGCGAAGCACAATGATTCCACAAACTGCTGGATACACCCGGCACAACGAAGGGCCTGGCTGCACACAAACCGCGGCAGACCAGAAGTCATTCAACAGACGCGAATTCCCGCAGGATCGGGACGTGCGACGTACGTTCGCCCATACTCGACGAAAGTCGCGTTCCAACGTCCCGTAAACGTTTTGCCCCAGAAAACCAAATCCAACAACCAGGCGAAAACTTTCGAACACAGAAAATCAAACCCAACCAACCAGGCAAAAAAAAACTTTTGAACACAGAAAATCAAACCCAACCAACCAGGCGAACGCAATCAACATGCGCAATCCAACAAACAAAACCAACCAAAACCAACATCCAGCTTTTTTTTTTAACCCAGCCGGTCGCGTCGTCTTCTGGGGCCCGCAAGACTAGTACGCCATTCCTTCAGAGCGACGCGCAGCGTTGTTGCCAAAAATCTCGGCATGGAGCTGACGAAGACGTTTTGAGTTTATCTCCTTCTTCCAATCGTACGGCGGCATGGCGACAGCCGGCGCTGTAGCAGCCGCCATGGGACCTAAAAAAGATTCAATCGACGGTTTTGCATGTCGCTTCGTTGTCAACGGTGCAGCGGCTTCAGCCGGAGCCCCCGCCACCGCCGTCTCGTCGCTGGTGCCGATGCTGGTGCTGTAACTTGCGGCGGCGCAGGCTCTGCAGCAGCGTATATCTTTAGGATTTCCTCAACGGCACCGTCGTACGTCTCCTGGGTCTGCATCTTATCGCCGAACAGACCCTTCAACTCTTTCATCTCCGCCCGGCGCGCAGCTCGAGCTGTGTCGTCCACGGTTCAGGATTGCCTCGGCGAAGATAATAACTAAAAAATGCGTGCGACGGCGAAGAGAATTAGAATTGAACCGAACCAAACCAAGCAAAAAAGCGTCCGTCGGAAGAGAAAGAACCAAACCAAACCTATCATAAAATCGTGCGACGGTGAAGAGAAAGAATTAAACCAAACCAACCAGGAGACGCGTCGCGTCGTCATGCTAATTCAACCCAACCACCAACTGCCCGCGAGGATTTGTATCGAAAGCACCCACAAAACCCAAACTTGCCTTTTTCTTAGTACCAAACCAAAAACCTCGCCGGCCAATAATGACGGGTGATGTAATAATGTTCGTGATGATGGTACCCGCTATCAGCGTTTTAACAATTAAAAAATGCAAAAAGTGACGTGGCGGGGACCAGTAGTAGGCGAATCGTGACCATTGCCTGTTAGATTTCCTTTTCTTTCCAGGCGTCCAATTCCTACTAAATGTTTTTTCGTCGCGTTTCGAACGTCACGATGAAAGGCAAAAACGAATCGTCAAGCTACGAGGGTCTGGTAAAATAGCGTGGAGGACAACAGCATTGAATTCTATCGCCACTGCAAGTTGGTGAGTTGAAGTGGATAGAGGCTTAATGCAATTCACCTACGCAACCTGATGCCGTTCGCCCTCTCCAAACAACCACAGAGCGAGAGATGATGCGGTGGTGGTGGTGGTGGGTGTGTGCCGTCGGCGTGGCGGCGGAGGATGGGCAGGTGGAGATCATCATTCTGACGGATCGGATCCGGCCGACGTCGGCCGTGCTGAATTCAGTGTGCGCGAACACGCGGTCGCGCGTGCGGTTTCACGTGGTCGTCCCCGATCGTCGTCTCGGCGAGGTGCGGGAGCTGATGCCCGAGGGATGCGCGTCGTCCGCGGATCTGCGGCTGTTGAGCGAGAGCAACGTGACGCAGTCGATCCGCGCGACGGGGCTTCCGATCACGTGGGAGATCGAGGTGCCGCAGACGAATTATACGGTCAGGGTCGCGTCGTGGGACAGGTCGGCCAAGCACAACTCGGTGTTCAACTGTTTGCGGTTCTACCTCCCCAAGTTGCCCGAATTCGCGTTTCTCGACTCGATAATTTTTATGGACGACGACGTGGTTATGCGAGGGGATATCGCGCGGCTGTGGGAGTATCGTCAGGACGAACCGATCTCGGCGGGGTGCTTGAACTGGGTGTGGTCCAAGTGCGGGCGGATGCAGTCGTCGTTCAACTTGAGCTACGTCGAGGTGCCGTATTTGGGTTTCGGGGCGCTGTCGGAGGAGAGGGACGAGCGCGACGCGACGTGCGACGCCGAAAACGACGAGGAGTGCGCGCCGCCCGGTTTTTTCGACTCGATCGCGGCCGTGTCGGCGTCGCTTCGAAAAGATCATCGCGCCCTCGACCTCGCCGGGCTACGGGGAACATTGGCCTGGAACTTTGGGCTAAACAAGTTCAACCTGACGGCGTGGCGCGAGCGCGGCCTCGCCGAGCGGTACATCGCGTGGGTCCAAGCGAACGGGGTCTACGGGTGGTTCCCGACGTATTCGCTCGCCTACGGGCTCGGGATTCCGTTTCTTGCGCTCGCCGACGAGTTCGTCTGCATCGACGACCAGATGCCTATCCTCCACGGCCTCGGGTTCGTGGAGCCCGACGATTTCCGGCTCAGTTCGCTCCAGCCTAAGGACCTGGGAAGTTGGTTCGCTTTGCACTGGAACGGAGACCGCAAGGCCTGGCTTTGGCAGACCGCGATCGACGAGTACGCCCCGTTTTACCTCGAATATGCGCCCGAAATCGACGCCGAATTTCGAGAAGCGAGGCGCGCGATCGACGTCGCGAAGAACGTCTCCAAGGCGCGGCAGGCGAGGAGCTTCTTCGTGTGGACGGCTCCGCGGTCGGGATCCGAATGGTTCATGGCGGTCGTCGACGGCCACCCCAACGTCTGCGCCTCGGGCGAGGCCCAGTCTTCTGGGAGAGGCTGGCCGCGCGAAGCGCTGCTTCCGTTGCGCGAAGCGACCGAGTGGGCCGACGTCTGCCAGCCAAAGTCGTTGTGCCATTGGTCCATCACCAACCGACTCCTCGACAGCCTGCTTCGCGAACCCGAGGCCCCCTCGATCGACTACAAGCTCCGCCTGCCGAAAACCTGCGACGCCGTCCAAGTCGAGCGCGGCAACTACACGTACTACGGGAGCCACCTCGAGACAATCTGCGCTCTTCTAGAAAGGGCGATCCATTTTGCCCAAAACGTGAACGACGAATCAGCGCGGGAGGATCTCGTCGAGACCACGGCCGCGTGGCACGCGCGGCTCAAGCAAGCCGCGTTCGAGATATTCGTTGCGACAGTCGTCGGCGCCGATCTCTCCAACGACGCGCCACTCCCGGACTCCTACAACACGACCCGCTCCGGACTTCGGTTCAGGATGCCGTGCTCTTGTCCGCTCAACACGACGTCGTCGGGACTCAAGATCATGAACGGCTGGTTCGACCTGAATCCTTTGAGTAATAAGGTCACCGCGCGGGCCGGGAACGGCGCGTTTAATTTGACCGGGATCATTCGGTCCATCGGCGCGAAGATCATCGTCCTCGACCGCTCGAACCTCGTGGGCTCGTACGTGAGTCTCCGAATCGGTCAGGTGTCCGGCAGTTTCCACTGCTCTGGCGCGACCTGCCACCACACGAGCCGCGTCTTTGTCCAGATCGACCGCCTGATCCAGTTCGTGAGAGCCTCTTTAGCCCAGCGGCTGTCCCGCGACGCGATGCTCGAGCATCTCGACATCCCCGTCCTCTACGTCGAGTACGAGGCGTGCGTCGAAATGAACAGACGGTGCTTCGGGGACGTCCTCGACTTCTTGCAAGTCGACTCGAGCCACGCTATCCTCGACGACCTCCTCGGAGCCTCAACCTTCAAGCGCGACACCCGCACCCTCAAAGACCGCATCGCCAACTACGAGAACATCGCCGACGGCCTCGCCGCTGCCGGTTTCAAACACCTCCTCGACGTCGACGCGCGCAAAAACTTAAACAAGAGCAACGCCCGCTGGCCCACCTCGAGCGAACCCTGGTCGGCCTCGCTGCTGCCGGTGAAACCACTCAAAACACCACCACCACCACCATCTCTTCTCGGGAGCCCGTCGCCGCCGGTCACCACCAAGAAGGGACAGCGAGATCACCCCAACAACGACAACGGTCTGGTGCACGTCGTTATTTTGACGGATCGCGACGCTGCGCTGGGCGCCACGCTGAGCTCCATCTGCTCGCACTCCCTCGACGTCCCGAACCTCGTCTTTCACCTCGTACTCCCTAACAGCTTCCTTCACCCGGCGTGGCTCGTCCAGCAACGCGTCTCCGAAGAGTGCTTCGGCGCCGACTTCCGCCTCCGGTCGATGAGGAGCGTCGAGGCGGAGATTGAGACCGCGCTCGGGGGGCGCAAGCCGGTCTGGGCTGCCGCCGGGTTCGAGGTCGACGCTGACAACGTCTCGCACCAGCAGCAGCAGCAGCAGCAGTACGCGCGCGACCGGTCACCCAAGCACGCGTCTCCCTTCAACCTCGCGCGTTTTTACCTCCCCGTCTTGGACGAGTTCGACGACGCGGGGACGATTCTTCTGTTGGACGACGACGTCATCTTGCAGGACGACGTCGCGCGCGCCCTCCGCGTCGCGGCGAAAGCCAACAGCAAAACCCTGCTGGCTGGCTGCCAGAACTGGATTGGCTTCGTCGACGACACCGATATCAATCGCGCCGTCAAGATGGAGCCGAGCGTCAGCTCGGGGGTGTTCGAAACGCCCCACTTTGGGTTCAGGCCTGTCCGGCGAGGCCACCCGATCAGCGACGCTTACTGCAGGTCGAGCGAAGACGTCGACTGCATGCCACCGACCTTCATGAGCACCCTCGCGGAAGCGGCGTTCGATGTGGCGTGCCGAACCGCGAAAGACTGCTCGTGGGAAGAGGACCTTCGCGCGCTCGAGTTCGAGCCGGGTTGGAATTTTGGTCTTACGGCGATCGACGTCAGGTCGTGGCGCGAGAACAAACTCACCGCCAAGTACCACGAGTGGACCGACGCTGCGAAGCGTTTCAAACTCTTCCCGCCGGGTTCCCTCGCCCACGGTCTCGGTCTGGCTTACGTAGCCCTCCGGGGCCACGTCCAGTGCTGGGAATCGGCTGCGTTCGCCGACCACATCGACGTGCTCCAGGGTCTCGGGTACGTTCGCCCCGACGAGATCGATGCGGCGGGTCTCTCTATAGACACCGCGTTTGCGCTCCACTTCAACGGCGACGTCAAACCGTGGGATCCCCGTTCCCCGTACAACGCCTTTTGGAAGACTCGCGCCCTCGCCTCGAAAAAATCCTCGGAAGATGAAGAGTCGTCGACTCTCCTGTCCAACTTGAGCGAACGACGCCTCGAAGACTCGTATGTCTTTTCTCGCGGCGCCGTTGCTGTCCTGACCCCCGCGCCCACCACGGTCTACCAGAACGTTGAAGGCTACGTGCCCGTTTACCACAGCGAGAACCGCCGCCGCCGCCGCCGCCTCGACGAAGACTCCGCGTATTGTCAGGAGTTTGGCAAGTATGGAATGGGCTCCTACTACGATTCCGTCATGTTCGCTCAACTGTCGACGACCGCCGACGATCGCCAGTTTTCGCTCAAAAGCGTGAGCACGACGTGCGTCAACGGTTCGAGCCCGCGAGCCCCCGCGTGGAAGGACCCGGATGACGTCATGGCAACTATCGTGGCCACCGTCGACCTTCGCTTGCTCAACGGCGTAAACGAGACGACCGCGAAGGCTGCGGTGCAAGCCGCCCTCGACGCCATCCTCTCTAGTCTCCAAACTGAGGTGCGGCAGAAGGCTCGCCACGTCTTAAACTCCTCAAACGTGTCATCGGTTTTTATCGAGGCCATCGAGTTCCACCTCAGCCGTGGCACCAACGAGCCCCCAGACGTGACAGAAGATTCTGGAGTGCAAGTGCGGTTCACGCCGATCCTCCTCTCGCCACGGCCGACGATGGAGCCGACATCCCCTATTTCCGCGCCGACGGCCGACTCTCCTTCGTCGTCCTCTTCTTCTTCGTCGGGCAACATTCTACGTCGGAGGCTCGGGTTGTCGACGATGGCAACCTTTCTCATCGGTCTGACTACCTTTTGGGTGCTTATGGCGCTCGTCGGGGCGTTTGCCGACAGCTCGAAGCGGCGCGAACTTCGCGCCTCCTCGCCGCCGCGAGTCGGGCTCTTCATCTTTTTCAGCGACAAGGCGCGCTCTCTCGGACGGCTCCACGACGACATGAAAACCAAAGAGCTCGATACCCTCAATTCGCCAGGATATCTCATCACGTGCTGCTCGACGTACCTCGCAACCGCTCTCCCGTCGATGATCGCCTTCGGCCATAGCTCGCGAGTGCGGGACCGCTACTGCGAGCTCTTCATCAACGCCGCGAAGTGCTGCAAACCGATGGGTGTGATGTGCGAGGTCCTTGCCAAGAAGCACAGTCTCCTTAACATCATATTTGTTTTCGACGCTGACCGCCCTCGTGCCGCGAGATGTGTTGCCATGTTCCTAAAGTGTCTCGTGCTGCTGTGCGCTAACCGCGTCGCGCTCCTAATTCACGACCGAGGCACTGTCGCGTACCTTGCCTGTTTGAGCGTTGCGCTGGCGACGCCTGTTCTCAAACTCGTTGACCACATGTGCTTTCAGTATGTTTTTGCGGAATCAGTGGCGACCCCGGGTGGGGTGGCCGCCGCCGCCGCCGCCGATAAAAAGCGTGGTGAGACTCACCACGTCGGGCGGGCCCTTCTCGACAACTTCAGACTCGAGGAGACGATGGTGAAGCGGTTCGCGTGGTTGCAGTCGGAGTGGCAACAGTACGCCGCGGCCTGTCTCGTGCCGACGATGAGTATCATATTGCACCAACGGTCCGAACTATTGGAAGCCATCGCAGACGCGGACACGTTGTCTTCGATGGAGGGAAAGCGCAAGCAAGAGTGCCTGAAGAGTCTGCTCGCGCACCACGATGAGCGCTGGAGCCTCTACCGATCGGGAGAAGAATACAGAGAGAAAAACGAACAGAATGTGTCGTGGCAGTATCCGTTCGCCAAGCGCGTCTTCATGCACCTGTCGTCGACGCTCCGCCTCGCCGACACGTGGGACAAGCACCTCGCCACCATGCATCGGGCGGACGACGAGAGTGCCGCGGTCCGCTCCGTCTACCAACTCAAGTTGCTCGAAGCGGTGGACGCTGACGACGACGACAACAACAACAACACTCGGGAGATCATGCTGCTCGAAACGGAGCTGAGGCAGCACAACATCCTCGAAGGCTTCTGCGCCCGAACCGGCAGCGCGACCAAGGCACAGACGGGCCTGGGCGTCGTGGGCATCCTCCTCGTCACGGCGACGTCCCTATTTGTGCTCATCCAGTACGATCCGGAGTTGACAAACGCCGACAACAAATGGGTGACCAAGCAATCGCAGTTGTGGGTGCGGGCATCCGCAGTATCGTTCGTCTTTTTTGTTTTCTTTGAATCTCTCCGCATTCTGTGGGTCTCGAGCTGCATCTCCTCTGCCCTTCTCCCGAGGCTCAAGCGCGTCGGGGACCCTTCTAAGTCGCCGTTGCTGTCGTTCTACAACTCGACCGGGGTCGACGTCCTCGAACTCGTCGACGCGCGCCACACAACACAGCAAATCACGCAAGCCACAGAACTACCCGACAAGCTCAGACGCCGCCTCGAACGTCGCCACCATCTCTCGAAAAAAGTAACGTTGTTGCGGAAGCAGCACTTCGCGGCAATGACGAACGCGCTCGCGGACGAAGCCGGCCACACCGTCAAGACCTTGCTCGGCGCGGCTGCCCAAGCGTGCGATAGGCTTGTCGCGGCCAAAGCCGACTGCCAGACGCTCTATCGCGAGCACCGGTACCGAAACGGCCGGTTATGGAACCTCGGGTACCTCGAGCGAGTAGAGGCAATGGTGTCGTGGCAGCCTTCCCGGCTCGAGGCGGCAATAACGTCTCTCGCATCCATTGTGTTCGGGAACCACCGCAGCGCGGGCGAAATGCTGTGCGACTTGACCATAGTGCTGGTTGCTCTCGTCGCGATCTACTGCCTCGGCGAGTCGGGTGTTGAATACATTATCACCTCGCTGCTCGCTTTAACTTGCGTTGCATGGATCCTCTTGTCTTCAACCCTACCGTTCTTGGTGGCCAGGTCCGCCGATGGTTCATTTTTGGAAGATGAGGACGAAAAGACCGCACCGAGCTCCCCATATCTCGCCAGATCCGACTCCGAGGGCTCTCCGCGGAGCCAGCAGGTGATATCCAGAAAGGAAAGCGGCGCCGGCACCCCAAGCGACGACACCCAGCTCGTCGAATTGCTCCCTCGAACGTCCTCGGAATACGACACCCTTAACGAAGTGTTCTTCGGCGGCTTAAACAACAACCAAGACGAAGAAGCGCGGCGGAGAGCTGAGACTATCGCCGTCAATATAGGCGTCGTCGACCAGCAGCCCCACGTAGACGCTGTCGATCAGCAGCCCCACCGTCGGTGGTCGCTAAACAGCAACGCGAGCAGCGATACCGACACTAGCGAATCAAGCACCCACGACGCAATTTGAAAGTTGCCAAACCCGGACGACGACGACGATCCGGATCCTCTACGCATATAGGGGGGGTCCCCAAGCGAAACGAAACAAAACGAAGGGGCCACCCTATCCCAACGTATCCCACCTCGGCGAGAGGTTTTCGCGCTGACACGAAACGCAGTTTCCGCTGGGGTTGCTCCGATGTGCTGTGTCCTTGAGTTGACTTCGTCGATGATTGGTGCTGCGTCCTCGACTTAAATTCGTCGATGTTTGGTACTTAACTATAGACGCTTCCCTTGCGCAGGAAGCGACCGTCTTTGTAGCCTCTCCGTCTACGTGCCCCGTACATACGCCCGCCTTTAATCCCGCTCCAACTAACTCACTATATATAGGCCAGCCCCCAGTGCATGGAGCTTAGCCTATTCCCAGCGCCGTGGCGCGTGGGATAAAAGTCACGGTGCCGAGAGACGAGTGAGGAGCTGGAAGAAGGTGCGCCGGGGGAAAGTTGGCGCCTGTCGCCATGCGCCGCGGAGACAAAGAAGTGACCGGCAACCACCTCGTCGTGGTCGTTTCCTTCTGCGTCCCCCGGCCAAATAACCTGTCCCGTCCCGGCTTCCAACAGGCCTACGCCGGGAGGACGGATACCGTTGCGAGGCGCAGGTTCCAAGGCACCGGTCAGCAATCAGAGGAAGTGCAAACCGCGTTATACGTCCGCCTTTAATAAAGCAACTCAAAACGCGTTACTTGTTGAGGAACCGGTCTTTGTATTCGGGGGGTGGGGCTCGAAGGTCGGTCGTTTGGCCAAAGATGCGATAGCGCCACTTGGCAATCTTTTTGTAGCCCGCGTCGCGGATGCCCACAGGAAGCACGTGGAATACGGCCAGGTATTTCCAAGGCGCGCTGAACTTAGCAACGACCCGCAGCGCAGCATCGGACCGAATGTAGATTTGACCCCCCTCGATGAGGACGACCGTACGGAGGAACTGGTCACCGCCCTCAGCAAAGGCCCCTGCGCCGAGCTTGCGCATGAGGTCGCCGTTCGTCTGGATAGCTCCGAACTTGACTTTGGACTCGTGCTGCAAGGCGAAGCTTACAAACGCGTTACACAAATTGCAGACTCCGTCGTAGAAGAGCACGGCTTCGCCGTCCTCTTTGGGGACTAGCGAGGCGACCTTGCGAGAGGCGGCATACAGAACGAGAGGGGTGCCAAATGCAGCCGCCACGCCCAGAGCACCAATCATTTCTCCCCACACCCTGCTAGGATCCAGCAACTCTACACTTACCCTCTTATTCCCCACGAAACTGACATTTCTTAAAGCACGTGTACTGACTGCCCCGTGCTCAAAGGTGGACTGGTAATACTAAACTAACTAACTAACTAAACTAACTTCAGACCTCTCCTGAGCACGGGAGGCAGGCCGGACCGGCAGGAGCCGGTACGGAATCACAGACGAAAATCACGCAGTTGGGGCAGAGGCGAGGGACGAGGACGGACTTGTTGATGGCGGACCGCCACTGCGCGCGGTCTTGTGCGAGGTCGTGCAAAAGCGTCGCAGGCCGCGGACGTGTTGGTCCACGAACAATCAACCTGTCCGTCGCGTTCTGCCCAACCGAGCGAACCCCATCCCAGCGCGGACTTTCCGGGTGCTAACCGGCCAGCTCGGGAGGCGAGCAGGCACCGTCTCACTCCGGGACGGCCGGGGCCGCCGCAGGGAGCAAGCGTGTTAGGCGCCGTCCTCCATCGCAACCAACTGCTAATACTAAGTCTAATCATATCTAAGAGTAGGCACGGGTAAGGTTTAAAACTAGGAACTAGCATTCATTAAATTTTAATTTTTTGAACACAAAACGAGAAACCCTCTTTATTTAGCAGTCGACATTCAAAAACCCTCATAAAAACAGAAAAGCGGCAACAGAAAGGTTAACGACGAAGGGTTAGCGAAACTGCGGCCCCAGTACCCTGTATGGGATGTATACTTATTACTCTTCTGATGACAGCACACCGAGTTCAGAACTCAATACGGTGACGTGGTTTGAATTTTGATTCTTCGTCGCGACAGTATGTACGTACCTTTCCCCATTTATCTTATCAGAAACACGTGGCTCCAATGTGGACCACTTACTCCGCGAGTGTTTCGCAAGACATGGTTGCTCCGCCGGAGAAGACGCTGCTCAAGCGGAAGTCCTCGCTTCGTGTGGCAAGGAAGAGGGCGGCGCGGGTGACGGGACTGCATGGTTTTTTGAGCGGCAAGGCGAGGAACTCGCTCCTCAAGACTGATTCCAGAGTGCGTGAGGCGCCTAAGTTTGAGGAGGAGGAAACCAAGGAGGCGCCGATCGAGATCGAGCCGTTGCTAATGAAGCAAGGCTTGCCACTGAAGGAAGACAGGAATGATCCAGTGGTCGAACCTGCTGCGGTCCGTGCCGAGGAGAAGGCGTACGACAAGCCGGTCGCGTTCACAGCTGACGACTCGCTCACGAAGATGCCTAAACTTGAGGATGATGAATCCAAGGAGGAACTCACCGACACGGCCAAGGTGGAGTCGGTGCCAGTCGAGCAAGACGTTCCAGAGAAGGAAGATAGGAATGGGTCTGTGGTTGACCAGGCTGCGTTCGTTGCATGATGCTGAAGTCAAGCCGGTGGAGACTGTGTCGACGAAGCCGCCGGAGGAGCACGCTGCTGATGTCACGCCGGTGCATTTGCCAGTGGATCCGGCGACGTACGACAAGCCGGTGGAGAAGCCAATCGAGTCGCGTTTTTCGCAAGAGAAGGTGATGCAGGAAGCACCGGTCGAGCAGGCCATCAAGGTGTTCGAAGAAAATCCCGAGCTTATGAAGGCGATGCCACTCACGACGAAATCTCTGAAAACGCTCACATGTGAAGAAGAGAAAGAGCTCGAGCACGCAGTGGACATCGCGCTTGTCGACATTAAGGGTCAGCGACGCCACGTCGGTCGATCCTATTGTCGTCGTGCTGTGCAACCTCTAAGCCAACACTAACTCGAGTCGGAGCCAAGTGGCGAGTGGAGCAAACAAACAGACATGACGTCGGTGGCTGCTCACACGCCCCCCCTGTTTTAAACTGCGCTTGTGGAGACATCTCTGTCGTTAAAAAGTACTGTGATATGCCTGTTTGTCGGCTTTAAAACATTATAAAAAATAATATTATTTGACATCTGCGGTGACTCCCACTTCCTCTGATGGTCGAGGAAAGGTGCGGGTGCGGAGGTACACGAATTGCCTTGACGTCGTGACACACGCAGCACGAAGGTATAATACGTAAGATATGGCGAGTACCAAAGTAAAGCCGGATGTGGCAAAGTCGGCGCGTCAAATCGCTATAAAAGCGAGCAGAATTGCAGACGAAACTCTGCCTTGCGGGGTCGATGCCCCTAGCATCGCGGATGCCAGCTCCGAGCTCGGCAACCGTCGAGTCGTGGGACGAAGCCCGCCGGGATGGTGGGTCGTCGAGGCAAGCTTGACTATCAAAGGCAGAACTCATCCGTCGGTTGCTGCTTGTTCTTCCTCTTGCGCTGATAGAACTGGCGCGGCAGCCTCGTCGGCGACCGAGGGCGGTCTTGTCTTCCGAGGGTGGTCGGTGGACAATATATACCACCTAGGAAGAACCCCCCCCCCTCTCCTCCTTGAAAGGGTCGGATAAGAACGCTTAAAACTAGGCCCTAGCCTCGCAGAAAGACTACAAAACCTGAAACCAAATACATGTAGCGTTCGGTCTTCTGTCGGGCGCCTGGTGGGGCGATGGCGGCGGGTGAGCCGATGGGAATTTCTATGAACGTCGGGGATTAGCCTACCAACGCTCCCGACGCGGCGGATCCGTCGGGGAAGCGCTTGAAAGCCGCCAGGCGCGAGAGACGCACTGATCTGGTTGATGGCGAGTGCGTCTGTTGCGTTTGCCAACCGTGATCGACGTTCGGGAGAGCTGCTCGACCTGGGGCACATCATGAACATCACGGTACTCGACGGCAGCATTTACTATTTTATGTTTGCTCTCGCTCTTGTAGGCGAGACTTCGCGCCCACGAAGCGTGAAGGTGGTCTTTTGCAAGCTAATCCTCGGATGCGCTGACCACTCACCTCAAGACGCGGATTCGGCCGGGCGACAAGGTGTGCGTCGCTTTGACTGTTTGAGCGGTCAAAGAGTGGACGAGGGGTTGTTGGTGATTCAGAGATGCATGACGACCCGGGATGGTTACAGCTATGGTCACCGTCAAGTACGTTGTCGATAAGACGGTGGTCAACGTTGGCCTTGCCGGTGTTCGCGAGAGCGCAGAGAAGGAGAATAGTGGTTTCTCGGCGCGCATAGAGGCACGGAACCACGCTCGACTCTTTCTTCAATCTCGTCCAACCGATGAGCCCAGCCCGTCCTCGGCTTGCTTCGGAAGCACTTCGCACAGAAGTACAAGATCATCAAGGGTCTCAAGACAACCAATGCGGTGCAAGAAGGGCGCGCCACCGCAGCCGAGCGCGGGCGGAACCAGTCCCCATTCCGAGACTCTCAATGCCGATACGGTGTTGGCTAAGACCTTGGCGTGGTGTCTCGAGGCTGAGAAGAAGTACGATGACGAGGTTTTGCATGCGGCAAGTCGGGAGGAGCAACTCCGGGTCCGGAACGAGCGCCAAGTTGCCGCGAGGGGCAAGCATGACGACCGCAATATCGCGAAGCTTTAGCGATCCATCGACGAGCCCAGCACGACCAAGGCCCAGTCAAAGAAGGCGACGAGACAGGCTGCGGTGGGAGCCGAGGAAGAGGAACCGACCGAAGAAATCGGACCCTCGGGCCAAGCGACAACTCTAGGACAAATACGCCGCCGTCAACCAGGAGGCGAAGCAAATGGAGATCGAGCTCGCGCGTCTGCCGAGGGCCGCGCCCAGGCCAAGGAGGAGGAGATCGAGCGGCTGCGGTAGCGGGTCACCGCCTCGAGAAGCAAAAAGCCGAAGCGTGGGTACTGCGGAAGCCTTCTGGCAAGGGATCCGTCAAGGGCACGACGTGGCAATCGAAGCTGAGGGCGCTGTGTATGAAACTACTTGCCTCGCGGGTTGCGCCTTCGGAGATCCCCGAAGTCCTGGCCTCAGTCATCGAAGCAGTCGTCAGCTCGGAGCTCGCGAGCAACATAGAGCTCCCGACCGAACGCTGCATTCGCGACCTGCTCTCCGAGATGGGCGTCCTTCAAGATGTCGTCGTCGCCCTCGCGCTGGGCTACGGTGACGACGACGTCGTCGAGGCATCGACGGACGCGGCGCTACTCGCCGGCAAAGGCATTGCGACCGCCCAGGTTCGTGCGAACCGCGGCGTGAAACGGAGAATTGGACACTCAGAGCGTACGAGATCTCTGACCAGAGCGCGGCAGGAGGCCAAGGCGATCACCGATCGGTTCGGCGATATGAATCGAGCGCTCCAGCTCGTTCGTCAAGTTCACCAGGAGCGCTGCGGAGCTGACGCCGCGACGGTTCTCGAGCGAGCGCGAGCCTTCTTCAGAGTCTGCCAGGATAATCCACAATTCGTCGCGACCGCCGAGCAGGAGGCCGCCGACACCGAGATCGCCACATACGCCGAGTTCCTAGAGATGCAGGGTCTGCGAAGCTGTGCGTAAACGGCCAGTCCACGATCCACGACGTCGCGGCCGTTCGGGCGCGGCTCTACTCTCCCGCCAATCATCCAGAGACCAGGACCATGCTCGACGCGCTCCGGGCCTGGGGCCGCGGCATGCGCCGCACGTTCGAGGGGGGGCAGTCTTTGCGCTACGTTGGCGACGGCGACCTCGCGGCGGTCAATCAGTGGAGCTCCAGAGGGCCTTCGATATCGCGCGGCAGAACTCGTACAAGGTCGAGGGCGAGGTTGGCGCCTTGAAGTATTACAACGCCAGCTTCTTCAATATGAGCGTCGAAAGCTGCGCCCGGGGTCGTCTCGATCCAGCGAGACCACATCTTTGACCGCGCCGCCACGAGTTTTGCGGTCAAGCGCCGGCGACGCGCCGGCGACGAGGTCGCTGGTCAGACGACGTCGAAGGCTAGAACGGGTGATCTTGTTGATGGAGGACGCCTCGCCACGCTCAGCGACGACGTTCAAGGAGTTTTGATGGAGACAGCTCGTCGTGGTCGGCAGAACCGCTCAAGGCGCAGGCTGCCGCGCGCCGGGAGGGGGCGATGGAGCACCATCGCCGTTCCGCGTCGCAGCCGTCGAGAATTCCCTCGAGCGCCGGGCGAACGACTACGCCAAGGCTCTGGAGGCCATGAAAGTCGAACCTGTCGTCGACGATCATGCTCACTTAGGGAGGACTCAGTCTCTCGACGGTTAAGTGGTGACTCGACGCGGCACTTAAGCAGCTCCCAAGCGACGCTGCGCCGTCGTACGTCCTCGAGGCGAACATCGTAGGTACGTCGTCGGCATATGGGCAGGGGTGACCTCAAACCCAAGTCCTACACATCCGGTAAGGACCCGACGATCGGCCATCGTCGGCATCGGCACGGGCGATCTCAAACCCAAGTCCTACACCTTGGGCAAGGACCGGACGATCGGCCGTGCCGGTTCCAATGCCAACCTCGAAGAATTCCTCAGCGCGCACCTCAAGTACGTCTACGAACAGATCAAGACCAACTCCCGCGAGTTGGTCGCCGAGACAGACAGTGGTCCCGGGGGAGCGTCGACGGCAGCTGGAACCGCGACGACCCAGAGGTTCGACGCGAGGCGGCACTTGAGCGTTGAAGAGCTCAAGATAAAACCGGCACCATTTTAGGTCGACTTTGCGAAAGACAACAAAGCCGGTTTATTATCCTTGGTAATTTTTTGGTTCCGGCGCGGGACCCCCGCGTTCCTTATCCGGCCCTACTAAGAGGGCGTGCGTGGCCTCAGGGGTTTTGTTTTTTGAGCGCGGCGCTTGCCTACGACGCGGTATACACCAATCAAGATTTGTGGATGATCACACTCGACGACGTCTTCTTCCCGCGGGACAGGGGGCCGGCGAGTTTTTTTTTAACAGGACCTTCGGTCGTTTGCGTGGCTGATGGCGGATGGCGCAGTCATTGAATAGGACCACTCGTTCTGCACAGAGTGCTACCGCGGGTTTCTGAAAGCCAGCGCCGAAGACGGAGGTCGTCTGTCACAGACTGGGAAGCTGCCGTGTCCTACGCAAAATTACTTATGCGCGCCATAGCCTCATTCGAGGGGTTGTTCAGCGCACCTAGCTCTACCCTTAGTGACCCTAGCCGCCCGCTAGTCCAAAGCCTTAGGCCCTTGCATACCTTAGAAGATCGGAACGAACGATGCGCGCCCTCTGTGCTCTCTCCTCATCGACCATACTCTCTAAAGTAGAAGAATTTTGTCTCTTGAAGGTTTTGATTAACCGCTAAGACGGAGGGGTTGCGAACGTGAGCACGCAGGGCGTTCACGAGTTGGCGACGCTGGGCGAATCTGGGGGTTCCTGGAGACGAGGGACGTCCCACGTCGTAAACCCCGTCTGAGGGTTGAGGTAGAACCGGAGTCCCGACTCCGGGTCGACGGCCTCGGACCACGGCGGGGCGCCGCGCATGGGCTTGTGCCAGCTAGAAGCACCAGTTTTCAAATTGACGAAATACACCGCGCCAGTCCCCTGCTCTTGAGCTTCTATCCACGGGTCGCTCGGATTGGCCCACGTTACTTCCCCCGTCACACCGTTGACATAGTACACCTCCTTGCTTTCCTCGTCGGTCACCGCGATCCACGGGTCCGCAGGGTTCGTCCACGTGCTCTTTCCGGTGCGAGTATTCGCGTAGTACTTGGCGCCCGATGTCATATCGATAGCCTCCACCCACTCACCATCGTCCGGTGATCGCCCGATAGGCACCACCTTGGTCTCGGGCAACGACGGCTCACCCGCTTTGCTCGTCAAGACACTCCGCCGTCGCGTCGACCTGCGTCTACACCCATCTGGGATTGCAGCGCGCTGCTGTGCAAACGAAATGCTCATCGTTCTTTCATTGTATCAGAGCGCAACGGACACACACAAGCGCAACAAACAACTAACTCACAGCCATCAAGCGCTTGTACCTCTTAACCCTACTTCGTTTCCCCAGCCTGTTCCAGGCGCCGCCGTTCCATGCCAAAAGCCACAAAAGCAACAGCAGCAGCAGCAGCGGCGAACCCTCCCCATATTGTCTGTTCTCCGCGCAGCCGTGATCTCGGCGGCACGCAGCGAAAGCCGCCGGGCGAGACCAGCTTCTTCCTCCTCGAGCTTACCGGAGACCTGGATTGATGCTGGGAGGGGAAGATAGGGACGTCGTGCGGGCGATGTCGTAGTTGCGGAGAGAAGCAGTCGGGGAACTAACTCCACCGGCACGCGGTTTAGCCCGGGGCCTCAGACCTTGGTCTGTGTGGGGAGGGGGGGACGGTCACCGTAGAGGCGCGCGGCGATCGCGAGAGAAAAATGCAGCAGAAGCAGCAGGAAGAGGACAGGCAGAATAAATGAATGAATTGGAGCCGACCTGGTGAGGAGGACGTTTTGATGATGTTCGACGGGGACGGCCTATTTGGCCATAGTGGTCTTGATCTCGCCGTACATGACGAGGACGAGGGCGGAGCCGACAGTACGGATGGCATTGGCGCCGGCGCCCTTGAAGAGGGCAGCAAATCCTTCTTCGGATATGATCTTACCGAAGCAGTCGAGGGTCCCCTTGTAGACCCACTCGGACTTGGGTTTTTCGGATTGCATCTGGAGGCGTCTCCGTACGGTGTCGAAGGGGTAGGAGGCGTAGGCCGCCGAGAGGGCGGCCGTTTGGGCGCAGCAGAACTTGGAGATCAAGCCAAGAGGGCCCGGGTCCTTCTGATAGGGGTTTATGCCGACGAGCGTGTCGTTGACTCCAAAGTACGTGCCGCGGAAGGGGATTATCCCAACGACGGAGACTCCAAAGCCGTTGTATAGACCCATGAAGCCAGCGGGACCCCGCGCAGTCTTGACGAGGCAGTCGACGAGGCCGTTGAACTGCTGCTTCCCCGAACCGACGTCAGCCGCCAGGCGCGTCCGGGCATAATCGAGCGGGTAGACGATACATAGCGAGCCCGCGCCGGCGAGGCCGCCCGCGGCCATGTTGACCAAAAAAAATTTGCCAAAGTCCGTTTTGCTCGAGTATTTGGGGAATAACGCCTTGATCGAATCTTTAAAAGCAAAATTGAATGCCTGCGTCGGAAAGTACCGCAGTACGTTGACGAGGTTGCCCCGCCAAAATGCCAGTATGCCCTGCTCGGACGCGACGCGCGAGAACGTATTCAATATTCCGGTGTAGCGCGGGACCTCCCCCGAGATGATCTTTGGGTTGGCGTCCTGGGTCTGGATGATCAACTTGACGCGCTCGATCGGGGCGGTAACCGTCTTGGCAATCGCCCCGCTGATGCCGCCCGCTAAGAAATCCATAAGAAAATTTGGCTTCTCCTTCCCCATCGCTCGCTCCCTTGGTCTCCTCGAGTGATCAATTGGCCTCCTCCAGACGCCAAAGATGGCGACCTGCTCCTCCTAAGCTCCTGACCGCGCCTGCCCCAGTGTTCCCTGTGTGTTCTAACTAGGATACACTTCAGTAGTTCTCTGAGAATCAACACGTCCCAATCTGACGCATTATTTCCGTATTTATTTCGTGTGCTCGTGGGGTAGTATGGGGAGGGCTATACTTTAAAAGCCGCGCACCACACCGACGTCGCCCACGAAGCTCGCATGAATACGGTCGTGGCCGTTCTGTGCGTCTTGCCACCAGTGTGTTGACGGATCTCAGCATGCGACCACGCTCGGACGCGTGCATTTTAGTTTATGGTAACGTAGCGTTGACCTAAACGCCTGGCTCTCGCAGCCAGGAGCACCATAGAAGAAGCCGGACTCATTGCAGTTAGTGCCGAAGCCGATGAAGGAGTCGGTTTTTACCACGTCATGTCATCAGTTCCCTTTCTCTTCAATTGTAAAAATGCTAATCATATTCCGCTTTCTCTCTGCAAAAGTGGAAAATTCGGACAATACCATGATGTTCTAAGCACAGAAATTCCCACCATGACGAACGCACTCAACTGCGAGAATCTAGGATTCGCGAACACCAGCAGCAAGCTCGCCCATTGTTGTGCGTCCCACACAGCATCAAGTTGCGGGCCACTTCTCTCGTAACTGTAGAAGAACATAAAAATGTGTGAGTCTACTTGTGAAGTTCGCTCCGAGAGCTGCTACTGCCCATCTTGCTCACCTCACCGCCCAGCCTCTGGCGGCTCCATTCTCATCAGTAGTCTTTGGATCCCTCTTGCTGCGACCTCCTCCCATACGGCAGATCTTTTTTTCGTCCAGCTCTCCCAAATTCGACCTGCGAGACGGTAGAGCCTCTGAGAGATTTGGTTTTGGGGCCCTTCATTTTACTTGCTCTGACTATCGCCTGCTACTTACACTGTACCCTAACCCCGCTAGGGAGCGCCAAGACGCTTACAGAAACGCCAACGGCCCTACGTCTCTCGGCCGCCGGGCCCCTGGCGGCGCCCGGACGGCTATAGGCTAACGCCTTGCCGTCCTTGCTTACACCTTACACCCCTTACACCCCCACTCTCATTTCAGCTCGACGCTCTCACCCCCGCCAATCTAAGCTGCTTCGACCAGCGCACGTGTTCGCTAACCTTTGAGTTTACTCCTAAACCCAGCTAGGCTCCTCCAGCAGCTGCGCCGAACAGCGTCTCTTTTCTGATGAAAAGACGGAGACGTCACCACAAGATTTTGTGTGCAAAAATTAGTATACCCCGTTGATCGATCGTTCGTTACGAGGGAGTACGAGGCCAGAAGAAGACGCGCACCTGGTGTAATTAATGCGAATCAGTCAAGGGCAGCCAGCGCCGCGGCCCAGTCACGCAGGGCGACGGCGCGGAGGGCGGCAACGCGTCTCGCCGCTCTCGCGTCGTCGTCGTCGTCGTCGAGGTGGTCCTTCCCCTGGTCGTCGAGCTCGGCAGCGAACTCGGCGAGGAGATGGACGAGGTCCGAGGGTTTGAGGGTGTTGTCTCGGAGCGAAGCGCGGCAGGCGGGGCTGTTGGCGAGCGAGAAGGCGAGGGCCACGGCAACGAGGCGGAGGGCGTGGCCGCCGGCACGGAGGAGGCGGGCGTGGGATTTAAGGCGGTCCGGGTCGTCGTCATTTACCGGGAGATCGGCCTCCTGGCGACGCTGGTTCCCGAGATCCTCGGAGAATTTGGCGGCGAGATGGGCGAGGCGGGGTATCTTGCCCGGCTCCTTGAACTTAGCAACGAGTCTGGCTTGCGCATCGCGGGGTGCCGCCGGGGTTGCGTAGAAACAGAGGGAGGCGAGGATAGAAAGGACGCGCTCCTCGCAGTCGCGCCGGTCGTCGGCGCGGCGCTTGGCGCGCTTTTTCGTCCCGCGGAGTCTGGGACCGCGCGCGGGGCCCTTGCCCATAAGCGCAGGAAAGACAATTTTGAGTCCGCCCGCGTCGACGAGGCGCGTCGCGGCGCACGCGGCGTCGTTCGAGGGCGCGAGGCTCGAGAGGGCGGCGTCGAGTACCTTGAGCGCGCAGGCGGCCGCGCGGCGACCCTCCTTGGCACACCGGAGCATGAGCTCGACGCCCTCGGCCTCGACGAACAACGGGACGTTGGTCGCGGGGGCGCCCGCGAGCGAAGCGAACAACGCGTCGAAGATGTTCTCGAGGCACTCGTCCTCGTCACCGTCCCCGGGACTCCGCTTGCGGTAGTAGTTGCACGCCTGCAGCAGCGCGTCGACGCCGTTCGCGCCCGCCTCGTCCTCGGCGGCGGCGAGCGCGCGCGCTGCGCCCTCCGACCGTTGGAGCAGGATAGCCAGCACCTCGCTCGCGTACAACTTGTTGGCGTCGAAGCTCGGCTTCTTGACCCGCCGCACCAAAAAAGCACCGCACGAAGCGAACGCCGCCTCGGGTCGGACCGCGTCGACGTCCTCGCTCAATAGATGTTCGAAAACGCCGAGCGCGTCGTGCGTCCCCTGCGACTCCTCGGTCGTCTCGTCGAACCGCTCCAGCGCCGCACCCAGCAGCTCGACCACCTCGGACTCGACCAGCGCCTTGGAGAGGACCCGCGTCCCCTCGACCGACGCGGCATCCGCCCCGTCGTCCACCTCCGTCAAGTCGTACAGGAGCCCGCACGCGCTCGCACGAACATCCCCGTTCTCGTGCGACAGCAGGCTCGCGATCGACGCGCACCCCCCGCAAGCGACGACCACACCGTACAGCTCGGGCGCGGCTGCCAAGAGACTCGACTGCTTGATCGCCTCGTCGAGGTCTACTTCGCTGTCGACGAACCGCCGTGGCTCGTCAACGTACTTCACCCGCAGCTGCCGGTTCACCAGCATTTTCTTTTCCAATTGTAACAACAGACGCTTCACGGCCTCGCTGTCGACCTCCCTCACCTCCACCTCCTCGCCCTTGCGAATGATGGCGGCGACCTCCTCGGCCTCGATCGCCGCCTCGTCGAACTTCACGCGCTTCGCTTCTCGACTCACAGGTCTCTCTTCCAAGTAATACCCCGTCCCCTCATCGCGCGTCGTAAACACGTACTGGGGTCGCGCGCCCTCGAACCTAGGAGCCTTGATAAACGACACCATTATCCGCCCGGTCCTGGGGTTTATTTAGTGTTATTGGTTTTGTTTTGGGGAGACAAGTGCAGGCCAGTAAGTTCACCTACTCCCAATCTCTAACCCCAGTAAGTTCACCTGGTCAGTAAGTTCACCTAGTCCAAATCTCTAACCCCAGTAAGTTCGGCGTAAACCCACTCGTGCTCACACCACTCCTTCGAGCTCGTCGCTCTCACCTCCGCCAATCTAAGGTGCTTTGATCCGTACACGCCGCTGGCCTTTGCGTTCACTCTAAAAACCCCAGTAAGTTCACTTGGTCCCAGTAAGTTCACCTGGTCACTAAGTTCACCTAGTCCCAATCTCAAACCCCAGTAAGTTCACCTGGTCCCAGTAAGTTCACCTACCGTGCGCGTGTAGACGCCGGGAGGGGGCTTATCGGTATTGCGCAGCACGTGTGGGGTAGGGTGGAGTCGTCGACTCAGAAGACGATATCCTCGGGGTTGCCGATCGACAGAGAGCCACGTAGAGCTGGACGTGGCAGAAGACGGGCTTGGGCAAGAGGACGCCGACCTCGCGGGGCGTCTGGCCCTGGCTCTTGTTGATCGTTTGGCGTCGGCGGGCCTTACGGGATACAGGTTGGAGGAGCCTCGGTGACAACGACACGATCGCTCATGTATCTGGTACCGTTGCAGTGGCCGTGCGACGGGTCGAGGTTGCGAAGACTTTAAGCTCGCGATCAAAGTCAGCATGCCGTTGGTTGTCAGGGAGTTCAAAACTCTACTGTAAAGAGCGAGGCGTCGTCTTCCGACCCAGCCTAGTCAGCCGAAAAGAACTCCGACGCCTCGTCTCCGGGAAAAAAAGGCCGCGGTCATGCGCGCGTTGTCAGCATCGACAACATCGTTTCGACGGGGCGTGAGAATGGCGCGCTGAAAGAGCCGCCGCGGGTCGTGGAAATAGTCTGCGAGGTCGCCGTAGACGGCTTGGAGGATCACTGTCTGGCTCTCGCGCCTACCTGATCCTTACTCTCGCGCCTACCTGATCCTTACCCTAAATCGAGGGACAGACAGACAAACAAACAAACAAACAGACAAACATCTGTCGATTAGTAGTTAGGATATTTTGACTCACTACAAATGGCCGGGGGGCGAAGACGGAAGGTTATCGACGAGTTGGTTGTCAGTCACATCGCGGTCTCCTCGCCGCATGGCGACAAGCTTGATGGTCACTCTCCGCCGACCGACCTTTCGGCGCTCCTCGTCTACAGGCCCGTGATTCCGGACTGGCTCCTGTCGGTCCGGCCTGGCTCCTATGCTCGGGAGAGGTCTGAAGTTAGTTAGGTAGTTACTACAAATTAATTACTACTACTACGCCTCCTCCGGTCGCTGGAGAACGAGAACGATGCTAACTCCACCTTGGCAGATGGGGCCGGCCGCCAATCGACGTCGTCCTCCACACCATCGTCATCGGGTAAATAGGAGTCCAGGTGTGGTGATCTCTGGGGCCGCCAATCAACGTCGTCCTCCACACCATCGTCGCCGGGCAGAAGCGAGTTCAAGTGCGGCACTTGGGGCTGCCAATCCTCGTCCTCTTCCACACCATCGTCGTCGGGTAAATACGAGTCCAAGTGCGATGATCTCCTGACCTGCGAATCTTCGTCGTTCTCGGCATCGGGTCCACCAGACTCGAAGCGAGGCGAGCGAGGTTGCCAATCTTCGTCATCCTCTTCAACGCCATCGTCGTCGGGTAAATAGCAGTCCAAGTGCGATGATCTCCGGGCCTGCAAATTCTTGTCTGTACTATGATTCTCGAGCAGAAGGGAGTCCACGCGCGGCGATTGGGGCTCGCGATCGGCCTCGACGCCACCATCGTTGTGCGAACAGGATGAGTCCAAGGAGTCCAAGTGCGGCATTTGGGTCTGCCGATCTACGTCGCCATCACCATCATAATCAGCATCATCATCATCCTTGGACAAACACGAGTCCGAATGCCGCGATAGAGGCTGGGAGTCGTCATCGTCGTCGTCCACTTCGTCTTTCGCAGCGTCGTCGTCTTCCACACAGTCGCCGTCTTCTGCACCGTCGTCGTCGGCTAAACAGGAGTGCGATGATCTCTGGGCCTGCCAATTGACGCCGCCCTCGGCACCGTCGTTGTCGAGCAGAAGAGAATCTCGGCGTCGAAGTTGCGGCTGTCGATCGTCATCGCCCTCGACGCAATCATCATCATTGGGCAAAGTGAAATCCATCATGAGTGGTGAATCGGTCCGCTGATTAATATCGTCCACGACCCCATCATCCTCGTCTTCGCACGAACAGGAGTCCAAGCGCGGTGATTGGGGCTGACAGTCGTCGTCGTCCTCGGCACCGCCGTCGTCGTCGGGCAAACTAACGGAGTCCATACGTGATGATTGGATCGGCGGCCCGTCGTCCTCCTCCTCGACGTCGTCATCGTCGTGCCAGAACGGATCTAGGGTCAATGCTTCGTCGTCGACGACCTCTCCCTCTTCCTCAAATTGGAAGACATTGTGAACGTCATCATCGAAGCGCCTTTCTGAATTGTCCGAACCCAAAACCGACATTAGGTCACCATCCTCGTCGTCCTCCTCCTCCTCCTCCTCTTCAATCGTGTCTAACCTTCTCAAGACTGAATACCCCATGACGCTTTCGAGGTACCAGTTTGACTCGTTGGAGCATCGCCTCGACGGCACAAACGCTCGTACGTTTTTGTCTGATTGATTGAGTGACGGTGATGGCCTCGACAAACCTGCGGATACTGTCGAAACCGAACTCTCGTCCACGTCGTCGGAGGGAGTTTCCCAGAGAACGGTCGCCGAAGGCTCAAGTCGGGAAGGCGCCTTCTCTAGAATCTCGTCGTCGTCTTCGGTGGGCGAGTCATAGCCGTCACCGACATCCCAGATGTCGTCATCGATGGCTTGGCCGTTCTCGTTTAGTTCCGAAATAGCCGAAAGGAAGGTTGACTTCAGGATCAGCTTTTGGGACCCTTGGATTTCATCTTCGATGTGTATCGTGGCGCCGTCGAACGACGAACTCTCCATGACGCAAATCTCGTCGTCGCTTTCAGATGTTTCACTCTTGTCGTCTGACCACTTTTCTGATTCATTATCGCCAGTCTCGGAACTGTCACTCAATTCAATCTCGGGTTGGTTCCCACGCCTGCAGTAGCGCACGACGCGCTTTTTCGCAGAAATCGCGAGCGGTACGAGTGCAATTCTGGAAGCCCACAGACAACATAGGAAGACGATTATAAACGCGACGAGCAACACAGCAGAGGCCCCAATGGTGTGTCGAAACTGTGTTGGGCCGGCGCTCACACGGCCGATGAAATAAATGAAGGAAAATGCGGCGATGTTTGTAGCCTCCTCGATGACGAGATCTTGGATGTCGTCGGAAGTGTTCAGAATCATGGCGGTGAGAAATGTTTGAGCATTAAGCGAAAGGGGTGGGCGCCATCGAAGTGCGTGCGCCACGCTCTCCAGATGCGCGAGCTCCCAGCGCTTGGCGTTGGCTTCGCGGTACGCTCTGTTCACCAATCGATGGTCCGACTCTTGATGGTCGAGCTCGCACTCACAAACGAGTGCTGCAGCGTCGAGGAGTCGGGAGAGAGAATCATCGCACCCGAAGAGGCAGTAGTGTTCGTTCGCCTTCCTCCACATAGTCTTGTCCGATACCACCTCGAAAGTACTCGCGAGGTCGGACATCATCGAAGCATACCGCTGTCTCTGGTTTGAAGACATTCGCTGCGAATGATAGAATCGTTGTCGAAATGTCTGTTTTACTTCGTCAGGCACCAATGGCGACCGCATGACTTGAAGAACGAGCCGCGAGTCGACAATGTCTGCGGGCTGGACCGCCAAGGTCATGCGAAAACGCGGGACTGACATTGTAAGCGGGTCGCCAATGTGCGATAGCCTGGGAATCAACAGCGATGGCACATAGAACCAAATCATCAAGATGCGTATGGACTCAAACACGAAGAGAATGAGGACCAGCGAAAATACAGAACCCCAGACCCAAAGCTGCATCTGCGACTTACCAGAGACGCGACCAAACTGCAGAAGAAAGAGGAAGGCGCAAATACACGCCCCCAAAGCGACGAAGAGCGCCGCACCCTTCTGGTCTCGCGTGCGCGTCTCCAAAGACTGGCCGTGGTGGCCTTCAAGGCGATCTTGCAGCTTCATCTCGTGGATGTACAAGTTTTGCTCACCTCTAAGTTCCAGCGCTTCGATCACCTTGAGCTGATAGAGTGCGCGAATCACTTTTGCTTCGTTCATCTCACTTTCGAAACGTGCAAGTCGTTCGTTCCACATCTTTGCGATGCGCAACGATTCCAGGAGGACACCAAGCACCTTTGTCGCGAACTTGCGATGCCAATCTGGCGCGTCTGGGTCGAGGTCCCAATAGGCGTCGTGATGAGCGAGGATTACTTTGACGTGTTGGACGATGGCGTTCATCTCCGCGTCTGATCCACGCCGTGCGGCATCGCCCCCAGGCATCATTCGCATTTTTATGCGTGCTTCGATGTCGGCAATCGCGTCAGTAAGCTCTAGCCTCTGCTGAAGGACGATGCTCATTGTTGGCACGAGAGCTGCCGCGGCAAACGTGAGGCTATGCCTTCGCAGGTTAGAAAAGCTTTGAAGCGCCTCGGTGACGTTGAGGCGAAAGTTCCGGAGCAGTGCATGCCCCACCTTAAAATTCGCGTCTTCATCCTCATCCGACTCAAAGGACGAAAAGCCGGTGTCACTGCTTTGAAGCGAGTCAATCGAATTGCAGCGAACAATGTCGAGGTCGCTGCTCATGCGCCTGCTGAGCCTTCGCCGCAGCAGTGCTCTCAGCGACGGCTGGCCTTTTTCACCCACTTCTTGCTCACGGCTGTCGGAATTGTTGCCACTGGTCACGGTGACATATACGTAGTTGTTGCTGAAAAAGTCGACCAGCTTGATCAATGGGAGTGAGACGGCCACGCACATGCAGACTATTTGGAAGCGGATCATAGCACCCTGGTCGTGAGTCACTCCCTTGAATTGGCAATCTTCATGTGTTTCGTGCCATCGACAGAGTTGCCCTGTCCCAAAGACGTACGAGCCTAAATTGAAAAGTGCAAAGAGTAAGTCACACTGATCCTCAGTACGATTACAAGACGCTGCAAGAGGACCTTTGGCGTTTTCGCAAGAATCTCTTGTGTCCTCGTTTTGGCACAAACCCGCTGGGAAGCTGTACCAGATTATGGCCGCCTGTGTGCATGACAAGTTTGTACCGTCACCACGTGGAAGGCGCTGACCTCTCCGACGAGAATGATCATTGCTTTGAAGAATAAAATGAAACATCGCAATGGGCGCGGTTTTCGCTCGTCGTAGACGAAGTATAAGCTGAACAAGCAGTGTTGCTTGGAGAGCACATCGCACATACGGGTAAATATCTTGAAGCGCCGCTGCCCTTCGAGCAGCGTCTTGTTGTATGCCTTGCGATGTCTTGATCTCTGGGATATCGCGACAACGGACGGAAGCGCGGCAGCAACGAACGCCTTGTGGTTGTTGTTCTTCACGTCTTTGCTTTCGAGCAAACCAAGCAATTGCGTCGAAGAATTCAACTTATGCGGCAGTTGGAAAAACCCTTTGGACCTCAAGAGGGCCCTGCTCTGTGCGTCTCCAAACGACCCAAGAATCGCGAGGATAAACCAGACGCACGCCATAACGCCGATGAACTCGTACAACGGACGCTTTGCTTTGGACTCGGATCGCTGAGATGGCTGAGTGACTGCTCTGCTGTTATAGTTCAAGTATGAGGCAGAATTATAAGATGAAGCGTAATCGGAATCTACCCCAATGACGGTTTGAGAGGGACAAACACAGGTTGTGTTCGTCGACGTGAAGGATGTCGGCACACACGCGCCGGTTTTCCAATCTGTCGAATTAGCAAACCAACGCTCGCAGGACCCTGCCTGCTTGCTGCAAGCAACTTCTACTGTGTGATGCCGCGTTAAATTTGCACACGCAACGTCGCGAATGATTGAAACGTCCAAGCCGTGGCAAAAGGAATTGTTGCTTTCGACTTTCAGCTCGGCTGCATCAGGCTCGCAGCTAATCACCGTTGTCACGTTTGCGATTATTTCCTCGTCGATGACGATTGGAGTGCGGTGCTGGAGAACAAATGTGAACTCACCCGATGAGTTCATTGTGTAAGTATCAGTAGTAGTTGTGAAGCGAACTATGGTTGAATCAACAGCTGACCCAGAAATATGGACTGAGTCAAGGTATTCGATCAACGCAGCATCAAACTGAGCGCTTTCGAAATCGGATGGAAATGTGACGCTCGGTGTTGGCTCATCAGGGCTGTCGCGAGGCAGAGATAGCGTGGCACCCCCGGGGTTGATAACTCGTTGTGCCACGACAATTATGTTGCTGGTAACGACGTCCGCCGCCACCTCTCCAGGAACAGCAATGGCGAGTAGCGCGGCCGTCAATGAGTCGATGGCGCGCGTGAAGTTGGCGCTCAATGCCTTTTTTCGAGCTGCGGTCACACCAAGGATGCCCGACAGAGAGCTCGCGAGCGAATCCACAGTCCCCTCGGCGAGCCCCTCCCTGATAGACCCCATAGCGATCGAATGCACGAGATCCACTGCGGTGACAAGTGCCTGATCGGTGAGCAAAGTACCTTCGTCAACCAAAGCGGCGAGAGTTGATGCCTGTTGATTGAGCGAAGCTACAGACGGCGTTTGTGTTTTGTGGACGTAAACCAACGCGGACATCATTCTGTCGCGTAACTCCAGCGTGGTAACCCATTCTGATTTGCCAAGGTTGCAAGCATCTCCATACCACACGGGTTCACCACTGGTTTCATTCACGTAACATTGGCACATGACGGTGCAAGCGTCCACAACCTTCGTGCCCACAGTCACAGTGTATGTACTGCACGAACGAATGTCAGCAACGGGCTCGCCGTTGTAATCTTGCAACGTACAAGCCCCGTGACCAGTGCAGGTCGTGCTGCTACACCCATCGATGCCGATCCCGCACGTGTAGAAACTGCAGACGCTGCTCTGACAATCTGTGTCATCGAAGCAAGCAGCGCCGCCAGGACATGACTTGCAATGGCCGCCGCCACAATCGACGTCCGTCTCATTTCCATTCATAGTGCCGTCCAAACACCCCTCCTGGATCAAAGTGCATTGTGTGTTGCCGTCGCCAGAGGCTCCATCATAACCGTCAAGGCAAGGTCCGCAGGTTTGATCTCCAGAGCAAAAATCCCGATTGAGCGAGACACAATAAGCATCGGAAACTTTTGAGCATCTGCCGTGGCTAACGGTCGCTGCGCTCGCTGCAGTGACAATCTGCGCGACTTCATCCACATTTTCGCGTGAGAGCGCGTCATCGAGAAGACTGTTAGTGACGGCAGCGAGCTCGAAGACTGTCGCATTGTCGACTAATGGAAAAACCATGGCATCCGAGAAGGCCGTTGCCCGAGCTCCATAATAATCCTGCGCACAAAGATCATACTCCATGTGAGGTGCATTACGTACTTCGATGTATGCAACGACTGTCTGACTGTAGTTCAGGTCGGCATTACCCTCGGAGAGGAATACGTCGTGGGTCGATGAATAAGAGCCGGACAAAAGGCGCAGATAAGACTCCGTCCCGCTGCCTGCACTGACCGCTTGAGATAACGTGTAAGTCAGCGGTAAGTCCTCGGGATCATCCGTCCACAGGAAACATTTCACCCTGAACTTGGTCTGGAGCGTCACACCACGCTTCGGGTCAACAGCAACATAGCCTGAGGTAGGCGCTAGGTTCGCGGTGACGATAAGGGTCGCCTGCCCATTGTGGCCTGTCTCAGTAAACTCTGCCGAAAGACCGAACCTGTAAGTCGCCCCAGATACCAATGCTCCAGGTAGCAGGGCTAGGTATATGGACGTTTCCTGCTCGGACTTGATAACTCGACTCAGCTCAGTCGTTGTCCATTCTGACAAAGCGAGGGATTCAGAAAGTGCGCCATCTTCGAGTGTCCATGCAATCATGCACTCTTCATCATTTGGTCCAACTACGGCTTCAAAAACGAGCTTTTTAGAGGGGTCAATCTTCGTCGCAACCACCGGAAGAAGTTCGAAGTGCGGCACAGGCAAGTCAACGACCTCGACGCGGGTGTGCGCGCTAGAACTTCGACCGTCGCAACTGCTCACGTTGACTTCGAATTCGTAGATTCCAGAAGGTATGTTGAAACTTAATATTGGCGCATCGGCCAGCTCGAACGTGGCACATGTATTCTCCACATCCTCTTCTCGCGAGCACGACCACGCGTAGGTCAGTCCTGATGCGACATTGGACGAGTTTCCAATATCCGGGTCATATGATGCAGACGCGTCGAGGACCAGCACGTCTCCGGCGGATGCGAATCTGGTGTCACCTCCATTGATGGCAGCAACAAGGCGTGACTTGGTGATATCTATAATGTGATCACATTGCGTCGAGAATCCAGCAGAGTCAGTGACGTTCGCTTCAACGACAAGCTGCGACGCCTCTCGGGACAGCGAATACGATGGTAGTTCGAACTTCCGCACATCGCGCGACGATGAAATAAAACGTGACCCCGCGGAGTCATTGCTCGCAGCATTCCAGGTGTAGCGAAGCACAGGATCCGGATTCGTTGACAACACACAACTCGAGAGTGTTGCCATTGCTACCACGGACATTAATCGTGGCCGTTGCGTGTGCTGAGGTTCACCCCCTACAAAAAACAGTTCTGGGATTGGCTCGCTGATAACTCGAATAGCCGGGAGATTCGCGCTCACTGTTCCTCCAAGAAAGTTGGTGACAGTCGCGCTCACGCTCAAATCATACCGTACAAGCGACTCGATGATTTCCACATCTACTACCAGTTCCAGCACTCCAGCAGCATCGGCCGCTTTTTGATCAAGTAAACGCGAGATGTATGCTGGCGCACCGGACGCGACAACAACCCACTCGATATCAGCAAAGACTCTGCCACCGCCTCCCGACGAACCTGATATGTCGATCTGCAACGCCGTACACACGCCAACAACACACGGTGCCTGAAACTTTATGTCAGGAACAATTGGAGCTATCGGAAACTGTAGAACAGCGGTTGAGTCGTTAGCTGGCACCCAGCAAGGAAGCGCATTCTTCGGCAATAAGATCCCTCCAAAAAGTGTCACAACGTCTCCTGGAATAATCGAACTCGTATAATCCAACTCAACTTTGATGCTATCGTCGCGCAAAAACACGCATTGCACCGTTGAGCCTCGAACCGCAACAAGGTTTCCGCACTCGAACGCACGTCCACCGTATCCGCCTCGATTACTGTCATTGTCAAGCGTGAGTTCGAGCCACCCGCCAGAGTTGCTGAAGCGGGCAGTCCGTAGCTGCGGTGATGATGTTTGCGGCTGATCTTTGCACATGGTTGGTACTATCGACGGCAACGTTGTGGAAAAGGTGGAAGAACCCACTGTTGCATCGCGCGTCGGTTTGAAGTCGAATAAAGTCGAGGAGCCACTAGACGGTGCTATAGTAGGTGCGAACGACGAGTCCACAAAGCTGCCCGCAAACCCGTAATCTGGATCTTGAATATAAAAGAGCACGTGACCTGTGCCTAGAGTCGATTCACGCGTGCTCTCCTTCACTCGTGCCACGACATCTTCTTCGAACTTGGCGCTATTGTCTTCTAGAATAGACGCAATTGCTGCCGCCGCTGTGATGTCGGCCTTTGGTGAATCTTGCACGACGTTACACCGCCATACAATGTAAGCAAGAACTCTCGCCGATTTTGCCGCGTCGACAGGCAGGGTGGCTTCGGCGCGCGTTTGATTCCGGCAGAAAACCTTGCTTTGAATGATGTTTCCAGTGGTATTGGCTATAGACCAATAATTTTCGAGCACCGGCGCAACGTACAAGTCCATGCGGTATTCTCGAAATTCTCTACAGTAATCCTTATCGAGTGTTTCTCCGAGCTTGCGGCTTCCCGTGTTGTCATCGGCGCTCGCAACCGAAATAAACGACACTATGCCTGGTGATGGAACGCCGGACGGCAATGGTGCGGGGACTGCGTCCGAAACGACAAATTGTGGCGACGTGCTCTTTGGCGCTGGTACGCGTAAAGGGCACGGATACGGTGGCCTTGTAAACGGCGACGAGATTGGAACGCCGCCGATTGGCTCCACCGTATTACGCGTCGTCGGACGTTGCGTCAGACTTTCGGTTGGAGAGTGGGAAGTCCAGTAAAGGTCACCGGATTCCTCGAGCTCGCGTTCGCTTCTATCGCGACCCCCGTGCTCCAGCAAAACGTGCGGCAGATCCCGATCATGCGTCTCCCAAATGTGGCCATACTGAGACTCGCGAAGGTTCCTGTCGTCTCCATTGAATTTCAGGGCGAAGGCGTCGTCGATGTTGAGCCCCGCTGCGGTAACCTCCCTCGGTTTGACGTAACCGAGGCCTCGGAGGACTGCGACCTCGTCTGTCCAACACGACACTTGTCCGCGCAGCGCGACGTATGCGAGGCCCAATCCGACGAGCGCGAGAGATCTCGTGGGGAAGAGTTGGTGCGCTTGGGCAACACGTCCCCACTCGTGATATAGACGTGTCAAGTTGTGTTTGCGCCAAGACGCGACATCAATAGCCGCGACTCCAAAGTTCCACGCCGCACGTTTCTGCAGGTCGCTGGCGATTCCTCGCTCGCCGCCGCGTGTTACGTCGCGCGCAGCGCGATCCAACAAGTCAGAAAAGTCATCTGACATGCAGTCCGCCTCGTCGCTCTCCACCAGGGTATCGCAGAGCGTGGTGTCGGCAAGCGGCCGTCCAAATTGGACGGGTCTGAACCCAAAGTGCGGTGTTTTTTCAAACGTTTTGGGCGTCGTCCAGACGAAGCCACGACTGCTGGAAGACCACACCCAGTTCTGGCAACTCGCAACTAAAGGATGAGCTTTTAGTTGCGCTGCGACTCGGTGGGCTGTGAAGATGCTGCGTTGAAGAATGACGTCGTCGTCGAGAAAGATGATCGTCCTCGCGTTTTCGTATTCGGAGAGCGCCGGCACGTAGAAGCAAAGAAGATCAAACGGCGACGGGTGCTTACGATCGTGCGCCGACCACGCTTCGTCCCATAATACCCAAATCGGCGGTGTACCAAGCACGCGCTCGATCTCGCGCTCGACGGATGAAAGGTGCCGTAGAGTGAACGCCGCGCCCTTGCAATTCTCGACGGAATCTCTAACGTTCCACGCGGGATGCCCACTGTCGTCCGGCAAAACCAGGTGAAAGTGGAGTCGAGTCACTGGTGCCGATTTTCCGCACACTGAGTGGAGCGTGACCGCCATCGCGTTCGATCGATCGGAGAACAGCGCCACGTGGACGCTCGTCGATGCTAGTTTCTCCGAGCTCGCGAGCTCCTTCGTCGCGTCGGATCCAAACTTCCGAAAAGTAGCGTTGTTTTTGTTGTTGTCGTCGTGTTCCAACCGCAGATTTCGTGCCGCACGGATCGTCGTCGTCGTCGTCGTCGTCGTCGTCGTCGTGTTTACCTTCTGGTGGTGAGGGGGGGTGAGGTAATGGCCAAAGCCCGCGGCGGTAAGGCTTTTGGAAACGACGTCGTAGTTAAGGACGCGGTCCCGGAGCGCGTCGCGCGAGAAAATGTCCCCGGAACGCAGGAGTGCGGTATTGTTCAGAGGTCCGCGTTCGATTTCGAGAAACCTCAGCGTCTCGTCGAAGCACGCCACGGTGTTGGCAACGCACCTTTCGTAGTCGACGCGCAAGACGTCTGCCTTCGTCTCGTCGAGCAGCGCATCCCTCGCGACGCGCTGGGCGAGGGTGGTGCGGATAAAGTGGAAGAGGCGGTCGATGGTGACGTTGACGCGAGCCTCGTGGCCGCAGCGCCCGCCGGCGCAGCTTAAGAAGGTGCTCGTTATCTGCCGCCCGATTCGTAGGCTGACGTACGACGCGAAGAGGTTGGTTCGATCGAGGACGATCACTTTCGCACCGAGTTCCTTCAATACGCCCGCGATGTCGTGCTCGTGGTGTTGGACCACGTGGTCATTTGAAAAAGATGCGGCCGCAGATTTCCTTCGAGTGTGGGCGAACCACCCGTTCATCACCTTGGTGCCGGTGGCGATGGTCCCGTAGGGGCATCTGCACGGCATCTCGAAATCGCTCTTCCCCTCGGCTGGTGCGCCTCCGAGCGCGTGACCAACAAACAATCGGAACGCCTCCTGCATGATGTCGGCACGACGCGGCGTCGACGATCGCCTCGCAGCGGCAGCAGAAAGAGCGCGGTCGAGGAGACCGCAGAGCACCTCGAGATTAGACTTCCGCGCGCCGTTGCACGCTCGTCGCGCTGGAAAGTCGCCGGGCTGGGGCGCTTCTTCGCGCAGGAGCGCGTCCAGAAGTCGCGCAGCTATCGACCAGTTGCAAATAGAGTTGGGGCGACAGTCGTTCCAGGGTCGCGTGTCGCGCGGGAAGAGTGCCTCGCGCGGCCACCCGCGACGACCGCTCGACTCGCCCGACGCGCAGACGCGCGGGTGCGCGTCCAGGACGGACATGAACCACTCGGACCCGCTTCGAGGCCCCGTCCACACCACGAACGACTGCCGCTTCATCGTCGCGACCTCAGCGCGGCGGCGTTGGCGCCGGTCTCGGAGCCGACGCGGGGCGTGGCGCAAATAGGCGTCGGCGTAGGGCGCTCCTTTGGCGAGCCAGGGTTTGTTGTCGCCGTTCCACTGGAGCGCAAAATACTTTCCTACATCTTCGTCGTCGTCGTCGTCGTCGTCCACGCTGATCTTCAGGTCGTCGAGCTCGACAAAGCCGAGGCCGTGGAGGATCGGGAGGTCGTCGTCGACGCACGCGACGGCGTCGACTAGCGCCAAATACGGAATTCCAACGCCGTAAGAGAGAGACGTATCTGGGAACCAACCGGTTCTCTCGTTCGCGAGCATCCAGCCCACATACCTTCCAGTGATGTTGCGGCGGCGCCACGCCGCGAGGTCGAACCTGTTGATCCCAAAGTTCCACGCGCTTTGCGCGGCGAGCGTCTTCAGATCAACGTCCGCGCGCGAGAACAGAGACTCGAAGAACCCGGGGGGTGCGCACTCTCGCTGCTCGTCGTCGGCACACGTCGCGTTATTCCTCGAAGACGACAAAGAGCCGAACCCAAAGGAGGGGGTGTCGAGGTAGGACGCGCGCGAAACAGCCGTCGACCGCCCGCATTCGTCGTTCCACAGCCAGCTCAGGCAGCCGGCGGTCACGGGAGCAGCCCCGCCGTAGTTCCAGAGCCGCTCGACGTCGCCCTGCACGATCACGTCGTCCTCTATATACACGATTCGGTCGAGATGTGCGAATTCGGGGAGCCTCGCGAGAAAAAATCGCATGCTCTTCAGCGGGGACCTATGCTCGGGCGAGAAGTCCGCTTCGGCCACCCGTACCGTCACGTTCGTGCGTCGCGGTCGCAGCTCCCACGTCGCCGGTAGCCCGCTCTCGCGGATGCTCCGCGCGACGGCGCTCTCCGCGAGCACACGCCAGGCCGCGCCCTTGCACGCGGGCGGCGGGTGCGTTTCGGGGACCAGGAGGTCGGGGACGATGACGTGGAAACTCAGCAAAGCTCTTGTGTTGACGCACACCGACGCGAGGGTAGCTCCCGAGGGCAAAACGCGGTCAGTCAGAAGGATCGCCTCGATTGGCGCCTCGGCGGCGGCGGCGGCGGCGGCAGCAAAGCCGAGCACGGTGTTCCAGAGAGCGTTCACCATATCATATTCTGAGGGGTCACGACGACGAAGCAGCCGTTTTGGCAAAAAAGCGGAACAAAGCGGGAAATCTCCAAGGTCCGGTCCGTTGCTGTAACTCCACCGCATCTTTGGCCGACATTGGACATCATTAGGCAGGATGACCCGGCCGGAGAGACCGTACCAATTTCCCCGATACAAGTGCGAACGAACTTCCCTGCTGCCTTTTTGGGCTCCAACGCATATCCTCTTCGATCACGGCGGGGCGTTTGACTCCGTGTCGCACTGGCCAGTTTTTATCACAGCGTCGGCTCTGGCTTTCTCAGCAAAAGCCGCAAGTTTGTTTGGACCGAACATGAAATCGCCGCCAATGCGAGGTGCTTGCGGCGTGTCGCTTGCGGCGTTCGCTTTGCTTTGGGCGCGGCCTCCTTATACACTCCCAGGAAACTTCCTTCCAATACACACTTTATTGCACTTTGGAGAAGCACTCGAGCTGGATTCTGGAACGCACAAATACACGTGTATATATATACACCTACGCGGCCAAGACGAGCCTCTCCCCAAAACATCATCATCGGTCGAAATTACGAATTGATCCCGTCGTGGGCCGGCGACTACGGTCCGACGGCTTTTGACGACGCGACGCAGGTCATACAGCCGCGCTGCCTACTAGAGGGATGTCCTAAATGCGCGACGACGATCAGACCGGTGTTCTACTCTCGACGCCGGAGCTGGTGTTGGAACGACCTGCCGCCGTCACCGGCTTGCCATTGGGAAAGCCTTTCCTTTCCTTCCCGGTCGCTCGCTATTTGGTCAACTTTCGTCGTCGCGGACGAGGGACGAAGGACGAGCTCGGTCGTCCGTCGTAGGTAGCGAGAGATCGAGACCCTTTGATTATACAGAAGATCGCGCGGAACACGATGCCTCCATGGGAGGCCGACGACGGTCCCATTACTGCGTCCGACCGAAGAAGCAAGACGACAAATCGTGGTTCGCACTGCCCGAGGGTTTGAGGATTTGATCTGAAACGACCAAACCGTCAAGGTGCGCGATGTTGGGCGTTCGCAAATCCAGAAGGTCGTGAGGATGGCTGGAGTTCGGCGGTCGACTCGAGCCCGCAAGAGGCCGACGAGCGTGTACGACGAGGCGCGCGCCGAGCAGGAAGCGCGCGCGTCTTTGGTCGAAGACGAAGACGAGGAAGCGGCGGCCTTGGAAGCGCGGTCGGAGGCGGACGACGACTTCGAGGCGCCCGCAACGAAAAAGAAGAAGAATAAGACGACGACGAGGAAAGCGGCGGCTGCGGAAAAGAAGAAAGCGTCGCGCCGCAAGGATGGTGCGGCATCCGATGATATCGAGGCGGCGATGGCTTCGCCTCGAAAGAAGAAGAGGAATCGGCGCGGAAGCTCGCTGTTCGAGTGCTGTCAGAGCGGGAAAAAGGTGGAGGCGGCGGCCGCGGCGCTTGTGCAGGAGTTCTCGGAAGCGCAGGGCGGGTCGACGACTCTGTTGCGTTTCGTATTTATGTGCTGCGGGGCGACGGACGCGAGCTTTATAGAGGACGCGGTGGAGGCGAGCGAGGTCGGCGAGAGCGAGTGGCGGGCGTGGCTCGACGAACTGACCGAGCAGCTGCGGACGACGAGGGGTCGGAAAAAAGTACCGGTCGCCGGGGGGGCGTTCGCGGCGCGATACGCGGCCGCGTTCCGGTCGGTCGCGCGCGAGTGCGGCGGACGGACGCCGGCGCTCGGGTGCTGCGTCGACGTGCTCGCGACGCTCTCGAGCGCGAGCGTCGCGAGCGCGCGGCTCGCGGGTACGGTGGGGGCCATGGCGGTCGGCGCGGGGGTCGCCGCAGTCGCGGAATCGACGGCGTCCAAGCTCGAGAAAGCGACGCGACAGCTCGGCGCCGTCGGGGGCGCGTCGAAGCGCGACGCCGTCGAGGCGCGCGCGAAGCAGTGGCGCTCAGACCTCGTGACGTTCGAGGCCCTCTCGAAGCGGCTCGTGGAGGCCGTCGTGGCACAGCGGTACCGCGACGCGCGGCCCGACGTGCGCGAGGCGTGCGCGGCGGGCCTCGCGTCGTGGCTCGAGGCGTGGCCCGACCGGTTCGTATCGCCCGAGCTCCTCAAGTACTTGGGCTGGATGCTGCACTTTCGGGAGGCCTCGGACCGTCGCGCGGCCTGTACGGGGCTCCGCGCCGCGCTGGGAGCAGGCCGCGACGACCTCGTCGCACAGCGGCTCGGTGGCCTCGTCGAAGAGGCAGCGCCGAGGCTCGCCGCGATGGCGCGCCGGGACGTCGACGCGGCGGTCAGGCTCGACGCGCTCCGCGCGCTCCGGCTCGTCGCGCGCTCGGAGATCGAGCTGGACGCGGAGACGGCCGAAACCCTCACCACCCACGCCTACGAGACGCTCCTGGACCCGACGGCGACCGACCAGGCCCGCCACCTCGCTCTGGCCTTTGCCCTGGATTTCGAGCGCGCCGACGACGTCGCGCGATACGCCGACGGCGGCGACGAGGACTCGGTGCTCGCGACCGAGGCGCCCGCCGCCGCCAAACTCTACAAGTTCGCCACCTTCGTCGAGACGCGGGTGCTCAAGGAGGGACCCGTCTCGGCCGCGGACGTCGACCTCGTCGCCCGGGCCTTCTGGTTGTTCGACGACGACGAATGCGACGACGACACCTCGGGCGGCCTCTTGCGCGACTGGTCGGCCTACGCCGAGCTCTTGGGTCGCGACGACGTCGACGTCGGGAGGTGTCGACGCACCGTCGCCGTCCTCGTGGGTCTCCTGGTGTCCTCCGCCGGACGCGCCGCCGCCGAGGAGGACAACAACGACCTCCTCGAGCAGGCGCTCGCGCCGGCGATTCCCGGACTCCTGACCAAGTTTGCCGCCGGGGAAACGGCCGAGATCGCCGCGCCCCTCGTCTCGCTGGCCAAGCACGTCGGCACCACCACGACCGCCTGCTCTTTGTTCTTCGAAGAGACGGCGCGGCTCGTCGTGCGGTGCCTCGAAGAGGCTGCCGATCCTGCCGTCGTTCGGGCTGCGGCCGACGCGCTCGCCGCGCTCCTCGAGTCGAACGTCGCCGCGTCGTCGTCGCGCCGACGCGGCCTCGAGGAGGCCGTCGAGGCCTCGTGCGATCGGCTCGCCCGCGGCCTCGTCTTGGCTGTCGAGGGGGGCGACGACGCGGCGGTGCGAGCCGCGTCGTCGCGCCTCAAGAGCATCGTCTCGGGAGGGCTGGATTTCGGGTCTTGTTGTCGGGCGGACGCGCTCTGCGACGTCGCCGCCGCGCTCGCCGACTCGGTGGCGGCCTGGGTACGCGGAGCGGTCGCGGACGACGACGAGGACGACCTCGCGACCGATGCGGTCCTCGACGCGCTCGACGTTTTGGGCGCTCTCGTGACGGCGAGGACGCGTAAGGCTGTCTCGTCTCTCGACGCCGAGAGCGCCGACCGTCGCGAGACGCGCGCGGCGCTCACGCGCTGTCTGCCGCGCGCGCTCGTGCCCGTGCTCGAGACCGCTTCTCTCCGGCGAGATCGTTCGTCGTCGCAAGCGCGATGGATCTTCGTCCACAAGACGCAAGCCCGCGCCGCGGCGGTCGCGAGCGAGGTGATCGAGGCGTGCGACCGCAGGTTCGCGTACTACCAAGGCCTCGAGCACCTCGCGCTCACCGCCAAGGAAGCCTCGCGCCTCGCCAGGCTCGTCGCCGACTTTTCGTGGCGCCACGCGCGCCTTTTTGAGAGAGTCGTCGACGAAGCCTGCGCCCAAGCAGCCCGAGCAACTGGGCTGGCCAAACCGTGTCGCGACGACGACGACGACGACGACGACGCGATTTTTGTCGACCGCTGGAATCGCGTCGTCTTCGAGCCGCTCGCGAAGATCGCCGTGGTTGAGTGCCGCTGCGCTCGGCGATTCCTTCCCGGGGACGACGACGACGAGGACGACGACGAGGATGAGGACGGTATCAGCACTGCCAGCAAGCTCCTTAGGTGCGCGGCGGCCGTGGCGTTGTCTCCTCGGCCCTCGAGCGAAGTATTGAGGGATGCGTGCGACCGTCTCAACGCGGTCCACGAACTCCGCGAGGGAGCTCGCAAGGATGTCAACGCTGTTGCTGATATACACATCGAGGCGCTGCACGAAGGGCTTTCAACCGTGATTGACGCCGACGACGAGGAGCGCACCGACGCCGCCCAGAAATTCTCGAGTGCACTCGCCGAGGCGAGCGGCTTGTCTGAGTACCCGGTCGCCCTCGCGCGCGTCATCGAGGTGGGCGTCCTGCTGGCACTCGAGAATCTCCCCCAGTCGGCACGCCTCCTCCCAGCTCTCGAAGCTTACGTCGACATACTACCGACCGGTCCTAACGCCGCGAAAAAGAAGCTCTCCCCCGAAGAAGAAGAAGAAGAAGAAGAAGAAGGAGAAGAAGAAGTGAGCGCGCTCGACGTCGACAAGCTCGTCGCCGATATCCGAGCGGCCAAGCCCCTCGCAGCGTCCAGCGCCGACGTGCTGGGCCGGTTCGAGGACAAGTTACTAGGCGTCGAGGCGACGACGCCGGCGCCCTCACCACAGCCGAAGAAGAAGAGGAAAAAGAAAAGCAACCTCCGAGCGGCCAGCGCGGATGATCTCGACGAACCGTCGTCGTCTCGTGCTTGTTGCGACTCTGAAGAGTCGACCGCTCGCGACAACGCGCGGGCGGACGAGGACGAACGAAATTCCCTCACCCCCGAGCGACACGCCGACGAGGGGAGGGATGATCATCGCGACGCGCACGCGGTTCAACGCGACGTGCCGCGATCGTCTAAGCGCGGAAGACGAAGCTCGAGTTCTTCGGTTGCGAGCAAGAGGAGTCGAGGAACTACGGGAGTCCTCGAGAGGATCGAAGAAGAGAACGAGTACCACGCCCCCGCAGTCGACGTCGCGCCACCCCCTCTGGTGCGTCGACTGTCGTCGCTTTCGGAAGGACGGGCGCGGTCTCCCGTCCGTCCAACCGCCCCGCGCGTCCTCACCCCGAACATGGCCACGACGCAAGAAGACGACGATTCTCCAATGCCGGCGAGCCGACGGTCGTTGCGGCTCTCTGAGACTTCGAATGCGCGCCCGTCCCACCAAGGGGACTCGGATGACGAGGAGGAGCCGTTTCCGGAACCGCGTTTCTCGGGCAGGAGACTCTCGGCGATGTCCGACGTCTGACCTAACAAAACCAAATAGAAAAAAACGCCGCGCCCAACTTCCCCACGCACCAAGGGCCCGAACTTGCTACACACGCACACCCGGTAGGTAGTGTTCTGGTAGTTGTTGTAATCCGAGGAGAAGGAAAGGGGTGTGTGATCTAGACCCGGGCAAAGAGCGAGGGCATGGCGCCGACTTGGATGTGGCTGGTCTTGGTCTTGATGACCTCGTCGATCAAACCGTACTCGACGGCTTCGGGCCTGCGGCGGCGGCGGCGGCGGCGGCAAAGATAAACAAAAAAAACCTGCCACAACAACAAGTAACTCACGGCATCATATAGAAGTCGCGGTCGGTGTCCTCGGCGAGCTTATCGATGGACTGCCCGGTGTAGTCCGCCATGTACTTGTTGATGCACGCCTTGGTGAAGAGAATTTCCTTGGCCTGGATCTCGATGTCGGCGGCCTGGCCAGCGGCTCCGCCCAGCGGTTGGTGGATCATGATGCGCGCGTTCGGGAGCGACTTGCGCTTGCCCTTGGTACCGGCGCCCAGCAAGAAGGACCCCATCGAGGCGGCCATGCCGAAACAGACCGTGGAAACGTCGCAGGGGATGAACTGCATGGTGTCGTAGATAGCCATGCCAGCGGACACGGAGCCGCCGGGGGAATTGATGTAGAGGGTAATATCTTCTTCGGAATTTTCGCTCGCGAGGTACAACATTTGTGCGACCAGGACGTTCGCGACCTCGTCGTTGACTTCCTGGCCTAAAAGCAGGATGCGGTCCTTGAGAAGCCGCGACAGGACGTCGATCTGCTCGCCGCTGGCGCCCGTGACGGTGGGCATGATCACGGGGGGTGGCGGCGGGGGCCGCGCGGGCTCGGGGGTCGGCTGGGGCTGGGGCTGCGGCGAGGGGCCCGGCTCGGAGCCGACAACGACCCGTCTTCTCATCGAGAGGGCCCGGGGTGACGCCTGCCACCCGGCGACTGCGGTCACGAGGAAGAAGAAAGCACCCGCCATCACCCTTTGGGATCTTCCTTCCTTCGCCCAACGGGATATTATAAAGTGCTCTAACGGCTCTAGGTTTATTTATTATTTGTGATGGACGACGACGAAAAGCTTTCAAGGTCCGAGCTGGGGACCAAGGCCTACTGGGAGTCGCATTACGAGCGCGAGCGTGCGAACTTGGCGGACTCGGGGGACACCGGCGTCGACTGGTTCGCCGAGAACATCGGGGACACGCTCGTGGCATGGTTGTGCGAGGAGCTTGCCCTCGAGAATGTAAAAGACATGATCGATTTGGGGTGCGGGAACGGCGCCTTTCTGTTCGAGGTCGAGCGCCGCAGCCCCTGGGAACGGCTCGTGGGTGTCGACTACTGCGACGACGCCATCGCACTCGCCAAGGCCGTCGCCGAAGAAAATGGCTCGCAGAGGGTAACGTTTCGCGTCGCAAACCTCGAGGACGACGTCGGGAGCTTCTCCATCGTCCACGACAAGGGCACCTTCGACGCCTACATGCTGGGGACGGGGACCATCGGTGACTACAGGGCCGCCGTGCTGCGGGCGCTGCGGCCCGGAGGCTACCTTGTCATCACCTCGTGCAACTCGACCGTATCCGAGCTCGTCGATTACTTTCGGGGTTCCGACCTCGCCGTCCTCGCCCACATCCCCTACCCGACCATTGCGTTTGGGGGACACACCGGCGCCACCGTCGCGACCGTCGCGTTTCAGCACAACCAACCAACGGCACATTAGGTAGGTAGGTAGGTAGGTAGTTAGCAAATGACGTCTCCGCACGCCGAGACGACGAGGGCGGCGGCGAGGTCGACAGTCTCTTGCGCTTGGGCGGCGTCGGTCAGGCCATCGTTCACCTCGACGATATCCATACTCCCGAGGGCGCCCGTTTCCCAGACTGCCTCGCAGACGTAGTGGGCCTCGCGGAAAGAGAGCCCGCCGCGGACGACGGTGCCGGTGGCCGGCGCGATCTGCGGGTCGATCGCGTCGATGTCGAACGACAAGTGCAGGGGCGGCGAGTTTTTGTTGCTTTTTTCATCATGATGCCCCCCCCTAAAGAAGCCGAGGGCTTCGAGCGCCTCGCGCATGACGCCCCCAATCCCCAGGCCATCGACCTCTTTCATAGTCGAGACGAAGGCGCCGTCGTCGCGCAGGCGTCTTAGCGTCTTACGCTCCTCGGGGTCGACGTCGCGGAGACCCACAAAGGCGAGGTGGCGCGGATCGAGGCGGGGGAGCCATCCCATCGATCCGTCGAGCCCCAACAAGTAGCCGAGCGGCATGCCGTGCATGTTTCCCGAACGCGACGTCTCGGGCGTGTTGCAGTCGGCGTGAGCGTCGACCCACAGAATTCGCGTCTCAGGCCTCGACGCGATCGCGGCCGCGACCGACCCCAAGGCGATCGAGTGGTCACCCCCGAGCGCGAGCACGAGGCACCCGTCGGCGTGGGCTCGCTTGGCCGCCTCGAAAAGCGAGCGCGAACCCGCCTCGACCGCCGCCGCGTTTTTGGGCCAGCCTGCCTCGACCGGCCCGCCCATGTCGCAGTCGCCGCGGTCGTCGACCCGCCACCCGAGCGAGGCCAGCATCTCGCGGACCCCCGCCCGTCGCAGCAAAGCGGGGCCGCGGTCGGTCCCTATGTACGGCTGCCCGCGGTTCTGCGGGGCGCCGATGATGGCGACCGTCGCCGGTTGCCTGAGAAACGCGGGCGCGGCGATCGACGCCTCCGCGAGCTCCGCAACGCGCTCGCGCGTGTTCCTGATGTTCCCCACGCCCAGCCCAGCGTGGGGCCCACCGCTCAGGAGGCGCCGTTGCATTATACTACTCACCTAGTACAGTACAGTAACCTACTAGTTCAAAATGGGGGTCCAAGGTCACCACCAGATGAAGTTGGCGACCCCAAAGGCGTCGAAGATGTGGTTTCGGATTTCCGAGTTGAGGACCTGGGCGCCGCCCCCGGAGCTGTCCTCCTCGCTGGGGGTCGCTTGGTAGAAGTGCATGTACCGGAAGTCGTGGGAGGCGTTGCCCCGGAAAACGCCAAAGGCGAAGGCGTCGACGTGCGTGCAGGCCGCGAGGGCGACGCCGAGGGCCGTGGAGCCCGAGCCGGAGCCCAGGGCCCGCGAGGAGACCTGGCGAGTCGGGAGGTAGACGCGCGGCACGGAGTGGGGCGGGAGCCTGTCGCGGGCAATCTTGGGGACGTCGAGGGATTTGACGGCGAAGCGGTAGGCCGAGACGGCGGCGAGCGGACTCTTGTGGAATTTAGTGAGCGCCTGGGTGTGGTCGCGGTAGTCGGTGGGGGACTTGGCGATGGCGGCCCCACCCAAGGCGGCGAGGCCGCGGACGAGCCAGCGGCTGGGGAGCGTCAGCGGTATCGCCGGGTTTTCGCCCGAAAACGCGTTGACGATGAAGTCGGTTCGGACGCCCGTCTGGCAGATGTGCACTGCCCTCGCCCTCGGTTGGAACTGGGCCTTGTTGACGCGGAAGACGGCGTCGTACCGCGGGGAATCGATGGCGGAGCCCCACGGCACCAAAGCGCACCGGAGCGTGTGGCCCGAGCCGACGACGGCGCATCGGCGGAGCTGCTTGGGTCCAAGAGGCGAGGTGTCGGGAAATGTCGCGGCGAGGTCGTCCTGGTGGCCGACCCACTTCTGGGTGAGCCCGTCGGTCTCGAAGTTGTCCTTGGCCACGAAGGGGGCGAGGTCCCTGCGGGTGCGCACCCAGGCGGCGAGCGCGTGAACGTGGACGACCCGGCAAGGTTTCGCGTTGTCGTCGCGCGCGTCCTTCCCGCGCGACTTGTCGGCGGCCCAGATGTGGCGCCAGGCGGTGACGGCGATGCATACGCGCACACACACCTTGGGCGATGTGACCTCGACGGCAGCACTGCTGGCAAAGAGGCAGTCGGGGCTCGCGTCGTCGCCGCTCGCTCTGCCGCACGCCGGGCACTCGTCGAGGACGGTCGCGGCGCAGCCCTCGGGATCGCGCAGATGGTCGGCGACTACCCGGTCGCACAGGATGCCGCGTCTCGCGAGGGACTCCGCGAGGCGCCGGGTCGCGCGCGCGACCTCGTCCCTCGCGCCCGTCTCGAGGACGCGCTCCAACAGCGTCGGGTCGTTCGGCGGCGGGAGCGGCGCGGGGCGTCGCGCGCGACGGCACGCCTTGGCGCGCAGCGCGCTCGAGATCGATGGGACGATCCTCAACTCGACCTTGATGATGTCGAGGCTCTTCGAGTCGGGACCGCACGCGACGGCGTGCAGCACGGCGCGCGAGGCGGGCTGATCCCAAACGGCCTCGGGCGGCGGCGGATACCCCCCGTACACCGCCCGCGTCTCCGCCGACACCTGGGCCATCCGCTTCACCCACCGACTTCTCGACGACCGCAGCTGCCGCGAGGTCCTCATCTCGGACATTTCGAGGCGCGTCCCGAGCTCCACGCGCTGCCATCTTAGCGCCCTTTTGCAGCTCGCGCGTTCGGGGCTGACGGCCAAATCGACGAATATCGCGTCCTCGAAAAAGGCGAACGCCGACGCCTCGAGACGCACAACGACCGGCGTCCCGTTCACCACGCTCCGCGGTACCGGCCGCACGGGCAACGTCAGCACGCCGTCGACGTACAACCGCAGCACGCCCGTCGAGTTTGAAACGAACCCGCCGCGCCGCTCCGGTCTCGCGACCCATCGCTGCGACTCCACGTGCGCGATACCGCGCCGCCGTTCGAGCGTGCAAACGCTCGACCAATCCGGCTCCTGCGCCAACGCGATGCGCAGCAGCACCCAGAAAACGGCGCCGGCCATGATATTGCAATTGGGGTTGGGAGATAGATCCGTTGTCAAATTTTCTGATTTCGTTCGACACTTTAAAATGTGTACTACTCAAGATCAACATCAACACCAATGACCCCCCCAACAGGACAGGCCAGCTTAGCTTTCCCCCGACAGGCTATATCCGGCGTGCAGCGGCGTTGTCCTCGGCACCAGGTCCGCACGTCGACGTACTTGGTCCGTTCGGAGCAGCCGCATTTTCTTCCATTTGGCTGGCGTTATGCACAACACCCCCCCGAGACAATTATGAATTGAACTTTTGATACAGAAGAATGATACAAAGTAGAGTCAACCTACTGGCAGTTAGGGCCGTTCGAGCAGTTAGGGCCCTTTGGTGTTTGGCGAACGAATTAAAACAACGAAAAAATGAGGATACATTATTATTATTGCACAGTCCTAACTACTAATCGACAGATGTTTGTCTGTTTGTCTGTTTGTTTGTCTGTTTGTCTGTCCCTCGATTTAGGGTAAGGATCAGATAGGCGCGAGAGTAAGGATCAGGTAGGCGCCGCGAGAGCCAGACAGTGATCCTCCAAGCCGTCTACGGCGACCTCGCAGACTATTTCCACGACCCGCGGCGGCTCTTTCAGCGCGCCATTCTCACGCCCCGTCGAAACGATGTTGTCGATGCTGACAACGCGCGCATGACCGCGGCCTTTTTTTCCCGAAGACGAGGCGTCGGAGTTCTTTTCGGCCGACTAGGTTGGGTCGGAAGCCGACGCCTCGCTCTTTACAGTAAGAGTTTTCAACTCCCTGACAACCAACGGCATGCTGACTTTGATCGCGAGCTTAATGTCTTCGCAACCTCGACCCGTCGCACGGCCACTGCAACGGTACCAGATACATGATCGATCGTGTCGTTGTCACCGAGGCTCCTCCAACCTGTATCGCTTAAGGCCCGCCTACGCCAAACGATCAACAAGAGCCAGGGCCAGACGCCCCGCGAGGTCGGCGTCCTCTTTCCCAAGCCCGTCTTCTGCCACGTCCAGCTCTACGTGGCTCTCTGTCGATCGGCATCCCCGAGGATATACTCATCTGGGTCGACGACTCCACCCTACCCCACACGTGCTGCGCAATACCGATAAGCCCCCTCACGGCGTCTACACGCGCACTGTAGGTGAACTTACTGGGACCAGGTGAACTTACTGGGGTTGGAGATTGGGACTAGGTGAGCTGAGTGACCAGGTGAAACTGGGACCAGGTGAACATACTGGGGTTTTAGAGCAAAGGGTTTTTAGAGTAAACTCACTCAAAGGTTGGCGGCGCGTGCAGATCGAAGCAGCTTAGATTGGCGGAGGCGAGAGCGACGAGCTCGAAGGAGTTGGTGTGAGAACTTACTGACCAGGTGAACTTATATGAAACTTACTGGGACGAGGGGTTTAGAGATTGGGAGTAGGTGAACTTACTGGCCTGCACTTGTACTGTGTAATAACGAGAGCTTTTTTTTTCCTTACCACACCTGTCGCCACCGACGACATGTACAACAATTCTGTTATGGTGAGAATCATCATGGTGTACAAGCAACTCCTCCGAGGCTCAAAAGAAAATCATTATGGTGCGACATCTGCCTTAAAAAACCACAAACTTATTATTATGGATCGCAAGTATTAAGGCAGAAGTAGGGTGTCCGCGGCGAAAGATAGGCGACACCTTCGTTTAAAGACGGAAAGGAGGGGAACGCAGTTAAGACAGGGAGATGTTGGGCCTTGATTCGGAGGTAGTGCCGCCTTGACCGATGTCGCCGCCGCTGCCACCCATCGAGTACTTGGGGAGTCCTAATCCGCCGCCACAGTGCTAAGGCAGAAGAGTGACCGCGCACAACGCGTGCTGAGTAGAGCGGGGGTAACATGCCAAGGGAGGTTCCTTCTTTGCCGTCCTCACTCAACCTTTCTTCTCTTTGTTCATCTCCCTTCTCTCTCTTGGCTCCCTACTTGCTTCTGCCGCCCTCTTTTGCGCTTTCTTGCTTCAAACGGGATTACGATAAAGCCATAGTACATCTACATTTTTCTCGAAATTCTTGCGCTAGCGCCCTTCTCTCCCTGACTGTATCTACAGTCCCTTTCGCCTGCTATATTTTTGTCGCTTTCCTTGCGCCCTCACCAGCTCCTTTCTTCCCTGGTTGTTTCTATTCAAGTAAGTACGGTCCCCTTCGTTCTGCACCAACCGGGAGTCCTTACTTGTGGCCGAGTGGAGTAGGAAGCTGCATTGAATAGGCACTGGGCAGGTTGGAGTTAGCTAGCCAGCGATGTCGGCCTCTTCGATGCGCTTCTTTTGGTCCAAGAGCGACCTCGAAACTCGACGAAACCGCTGAGTTACGAGCTCGCGACGGTGGCGCCAGCATTGTGAGCGGTACTCGGCGAAAACCGTGAAAAGGACGATTTCTCGAAAGTAGCCCCTGGCGCTAAATGCACCTTCTTATTCGATCACTCAGCCGCACTTCTACAATGTAAAGCTAATTAACTAACTAACAAACTAACTAACTTCGGACCTCTCCCGGGCATGGGAGCCAGGCTGGGCCGGCAGGAGCCGGTCCAGGATCACAGAGCAAAATCACACAGTTGGGGTAGAGGCGAGGGATGAAAAGGCGTTGATGGCGCAACGCCACTGCGCTCGGTCTTGTGCGAGGTCGTGCCACGAGTTGAAGGGGATGTCGCATTTCCGGAGTGCCTTGGCGAGCGTCCTCCAATGTAGAGAGGAAAGTTTATTTACAGTACAGTAGCTTTTAGGAGTAAACTCACAGGTTAAAGGGCGGAGCGTGCGCTGATTAAGCAGCTTAGATTGGCGGGGGTGCGAGCGTCGAGCGGAAAGGAGGGCTGGGGTGAGTGGAAGGAAGGACGTTGACGCAAGCCGATTAGTAAGCGCTACCCTAACCGTCCGGGCGCCGCCAGGGACCCGGCGGCCGAGAGACGTAGGGGCCGTTGGCGTTTCTGTAAGCGTCTTGGTGCTCCCCGAAGTGTGCCTGCGCGTAATAATGAGGCGGGCGGCGGCTGCTGTGCAGTAGGTTTCGGACTAAACTCAGTAGGTTTGTCTGTTGTCTGTCTGTCTGTCTGTCTGTCTGTAAAGGTCGACTGCTAAGAGGGGCGGGATGCGTGTGGGTGCTTGTAGGCTTTGATGTGTGGCGTGGGGTATGAAGGATATGCGGGACCTAGTCGGGGTCATCGCCGAGCCGGGGGGAAGCCAAGAGAGGACAGGCCCCGCCCGTAGGTCGTACGCATGCTGTCGCCGGATGTATGTGCGACGAAGAGTGAGGTCCTGCTGGGATCAGGCGGCCTGGGTGAGGTTCCCCGAGGCGGCGACATGGGTGAGGGCGGTGAGGGCACAGCGAGCCCGGCCTAACGCGTTGGTGATCCCCCACTCGCGGTAGATGCGGCGAGATTGGGCCGTCTTTGCCTCAGTGAAGTTGGCGCAGCCGCCGCTTTCCACCCAGGTTCGCGCAGCGATGCGCTCGGCGCATGTTTTGGCGAGGGCGTGGCATGCCGCGCTGGCCTCACCGACGGCACCAAAGACGATGCCGGCGACGGTGCCGTAGCTACGTAGCCGCTGCTCGACAGGGCCCGGCAAGCCAGGCGGGGGTGCCGTGCCCGGCTGGGTGATGATGGCGTCGATGTCGCGGGCGTGAGCGAGGTACTCAGAGTGGACTTGCGCTGCGCGTCGATCGACAGGCGACGGGTGGGAGGGATCGAGGGCGAGAGCTAACCTCAAGCGAGGGTTTTGAGGTCGTAGTGTGTCGTACGAGTCAGGGTTTAGGCTAGGCGCGAGGCAAGCCGTCTCCAGCGACTTCGCGGACAATTTCCACGGCCCGCGGTGGCTCTTCCAGCGCGGCGCAATTCTCACGCCCCGAAACGAAGTTGTCGATTCTGTCAACGCGCGCATGACCGCGGTCTTTCCCAGAGACGAGGCGACGGAGTTCTTTTCGGCCGACGATGCAGGGTCGGAAGACGACGCCTCGTTCTTTCCAGTCGAGTTTCTCAACTCCCTGACAATCAACGGCATGCCGCCCTCACAAGCTCGTGCTCAAAGAAAGTCAGCATGCCGGTGGTGTTGCTTCGCTCCTCTTCGAGCTGCGGCGACGCCACTTTCCCTCGCGGCCCACCTTCGCCATAACGATCAACAAGAGCCGGGGCCAGAGACGCTCCTCAAGGTCGGCGTCCTCTTGGCCAAGCCCGTCTTCAGCCACGGCCAGTTCTACGTGGCATTCAGCCGAGTCGGCAAGCCCGAGGATATCCTCGTCTGGGTCGACCATTCCACCTTACCCCACGCGTGCTGCGCGATACCGACAACGCTACCCCGGCGGCTACACGCACAACTATTTGTCTACCACGAGGTCCCCGGTAAGCCGCCCCCTCTCCCGCAGCAGATTCGTCGAGCGCGGAGCCCATGGTCGCAGCACCGACTCGTGCGTGTTTCTAAATTAATAACCTCACCAAAGAGGGCGAAACATCATGCCCGAAAAACAGAGAATGAAGAGGCGAAGGACCTTCGGGAGGACGAGCGTTTGCCAGGGACCGAGCCGAAGTGAGCGCGGCACGAAACTTTGTGGGGTTTGAGATTTGGGACCAAATGAACGTCGTACTGGATGAAATTTTAGTTTCTTTGGCACAAGCCGCCTTGCGTAAAATCTCATTTACAGAGTAATTTCGGGGGCGTGTCCTGCCACGCCTCCTAAGACTTTGCGACGTCCATTTGAACTAAATTCAGTCTCTCCACAGGCTGGCTGACTGACTGACTGTGTTTCGCCAGAACATCCTAGCCCTCTCTTGCGGGCTTTTCTTTTTCCCGTACTAAAAATCCTTACTACTCATTGGCAGATGTTTGTGATTTCTTTTTCCGTACTTAATTAGTAGTAAGAAAGAGTCATCAGTGTCAATTTTTGTATTTCCCGTTTCTTTCTGGGAAGAAAGGAAGATCCGTTGAGGAGCATTATTCAGTTCTCTCCTCACTGACTTGCCCTTGAAACCAGGAAACGGAGGAAAAAAGTTCTTTGAATTGATACCGCCGTACTGAAATCTCTACTGTCAAGGATGGTTTGCGCGAACTCGCAGTCGCGTTCTAGTCTAAGACTCGTGGTGATCGACTGGGACGACACGTGCTGCCCGTCGTCGTGGATCGCGTCGTCCCCCGACAGACAGGTGACGGAGCAGGACGTGGCGATTTTGAGTCACGTCGAGGAGGGAATTAGCGGATTGTTGCGGTGCATTGACGCCTTAGGGTGCTCGGTGGTCGTCATCACTAACGCCGACGAGGAGTGGGTTCGGTTTTCGTGCGCGCGGTTCCTGCCCCGCGTCGTCCCGCTCCTGAGCCGCGTGCGGGTCGTGTCGGCGCGGCACTACGAGGGCTTGTACCCGGGACGGTCGGTATGTTGGAAGGCTGCCGCGTTCACGCACGTAGCCAAGGCCTTCTTCGGCTCGGCCGAAAATGAGACGGCGCGCGAGATCATATCGATCGGCGACTCGAACGACGAGCGCCTCGCGGTGCGAGCGGCGGCGGCGCCCCTCGAGGCGATGCCCAAGGCGATCAAGCTCGTCGACTCGCCGCGCCTCCATACGGTCGCCTGCCAGCTCCACACGGTGACAACCTGCCTCCCCTTTATCGTCCACTCGGACCACGCGATCGACGTCGACGTCGCCGCGATTCTCAACTACATGCACCTCAAGGCCCGCGCCGACGACCTTCCGTCGTCGGCCGACGACGCCGGCGCCGACCTCCTCCAGCGCATCTGGCACGACGCGGCCTGGGGGCTCCTCGCGGCGATACGCTTCCAGGGAAACCTGGATGTCGCCGCCCCCGAGACCCCTCCTCCCGACACCCCCCCCGACCTCGCGCCCTCGGGCGACACTCGGCCGGCCAGACCCCTGGCGGCGGCCGCGGCCCTCGTCACCACCGAGCCCACCATCCCCGCCGCCGCGTGACACGCGGTGCCTTGCTCTGGTGCACCGACCCGCCGCTTCAACTTCATCAATTGCCTCTCTCGCTCTCACTCCCGAACAGCGCCTCAAACTACTAGGGTGTCCCCTGCGCGCGGACGCTCTCCCCTTCGATCCTCATGTCCGGTGGGCGTCGTCGCCGTCGGGCGACGGAGATGACTCCCGCCGAGCCCAAATCCGACACACCTGCGCAGAGAGACCGCTGTGGTCAAGCACCCCTGCCGATTGCTAACAAAATACCCCCGTTCCTCGTCGCTCGACTTTTCATCTTTTTGTGACTCCTTTTGTCTCCGACCTTCTCCTCCTCCCGTCGTCGCCCGATTCGTTTCTCTCCCTACCCCTCTCTCTCTCTCTCTCTTCAATGTTTGCTTGTTTGCTATAAGGCGGGCCCTGGTTCAGTAATGTTTGCAGTATCATCGAATTGTCGGGAGGAGTAGTAGTTTCGTTTCTCCGCCGCGGATCTACCCCTTAGGCGCATTCTTTCATGCTTCCTTCTCTATCAGGCTCTATCTGGCCCCTTCCGGATCTACGTGCACTCTTTCATGCTTCCTTCTCTATCAGGCATGCTTCCTTCTCTATCAGGCTCTATCTGGCCCCTTCCGAATCTACGTGCACTCCTTCCCGTGTGCTGCCCCCTCCGTTTCACACGTCTGTCCCCTCCGTTCTACACCTCTATTGCGCCTCATCCCAGCTCTTTTCGTTGCACTCACCATGCTCCTCGCCGCGTTTCCGCCTCCTCCGGCCTTCTCCCGTCTGCTTGGCCATTTTCCTTTCTGCTTTCTCCATCCCCTTCCTCTGCGGTCGTCTTTGGTCCCCTTTCGTGTTTCTCTTCCACATTCTGTACGTCGTATTCTATAATAACGGAGTTCGAGCAGCAATACCGTCATTGGCCGAGCCGATCTAACCTGGTTTGATCCAAAAATGAAAATAAAAAAAGTGTAAGTTTGGTTTTTGTTGGATGTTTCGATGTACTTCTTCGCAGGCAGTTGGTTGGGTTGGATTATCATCTTGACGCGACGCGTCTCCAGGTTGGTTTGGTTAGATTCATTTCTCCGCCGACGTATTCTTTTTTGGTTGGTTTGGTTTGATTCATTCTCTTCGCCGACGCACGCCTTTTTTTTTTGTCTCTTCTCCGACGCATTCCTGAACCATATGGACGAGACAGCTCGAGCTGCGCGCCGGGCGGAGTTGAAGGATTTGAAGGACCTGTTCGACGAGAAGTTGCTGACCCAGGAGATGTACGACGCTGCCGTCGCGGAAATCCTAAAGAAATACTCTGCAGAGCCTGCGCCGCCGCAACCGCCAGCACCGGCAACGGCACCAGCGACGACAACGGCGGCCGCGGCTCCAGCTGAAGCCGCTGCACCGTTTACAACGAAGCGACATGCAAAACCTCTATTGGATCTTTCTTTGTTGGTCCCAGGGCGGGAGTTAGAGCGCCGGCCGTCACCATGCCGCCGTACGAATCGGAGGAGAGCAACTCAGAACGTGTTCGTCATCTCCATGCCAAGATTTTTGGCCACAATGATGCGCGTCGCTCCGAAGGAACGGCGAGCGTGTCTTGCGGGCGCCAGAAGACGACGCGACCGAGAACGCTGGATGTTGGTTTTGGCTGGCTTGGCGGTTGGTTTGGTTGGATTGCTCGGGTTGATTGCGTTCGCCTGGTTGGGATTTGATTTTCTAGGGTCTGGTTGGTTGGGTTTGATTTTCTGGGTTCACAGTTTTTCGGGACGTTGGAACACCACACAGTTGGAACGGCTCGGCCAATGACGACGCTAACTGGGAGTCCCAAAAAACAAGTGGTCCAGCAACTACTGCACGCCTTGGGACTCGAAGCTCAGGGCGCTGTGTATGAAACTGCTCGCCTCGCTTGCGCCTTCGGAGATCCCCGAGGTCCGTGGTCGTCGAGGCGGCCCGGAGCGGGCGAGCGACGACGGCTCGATCGAGTTGGTGGAGGGCGCCTCGCCGCGTTCGGCGACGACCTTCGAGGAGCATTGTTGGATGTGGCTCACGTGGTCGGCAGAACTACAAGGCTACCGCGCGCCCAGAGGCGGCGACGGAGCATCTTCGCCGCCGCCGCGGCCGTCGTCGATAAGGCGCTCAGAAGAGCGCCTGGAGACCGTTAAAGTCGATGTCGTCGTCTGCGAGTAGGCCCTCGTCGGTAGGACCCAGCTCTCGACGGTCAAAAGGCGACTCGACGACGCGGCACTAAAGCCGCTCTCGACCGATGCTGCTCGGATGAAAGTTCTCGAGGCAAGAATCGATTGGTACGTCGTCGGCACGGGCGACGTCGAACCCAAGTCCTACGCGTCGGCAACAAGGACCCGAGGATTGGCCAGGCAGGTTCCAAGGCCTACGTCGGATTCCTCACCTCAAGTGCGTCTGCGAGCAGATCAAGACCGACTCCTGCGAGTTGGTAGGCGGTTGTCCCGGGCGAGCGCCGATGGCGGCTGCCAGTGGTCGGGACTGCGGTGGCCCGGCGTCTCGAACTCGATGCGACTTGAGCGTTGACGTGAGCTCGAGGCCAATGCCGAGAAGCGCGGCGCCCCTCGCCCCAAGTTGAAGCGGACGCGGACAACGCGTGGCCGCTTGAAGCTACCGACGTTCGACTTGGCGTTGGTCTGGTGACGCGTCGAGGTTCTCTGGTAGTGGGCTGCTACTGGATGCCCGGCACCATCCAGGCTGTATATGGCGTGAACTCCGAGGACGGACGCAAGAAACTCACGGTGGGTTGGATATTCGTTTCCCATGACGACGACGACGACGACGGTTGCAATCAGCGCCCGGCCCCGCGCGAACCGCCCTACCTTCTTCAACGGCCCCAAGCGTGCTTTCTGGGAAAGGAAGTGATTAATAAAAAAAAGCGAAAACGATTGTTGGGCGAGTAAGCACAACAAGAAAGGGGAGAGAATTGTGGGTATGGTCGTACTATACGAACATCGAATGCCTTACAGATCATGTCCTCGAAATCGAGAGGCCGATGGTCGCCGCCGCCCACAAAGAGATTCAGTCTCTGTGAGAAGTTCGTCTGACGACGCGAGGCATGTACCACCCACGTCGCAATTTATCCGCTTGTACTCGTGCCAGCTTGATGTTACAGGACTGGTTGACTTCCCGTCTCTCAGCTCCCCACATCCCCCTGACACTTGATTTACGACCATGAGCGCATTCGTCTGTCCTTCCCCGATCGCACATGGCACCGACGCTGCTTATGACTTTATGCGCGGTCGTTTGCCGCCGGCGGCGCTTATTGTGAAATCCTGGGTGCGCGCGACGTTGGAAAAAAATGTCGCCTCGTCCGGACAAAATAAAATATTATGGGGGACTCTTTGGGAGGACTGGCATCATGCTGCAACCGTCGTTCTTTTAAAATCGTCTCCTCGTGTCTTTCTTCATAACCACGCCGCTATTGCGGATTAGGCGGAGTAAGTAAAGTTTGGCTTAGCCCGTCGAACTCTTTCGCAAAATCAGAAACGTAGTAATTGAGATAGTGTAAGGCGCTTTTCGCACCTGGCGAGGAGCAGAAGCCGGCCGCGCAGGCGCCAATAGAAAAGCCGTGCTTGCACGGGAGCGGGTCGCGCTGGAGCTCTTCGGGTATGCCCGTGTCGCCGAGCCAGTGTTCGTAGTAATGGCGCTCAAACTGCGCCAACTCGGATGGCCTCGTCGGCTCTTCGTGCATCCGAATCCACGCCGGCGTCGCCCACCAGAAATTGTAGTAACCAACCCCAAGAGTATCCGGCGCTATGGAGAGGTGCTCGACTTGGTCGAAATGATCGAATATTGGAGGTATGTATCGCCACGCCCCGACGAACGTGCGGAACACAATCATTTCCTCAAGAGTTCGGTAGCCACGGACAGAAAAGTGGTTCGGAATCCGTTCCCGTTCCAAACGCGGTCGCTTGCTGTCTGACGCGTGCGTGACGCCCTTGTTATGGAAGTACAACAGTAGCTCGTCGTCGTCGCGCCTCTGCCGGCGCGCGTGGCTCCAGAGCGCGTGGAGTGCCGGGTATTCGTATTCGTTTTCAAACTGGACATTAAAGGTCGCCAAGCCCTCGGTGAACTCGTTGACCAGGGCCTTGAGATCGGCGACGGTGGCTGTCGACGTCCGATTGGCGTCGCCGCAATTCTTCCGAACGGACCGTTGTATAATAGGAGAGTTAGCTATGACAGTTGCGAAAACGTGAAACTGGGCGCCAGGTACAAGGCCCGCGAGCCGCATCGACAGGAGCTGGGTGCGTGCGATTTCGAAGCCGTGGCACACCGGGTCGCCGATCAAGGTCAATCCGTAAAATATCGTCACCCGGCTCGAATTTTTCGCTGGCGCGAGCCCCAGTTTCGACGCACACTTGCGTGGGTAACTCGGCGACGACCGCGCCGGCAATTCTACCCAGGCAGCGCGGCTTGCAGTCCGCGCCGCGTCGGACAGCGAGGCCCGCGGGCCTTCGAAATCAACCGGTTCGATTATCATGCCGTCGAACGTGCGCATCAGCCCGTCGCATTCGCTATTGGACGCCTCCGGCGCAGGCGAAGCATCGCATCGGCACATCTTCACGCGTTCAGGCGCTGGATCGCTACGAAAGGCAAGGTTGGTGCACGCGATAAACGTCTCCTCAGGCTCCAATCGCACGGCCACAAAGCGCCAGTGGTTGTCGTCGTCGCAGGCGCCGTATTGGACCAAACCGCCGCCGCCGCCGCCGCATGAGCAGCGTCCACCCTCAGCGGCGCACGGCAACCACTCACCGCGCGTTAAATTTATCGTCGCGACGACGAGGACATAGCCAAGCAACAACATCCTTGTGCAAAACCACCGTTTTGTGTCAACTTGGAGCAAGGCGGAAATGTGGCTGAGCTCGAGAATTGTGAGGGTTTGAGGAAGTGGAAGCACGTGGTAATAGTACCTCTGGGGGGGAACTCTCCCTATAGGGGTCCCGCGTACTTATGTCCGCCCGTCAGGCACATCCCTCCTACCCCACAAACACACCCACATCCTCCATGCTCCCCACACACACCCTCCTCTTAGCAGTCGACATTTAAAGACAAACAAACTCTCCCTATATCCCTATTGTAACGGTCGGAGCTCAACTTGGAAATGTGGCCCTTCGCACGTGATTGCGCGGCCCGTGATTACGCGGCCCGTGTGCCGCGCGTGGTCGTGATACGGGTGTCGGAACTTCGCAAACCGAAGCATGTCGGTCGGCCACCGCCGAGGCCATGAAGGTCGACTCGAGCAACGCGACCGCCCCGCACGCGCCTCCAGCGAAGCAGTCGACAACGCAGGTTGCACAAAGGACGCAATTTCCGAGCTGCGTCGGTACTGAGAGAGAGAGACCCCTTGGGGTGCAGGTGTCGACGCTCCATTTCAGGAGCAACGATTTTCTCTTTCCATGGTGCAGCTCGGCGAGCTCCGAGTCCTCCAGCTCTGTCGACTCCTCCTCGTCCTCCAGCACGCCGCCCTCGGCGACCCCCATCGCCGCTCCCTCGGGAGACACCTTCCTGGGCATTGTCGTTGTTAATTATGTAGATTACGGTAGGCACGGGGCAGACTCCTCCTTGGGGGCGAAATCATCTCGCTGTTTCCAAAGCCACGCCAGGGTTGTGCTTCGAAGGACCGGGGCACTGTCGACGAGCGGGCGCGGGATGTCTGTCGCCCTGGAGCTGGCTGACCAGCCTGTGGGCAGTGACTGCTCGACGACACCCAGATGAACTATTGGCCGCGAGCTCGGCGCCGAGGCATGGAGCGGCCGGCAAGGAAGGTGCGGGCTGGCAGCTGGAAGAGGACCTCGACGTCGGCCGTCGTCACGTCGAGGTCGCTGCGCCGATTCAGCTCGTCAACGAGCGCGGTCTTGGAGTACCACCAGGCCCGCGCCGAGTCCGGGAGGCCGAGGACGAGCTGGAGCACGCGGAGGTCGTCGCGCGGCCACGCGTCCTACCCTGCTCGGAGGCCGCGCCGTCGTCAGCGGGAAACAAGCGAGCGCGGAGTACGGGAAGCTCCTTCGCGCATACGAGCCGCGCCGCTCAGCGCGCGAAATCGAAAGCAGACGCGTTCGTCGACAAAAGCCAAGAGAGACCGTAGCTTCGGAAGCACGTCCACGATCACGTCGTCGTCGAAGCGTGGCGTCTGACGCACGAGCATCTCGAGAACAGAGTCTCAGTTTGCGGCGAGGAGCTCCTCGACGCAGTACTGGTCGGGCCGCGGGAAGACCAAGTCTTCGTTCGGCCGTGCGACGCAGTTCATCGTCTCGGTGACATACGCGCCCTTCATGGGGCGGTGATAATTGAGGTCGTGGATCTCAAGGCGAGAGTTCGGCCCGCGAGAGTCGAGCGAAAGCTCGCGCTCGCGCGCGCGAAGGACGAGAATGTATACAATTCCGCGTCTCGCGACAATTACTGCGTCCGCGGTTGGTCCGAGCATGCCCAGAGTTCGTTCATACGTCCGGACGACCGGCGCCGCCTTCTGACCAAAAAAAGATGGTAGACGGTGCCCACACCGAGCATTCCAATCTTAAGAATTTTTTTCGGACGCGCGCCGACATCGAACTCACCGCTCCCGTGATGGCACGTCGCCAAAAATTAGTTGACGAGGTAGCCTTGGACATCAAATGACTCGACGCCCGCGTCGCCAGACCCGGACGAGCTCCTGCTAGTGCCTCAGCGAGTTCCATACTCAAGAATTAAAAAAACGAGATCCGTTGACTGAAGAATCTTGAGTCTCCACCCCAGAATTAAAAGTACTGCTCTGCTGCCCCGTTTCGTAGTGCATGAACCCCTTCGCTTTCGTGGTGTTGCGGTCCGTTGGGACTCCCCATCGCCGTGATGGCGGACAAGAACCTGCCTCCAAACTGGGAGGCGTTCCAGACGGACGATGGCGAATGGTATTACTACAACTCGCTGACCGAAGAGACAACTTGGGACAAGCCAGATCCGCCCAAGCCGAAACCAAAACCGAAACCAGCGGCTGCGCCAAAACCGGCGCCAAAACCTGCGGCCGTCGCGACCCCGACGCCGGCTGCGCGACCAAACCCCTTGGGCGGCGGCGGCGGTGGCGGGGGGGATGGCCCAATGCCTGGGGGTCTCTTGGGCCAGATTCAGGTGTGTTGTGGGAGAAAAACGACGTAAGCCCCCGGTCGCAGGCTGGCAAGCAGTTGAAGAAAGCGCCCAAGCCCGTTGAAAAACCGCCGGCCGCGACGAGTGGGGGAGCTACGCCCGCTCCGGGGCCTGGCGGCGTCGCGGGCCAGCTCAACGCGATGATGGGAGGCGGCGGCGGCGGCGGAGGAGGCGGAGGAGGCGGAGGATTCAAAGAAATAATGAGAAAGAACCGCGAGGCCGCCGCTAAGCGCGGCGGGGGGGGCGCTGCGGCGCCCAAGCCCGCCCCAGCACCGGCCCCCAAACCAGCGTGGGCGACCAAGCAGCCGGACCCTGTCCGCACGAGTCCGCGCGCGACGCCCCAGGCGTCCCCCCGCGCGAACCAGACCTCGCCCGTCCCACCAAGCTCTGAAGCGAGTGGCGACGTCGAGACCCGGCTCGCCGCGATCGAGGCCAAGCTCGACAAAATCATTCGTCACCTCGGCTGCTGACGCCTCCCGCTTATTTCCCGCGCGGACTACGCGCCGCCGATTGGCTCCTCGCTGCGTTCGACGACCGGGCTCTTTACCACCATCTCTGCATTATTTCTACTTCGCGCGCGAACCTCCCCTCTCCTTTGCGAGCTAGCTTTCTCGCGCCGCGCTCTTGCCGCCGGCTCTATCCTTATAAAATTGCGAGCATTACGATGCGGGATTTCCGGGGGACTTCCTTCCTTCCGGACTCTCTGCTCGTATGACATCAGTTGTGCTTCTTGGTGTACGAGCGCGATTTTAATCCCCCTTTGCCGATGGCGCTGACACTGCTTATACCTTCGACGCGCGCGGTCATGTCATATCATATCATATCATATCATATCACGCCGGGCTTTTTTGCCGTCCTTGCGGCTTGTGACGTTGATGCTCCTGGTGGCACGTGGTTCCCCGGTGTTTTTGCTGACGACACTTTGTCGGACGACATATTGTCGCCTCGCCCCACTGGGACATATTATTATTATTATTATTATTACTTTTACGGGCTGTATGGCATTGTGCAACGACCGTTTCCTAGCGTCGTCTTTTCATGTTTTTCTTCGTAGCCTCATCGCCTCGGAACGGCCCTCACTCTGCACTCCTTTGTTTTATCGGCCTTCTTCTCTCCTGCTTCTTCGTTCGCCTGCTCCATTGCTGCTGCTGTCCGTGCTCATTATTATCTTGAGTCGCCCCTGCTGCTCGAATCCTTTTTTGGTTCGCCGTTCGTAGAGTGCGTTTCCATTTTGTCCCTTTTCCTGCTCCCTTCTTTACTGCCCTCTCCTTTCTATCCCTTTGCTCCCCCCTCTTGCGCTTCCTCGCGTATTCATGTTTTGATCTTGCTGAATTAGAAGATAGCGCTCTACCGAGAGCTGGTCGCTCGCACCACGGATTTATTTATTGTCGGTGCTCTCATCTCTTAAACGCCAGACGCTCCAAAGCGCAACCAACCACGATCATCGCCACACCGACGGCAGCTGAGACGCGCAAATACGACGACGACGACGACGACGACGACGACCAGGTGCGGATCAACGTCGGCCCCGACAATTGAAGTTTCTCGTCGAAAGCGACGCCGTTTTTGTTCTCTGCCTGTTCGGGCAGGTACGCGTCGATGGTGAACTTTGCGGGTGCTTCCAAGCCCTCCTCCGCCTCTGGGCTCCATCCGTAGTACCCGTCGCCACCATAGCACGTCTCGGAGCAGGCGTCCATTCGCGAGCTTGCGCTGATGGAGCAGGCGTCGAGCTCTTTGCCAAACGTCATCGTTGTCTTCGGGTCGACGGACTGCAAACAGTCCTGCATCTCAACATCGTACGTGTTCGCGCAGGCCTCGACGCACGACAGGCACTCCGTCGCGGCCGACGTTTCCTTGCATCTCGAGCGTTCGCGCTTACATGTCGAGAGGCACTCGCTCATGTCCGTCTCATCGTCTCGGCTGCTCGGCAAGAGGCACGAAAGTTCGCACTTCTTGAAGATGTCGCTGCAACTGACGCAATCCTCGCGCATGTCTTGGCCATCGACGACCACAACCACCGACAGGAGGAAACACCACCAAAAACAACTCCTCATCGATCACGTTGGTAGCAAAAAGTGCGGACGTACGTACCCGAAAAGTCCTTGTAGGAGGGAGTAATACATATATATCTTTATGTACCCAACGTGTCATACAAGTATCACTCCAACCTGCGCGCGACTCATGGCGACCGACGAAGCACGAACATGCGAACTCGCGTGGTCAGAAGAACCATGTCTGAGTGTCGGTGGTGTTCACACATTTCGCGCAGGTCTTGGCCAGCAAGACGCGAAAACGCGGCTCCAAAGATCCAACAGGCGATGCATCTCACGCACACCACGAACGAGGACGTAGCAGACGAGTACAAGGCAGCGAGTGCAAGCACGCGTGCCAATCGCTTGCGAAAATTGTGCATGAGCACCACCGTTCCATTCGAGAACCACCCCGAACCACTTCTTGCCTTGGTGGAGGCCGCAATGGTGGAGACTTTAGCCGGAGAGCACAAGTTTTTGCTGGAAGCTTTGGTCGCGGCAGCACGCGCGATCGACGAGACATCGCGCGAGGCGCAGCGCGAGGCGATCTCTGCCGCCGTCTACATAACCCGCGCGTTACGCGAACACCGCGAGATGTCGCTGGACGACACGCTAGGAAGCGACGCCGTCGAAGTCCTCGCGCGACACCTCGCGCAGCTCGAGAGTCGCCCCGCGAAGCGGAGTCGGACCGCCGCGGAGAAGCTGGGCGAGGCTGAGGCGGGTAAGGCGGCGCGCGGAGGGCTCGCGAGCGTCCTAAGGATGTATATCGAGCGCGGCGGCCTCGTGGCCAAGGTGGCCGCCTGCGGGACGATAATCATCATCGCGAGATGGCATGCCTTGCTAGCCGCGCGCGTCGGAACGTTGCTCTCCGTGGAGATCGTGCGACTAGCTTCCGAACCGTCGAAGAGCGAGCTCGTCCCCATTGTCGCTGTTGCCGCGTTATCTTCCCTGGTCGCTGCCGACGCTGAAACGACCGAGCTGCGGCGCGCCGTAGTTGACGCCGGCGCGCTTCGAGCGCTCGTCGACGCGATTCGGCACGCGGTTCTCGGCGCGCGTACCGAGGGTGGCGACGCGTCGCCGACGGCGCTCTTGCTCCCTCAGCACGCGACGGCCGCCATCTGCGCGTTGAGCGCCGACGACAAGGCAATTCGCCAGAAGGCAGTCGACACCGGAGCGGTGACGGCGTGCCTAGCGCTCATTTCCGCCGAGATCGACCCTCGGTGCGCAACGTGTCGGATCGCGCAACAGGAAGCTCTCCGCTTTGTGACGTTGACCGCGGTCGTCGACCAAAACGTTCACAGTAATCTTATCTCGGAAGAGCATGCGGCGGGCGTGATACGCTTGATCACAGCCCCCGAGGCATCCGTGCGCAAGAGTGCGGCGCGGTCGCTGCTGTACATAATGCGAGCGAACCTCGGCGCGATAACGACGACCGTCCTGAAACGCGCAGACTTTCTACGAGGCCTCGTCTGCATGCTCGACCATTACGCCACCAAAGGCGAGGTCCTTCGCCTCGCACTTCTCATGGCGCAGCTGCCGGCGGTCGCAGTGAACATGGTCAAACTCGGCTTCTCTTCCCACCTCGGCTTCGAGTTCGCCGACAGGCGGAACTCGTCGGCGTGCCGCGCCGTGGCGTTGCGTGCGCTCTTTGCGCTCGGCGAATTTGAGCTCATCACCAGTGGCCGGGCGTTAGAGGCGTGCCGCGGCGAGTCGCTCGAACGCGAAGTCTGCGTCCTCCAGTCACTCGTGGAGGACCGTCGGATGCAGCTCGCGTGCGCGTCGCGGCCGGCCATCGAGGAAATGTACGCCAAAACAGAGCTTCTCGAATACCTCGCACTCTTCAACGAGGTGTGTACGCAGAACGACCAAGGTGAGAAGGCGGTCAGAACACAGAAGAGGATGCTGTCTTTGCTCAAGAAGTGCTGCGACAGGACCAACGACAAGATAACAAAAAAGAAGCTGAATCGAGGAACGGTGCGTAAGATTTGCGAGACGTACGACACCGACAAATCCGGGTTCATCGAATGGGGCGAGTTTCTTCACATCATGAAAGACTTGAGAGAGGGCGGCCTCGTCGATGCGCTCTACCTCTGATTACCACCGGGTTTTTATTAAATTAGTGGCCGGTATCACCGGGTTCAGGAGACACACATGCCCCCGACTAGGTCCCGCGTACTTATCTCCGCCCGTCAGGCACATCCCTCATACCCCACAAACCCACCCACATCCTTCATGCTCCCCACACACACCCCCCTCTTAGCAGTCGACATTTAAAGACACACATGCCCTCATACCCCACAAACCCACCCACATCCTTCATGCTCCCCACACACACCCCCCTCTTAGCAGTCGACATTTAAAGACACACATGCCCTCATACCCCACAAACCCACCCACATCCTTCATGCTCCCCACACACACCCCCCTCTTAGCAGTCGACATTTAAAGACACACATGCCCTCACCCATGTCGTCGCCTCGGGGAACCTCACCCAGGCCGCCCGATCCCAGCAGGACGCCTCCCTTCGTCGCACATACGTCCGGCGGCAGCATGCGTACGACCTACGGGCGGGGCCCGTCCTCTCTTCGCCTGCCCCACGCCTCGGCGATGACCCCGACTAGGTCCCGCGCACTTATCTCCGCCCGTCAGGCACATCCCTCATACCCCACAAACCCACCCACATCCTTCATGCTCCCCACACACCCCCCCCTCTAAGCAGTCGACATTTAAAGACAATTCGAAGGTTAATGTAATTAAAGGGCGGAGCGTGCGCTGATAAAAGCAGCTTAGATTCGCGTGGGTCCGAGACGTCGAGCGAAAAGGAGAACCGGGGTCAGTGGAAGAGAGGACGTTGGCGCGAGCCGATGCGGGTCTTAGAATGAACTCAAAATGTTAAAAGGCGGAGCGTGCGATCATAAAAGCAGCTTAGATTGGGAGTGGGTTTAGGTAGGGTCGGATAAGAAAGCTCAAAACTAGACCCTAGCCTACATTTCGAACACCAAACGAGAAACCCTCATTCAAAAGTGGATTGTCTCAGGCTATGTTTCAAACATAGCCTGTAAAATCACAAAATCGGCGTTCCGCCCATGGAATCGGCCGAAACGAGCAAAGAGTCGGCCCCGGGTCCTTCTGTAACCCCTGTGGACCCTTCGGTCCCGGCTGAGTTGACGAAAGTGTCGAAAAAACCCGCTGCCAAACGTCAACGGCGAAAAAACCTCTTGAGGGGAGAGTGCGTGTGCTGCGTAGCGAGGCTCGACGCCGACGAGACGGCCAGGGGCCAGCCGCTCGACCTGGAGCGACTCCTGAATATCGAGGGCGAGCTGCCCGACAAGTTCTACGTGTGCTCGAAAATGTGCCGGGACGACTTCACCCCGAGCAAGCTACACACGACGAAGGGCGCGAAGGCCGTTCTCGCCCGGATCTCCGCGTCGCTAACTAGGACTCTCAAGACAACCATCCGCAGCGGGGACGAGGTCCTCATCGAGCACGACTTCTCGGCGGGGTACAACATCCAGGGCGGCAACGGCGTTGTCCTGGGCCTAATCTACAACAACACTGTGTGTCGGGTCGAGTCATACGACGTGAAAACGATTCAGCAGGGAGAGATCCGCGTCCCGTTCTCCCACGTCAAGGCCAAGCCCGACAAGGAGAACGACACCCCCGATTCGGCGACTACCACCCGGACGGCCAGCGCGTCCGACGCTTGGATCGAGTGGGTCATCGGTTATCTCCACACTGTCGTCGTCGTCGGACTCGAATGTGCGGATCTCGGAGCTCGAGAAGGAGGTGTCGAAACTCCGGAGCACGGTCGACAAGCTCACGGCGGCCAAGACGGCTCAGCACTCTCGCTCTGTCACCGCCGAACGCGAGACGAAAGAAGCCCACGCCGACGCCTTCGCCGCGGAAATGGCGGCCGCCAAGGCAGACGCGGCGCGTCTCGAGGCCAAGTGGAAGTACGAGGACGAGGTCCGGGATGCCGCACGTCGGGAGGCACGGCTCCAGGTCCGCATCGAACGCCACCAGGCCTCCAATGAGAAGCAGCGCGACCGCGATGCCGCGAGGCTGCAGCGAGCCATCGACGAGCTCAACGCGACCAAGGCCCAGTCGAACGAGGCGGCGAGACAGGCTGCGGCGGCGGCCGAGTTTCGGGAGAGGAACCGACTGAAGAAATCGGACCCTCGGGCCATGCGACAACTCAAGAACAATTACGCCGCCCTCAACCAGGAAGCGAAGCAAATGGAGATAAAGCTCGCGGCTGCCGAGGACCGCGTCCAGGCCCGGGAGGAGGAGATCGAGCGGCTGCGGGAGCGGGTCGCGGTCCTCGAGAAGCAGAACGCCGAAGTGTGGGTACCGCGGAAGCCGTCCGGCAAGGGATCCGGCAAGGGCACTCCGTGGGACTCGAAGCTCAGGGTGCTGTGTATGAAACTGCTCGCCTCGCGGGTTGCGCCTGCGGAAATCCCCGAGGTCCTGGTCTCGGTCGTCGAGGCGGTCGTTGGCCCGGAGCGAGTGCGCGACATGGAGCTCCCGTCCGCACGCTTCATTCGCGACCTGCGCTCCGAGATGGGTGTCCTTCACGAGGCCGCCGTCGCCCTCGCCGTGGGATACGGTGACGTCGTCGACGCGGCGACGGACGCGTCGCCGCTCGACGGCAAGGAGATCGCGACTACCCAACTTCGCGTCACACGCGGCGGCGTGACGGAGAACTGGACGCTGGGCGCGAGCGAGATCTCCGACCAGAGCGCGCCTGGCGAGGCCAAGGCGATCAACGATCGGTTTGGTGACCTGAATCGAGCGCTCCAGCTCGTTAATCAAGTTTACCAGGAGCTCTACGGAGCCGACGCTGCTGCGGAGGCGCTCCCGGCCGCCGGCAGCGCCGGCGTGCAGAATCTCGCCGGCCGGGCCATCGTTACCGACAACGCCTCCGCCGCCATCGCATCGGTCCGCGAGCTCCAGGAGCATGTCCTCGCGGCGGTGCAGAAGGAGATCGGGGAAGAGCTGTGGAATTTGATGACGCAAGACGAGCGCGACGCGAAGACTCGTGTCTTTCACGGGAACTGCCAGCGACATCTCGGTACGTCGTGCCGTCCCACCAGCAATTTGTTGAGCAGGCAACACATGGCTCGACGGCGGCGCCGCCGAGGAGGCCAAGATGCTCGACACGCTGCTGAAGGATAGCATCGAGAGCTCGGAGGCGAAGCACCTGCGCCTCACCGGCGAGTTGAACAAGGTCATTCATGCCTTGTCCAAGTGTATCGGCGAGGGCGTGGATCGCTACGGGAAGGGCTTCGGGACCCCTCTCCGGGCATTCCTCGAGGAGAAGCACCCGTCGGAGCTCTACCTCACGCTCGGCCGCACGGACAAGGGGACGCGGCAGGACGCGTGCACCAACGCGGCCTGGGTCATCTTCCACAACCTCCCGTTTCTCGTCGAGTTCCTCGAGAACGCGAGCTACGCGCCGCAGAACATCCTCAGGAACAACCTCTTCTCGACCTTGTCCTCGCAGGAGGTCGCCGGAGCCATTCGAGCCCGAGCGATCATCGACGACAAGCTCACGGTGCCTTTCCGATTTTTCGCCGCATCGGACGCCCTCGAGGGTTGGTCGGTTCTCGACATGGCGGGCGTTCTCGAGCGAGTGCATGCCTTCTTCCAAGTCTGCCAGGATAATCCACAACTCGTTGCGACCGCCGGTTACGAGGCCTTCGACACTGAGATCGCCACCTACGCCCAGTTCCTCGAGACGCGGGCCGGGTCGGCGAAGCTGTCCGTCGACGGCCAGTCCACGATCCGCGACGTCGCGGCCGTTCGGGCGCGGCTCTACGCTCCGACTGACACCAATGATCCAGAGGCCAAGACCATGCTCGACGCGCTCCGGGCCTGGGGCCGCGGCATGCGCCGCACGTTCGAGGGGGCAGTCTATGCGCTACGTCGGCGACGGCGACCTCGCGGCGGTCAACCAGACGTCGGAGCTCCGGAGGGCCTTCGACGGCGCGCGGCGGAACTCGAACGAGGTCGAAGGCGAGTTTGGCGTATTGAAGTATTACAACGCCTCCTACGTCAACATGAGCGTCGTGAACTGCGTCGGGGTCGTCGCGTGCCAACGGGACCACATGTTCGACCGGGCCGCCACGAGTTTTACGACCAAGCGCCGGCGACGCGTCGCCGACGAGGTCGCTGGTCGAACGACGACGAAGGCTCGAATGCGCGATCGAGTTGGTGGAGGACGTCTCGCCACGCTCGGCGACGACTTTCGAGGAGTGTTGATGGAGGCGGCTCGTCGTGGTCGGCAGAACCACAAGGAGCAGGCTGCCGCGCGCGCGGAGGCGGCGAAGGAGCACCATCGCCGTCGCGCCGCCGCGTTCGTCGAGAAGGCCCTCGAGCGCCAGGTGAACGACTACGCCAAGGCCCAGGAGGCCATGAAAGTCAAGCCTGTCGTCGACGAGCAGGCCCTCGTCGGGAGGACCCTGCTCTCGACGGTCAAGAAGCGACTTGATGCGGCACTTAAGCAGATCTCGAGCGACGCTGCGCGGTCGAAGGTCCTCAAGGAGAACATCGACAGGTACGTCGTCGGCATGGGCATGGGCGACCTCAAACCCAAGTCCTACACCTCGGGCAAGGACCCGACGATCGGCTCGGCCGGTTCCAAGGCCAACATCGAATTCCTCACCGCGCACCTCGAGTACGTCTACGAGCAGATCAAGACCAACTCCCGCGAGTTGGTCGCCGAGGCGGTAGTCCCGGGCGAGCGCCGACGGCAGCTGCCAGTGCTCGGGACCGCGACGGCCCAGCGTCTCGAACTCGACGCGAGGCGGCACTTGAGCGTTGACGAGCTCAAGGCCAAGGTTGAGGAGTGCCGCGCCTTTCGCCATCCGAGGAAGCGGACGCGGACAACGAGTGGCCGCTCGAAGCTACCGACGATTGACGTGGCGTTGGTCGGGTCACGCGTCGAGGTTCTCTGGGAGTTGTCGGGGCACCCGGGCTGCTACTGGATGCCCGGCACCATCGATGCGGTATCCGACGAGAACTCCAAGGACGGTCGCAAGAAACTCGGGCTGGGTTGGATCTTCGTTTCCTATGACGACGGTTTCAGCGGGTGGCTCCTCGCGAACCGCCCCACCTTCTTCAACGGCTCCAAGCCGGCTTCCTGGCGCTTCGTGTCCGAGGACAACGAATACGACGACGACGACGACGAGGAGGAGGAGGAGGACGCGATGGACGTCGACGACGACGACTACGCATAGCTGCGTTCGCGGGCCCCGACGCCGGTCTCCCGAGGACGCCCGGAAAGACGAGGACACTAGAACTGGCCCCAGTGAACAAAAGGCGCCGTCTAAACGCCCACACGACCCTCATTGGGCCTACGGACATTCCCGATGCGCCGGTTGTTGTATTTGGAGCCGATGGCGTCGTGCAGAGTAGAGCCACCTAGACCCCCGCCTCCACCGAGGCGCCAAAATACCTCACTCCCAAGTAGATTCGCCAAATCGGCAGCTACGGACTTCGTTCCAAGATAAAATCGGCACCATTTTGGGTCAACTTGGCGACGGACAAAAAAGCCCGCCAATCCTTGGGGATTTTCGGCCCCGGCGCGGGACCCCCGAGTTCCTTATCCGACCCTACTAACTTTAGGAGTAAACTTAAAAGGTTAAAAAGGGCGGAGCGCCACGTTAGCCCTTCTTAATCCGGTAGACAACGGGTCTTTAAATGTCGACAAGTGCAGGCCAGTAAGTTCACCTAGTCCCAATCTCTAACCCCAGTAAGTTCGGTGCAAACCCACTCGTGCTCACACCCACTCACCCCACTCTCCTTTGAGCTCGTCGCTCTCACCCCCGCCAATCCAAGCTGCTTTGATCCGCACGCGCCGCCAACCCTTGAGTTTACTCTAAACACCCCAGTAAATTCACCTGGTCCCAGTTAGTTCACCTGGTCCCAGTTTGTTCACCTGGGCACTCAGCTCACCTAGTCCCAATCTCAAACCCCAGTAAGTACACCTGGTCCCAGTAAGTTCACCTACAGTGCGCGTGTAGACGCCGGAAAGGGGGCTTATCGGTATTGCGCAGCACGTGTGGGGTAGGGTGGAGTCGTCGACCCAGATGAGTATATCCTCGGGGATGCCGATCGACAGAGAGCCACGTAGAGCTGGACGTGGCAGAAGACGGGCTTGTGGGCAAGAGGACGCCGACCTCGCGGGGCGTCTGGTCCTGGCTCTTGTTGATCGTTTGGCGTAGGCGGGCCTTAAGGGATACAGGTTGGAGGAGCCTCGGTGACAACGACACGATCGATCATGTATCTGGTACCGTTGCAGTGGCCGTGCGAGACGGGTCGAGGTTGCGAAGACTTTAAGCTCGCGATCAAAGTCAACATGCCGTTGGTTGTCAGGGAGTTCAAAACTCGACTCTTGAGAGCGAGGTGTCGTCTTCCGACCCAACCTAGTCGGCCGAAAAGAACTCCGACGCCTCGTCTCCAGAGAAAAAAGGCCGCGGTCATGCGCGCGTTGTCAGCATCGACAACATCGTTTCGACGGGGCGTGAGAATGGCGCGCTGAAAGAGCCGCCGCGGCTCGTGGAAATAGTCTGCGAGGTCGCCGTAGACGGCTTGGAGGGTCACTGTCTGGCTCTCGCGCCTACCTGATCCTTACTCTCGCGCCTACCTGATCCTTACCCTAAATCGAGGGACAGACAAACAGACAAACAAACATCTGTCGATTAGTAGTTAGGACTGCTAAGAGGGGTGTGGGGGGGGGGGCATGAAGGATGTGGGTGGGTTTGTGGGGTAGGAGGGATGTGCCTGACGGGCGGAGATATGTACGCGGGACCTAGTCGGGGTCATCGCCGAGTCGTGGGGCAGGCGAAGAGAGGACGGGCCCCGCCCGTAGGTCGTACGCATGCTGCCGCCGGACGTATGTGCGACGAAGGGCGTCGTCCTGCTGGGATCGGGCGGCCTGGGTGAGGTTCCCCGAGGCGGCGACATGGGTGAGGGCGGTGAGGGCACAGCGAGCCCGGCCTAATGCGTTGGCGATCCCCCACTCACGGTAGATGCGGCGAGTTTGGGCCGCCTTTGCCTCTGTGAAGTTGGCGCAGCCGCTTGCCACCCAGGTGCGCGCAGCGATGCACTCTGCGCATGTTTGGGCGAGAGCGTGGCACGCCGCGCTGGCCTCACCGAAGGCACCAAAGACGAGGCCGGTGGATCTTAGCCTAAGCCCCCGGTAAAAAATGGGTCTTAGCAGATTTGGCCATTTCGCTTTTAACTTTGCCCTCCCCGGTGGAGAACGGGTGCGCGAAAGTTGCAAAAAAAGGGACTTGGCAACTTTTGCAACTTTGATCTGGTGGAGAATTAGTCTAGGGCCCCGCCGCTGTCGAAGTCGACGAGCCCTCGAGTTTCGACAAGCGCGCGTCCATGGCGCTCATGGAGGCGTTGATGTGTTCGAGGAGGGCCACGATGTTCTGGGGGTTGACGTCAGAGGCAACTGGCAAGGTCCCCGGGGGTGTCCCAGTGGGGTCGGAGGAGGGAGTGCGCTGCCCATTACTGGTGACCGATGGAATCGGTGGAGCTGAAGAGCCCGAGGACGCGGCTGTGCAGTCGGCAGCTCCAAACACAGTCGAGCTCGCGCCCAACTGCACGAGCCCGAGCTTCACCTTGGTGAGCTCGTTCTCGACCTTGTCGAGACCTTACTTGAGCTCGTTCTCGACCTTGTCGAGACGGTTGTCGACCTTCTCGAGACGGTTGTCGACCTTCTCGAGATCTTGCTTGAGCTCGTTCTCGACCTTCTCGAGACCTTGCTTGAGCTCATTCTCGACCTTGCCGAGAACCTTGTCGAGACCTTGCTTGAGATCGTTCTTGAGCTCCTTGTAAGCGCTGAACCCAGCCCCAAAGGCCATGAAAATAGTTGTTGCGCTTAGTGTAGCGACATCCCAGTCGACAGCCGCGCGCTTTGGGGCCGATCGAGGCGCTGGCGCGTTGGCGCGGACGTCGACGCCAGCTTGAAGTCGTGCTTCACAAAGCCTCGAACAACGACGAGCGTTGTGGTCGCGCTGAGGACGGAGCGCATCTCGTCTACCGAACCTAAAAAGCCGGTCTTTAAAGGTCGACAAGTACAGGCCAGTAAGTTCAGTTAGTCCCAATCTCTAACCCGAGTAAGTTCACCTGAACCCACAGTAAGCTCACCTGGCCAGTGGTCTTTGTTTAAGCAAGGGGATAGATAGATAGATAGATATACTGTTGGTTTGACCGACCTTTCGGCGGTCTTCGTCTACAGGCCCGTGATTCCGGACTGGCTCCTGTCGGTCCGGCCTGGCTCCCATGCTCGGGAGAGGTCTGAAGTTAGTTAGTTAGTTTAAGCGTCTTGGAACAGGGTTTAGGAGTAAAGTCACGTTTGACAGGGTTAGTTATAAGTCTAGCAGTCGTTGCATCGATGGCCCCACGAACAACGAGATGATGTGAGGATAATGGCCGCCGAGCGGTTTGTGTCATCGTCGGCGGGGGCGGCGTCTCAGGAATTGGAGGACAGTAGCCCGATCCTCAAGGCTAAGGCGGTGGAGGCAAAAAGACGGCCCATCGCTGCGTTCGTGGACGCGTTCGCAGCCGTACTGTCTTGCGGCATGTACGCCACGTGCTCGATCATGATGGTCCTGACGAACAAGTGGCTCGCGTCGTCGTTCAACGTTCATGCGCACGTGTCACTCCTTTTGATGCAAAATCTCATTGCGACGTGCCTCGTGGTCCTGTGCAAGGCGTCGGGCGTTGTCGCGTACGCGGACTTTGATCGCAAGACGGCTCTCGCGTGGTGCCCCGTTAACGTGTGCTTCGTGCTCATGCTCCTCACATCCTTCGTCGCGATGCGGTACCTCTCGGTCCCGATGATCACCGTCTTCAAACAACTGGCCAACCTCATCACCGCGGTGGGGGAGTATCACTTTTTCGGCAAGCGAGTCGGGGCGGGGGTCGTGGTATCGTTCGCGATCATGATTTTGGGGGCGACCCTCGCATCCGCCAAGGACATCGGCTTCTCCGCTCTCGGCTACACGTGGCAAATCGCGAATTGCTTCGCGACGAGCGGCTACGTGTTGTACCTGAAGCACGCGACGCGGTCCATCCAGCTCTCCAAGTTTGGCATGGTCTTTTATAACAACGTCCTGTCGGTCCCGTTTTTGCTTTTTCTCGCGGTGGCCAACGGCGAGCCCGCGACCCTCCACGCGCGCAAGAGCGTCTTGGATCTCACCTTTTTGGGGATGAACGCGATCGCTGGCTGCGTCGGCTTCGCGCTCAACGTTGCCTCCGTATGGTGCATCGCCTCGACCTCGGCCACGACCTACGCGGTTGTCGGCGCCCTCAACAAGATCCCCGTCACCATCCTCGGCTTTTATCTGTTCGAGGCGCCCGTCTCCAAGGAAGCCGCGATATACATCGCCCTCAGCCTCATAGGCGGCTTCGTGTACTCCTACGAGAAACTCCGACGCTGACGCGGTGCCGCCGCCGACGACGACGACGACGATTTTGCGGACGGCGACGAACGCACGCCATTTTTGCTGTTTTGTAGCAACCGGCACCGACAAAAAGGGGAACGTAGTATTGAAAGAGCACGAGCTGCAGGCGGGCTCTGTAATAGCAATTATCGCCGGATATCGTTCGTTCGGTGCGAGCAAACGAAAGGGCGGCGAAGGGCAACGTCGTCGAAACATCACAGAGAGGGTGTACAACCAACCAACCAACCAACCAAGTTCGCGGTAGCTAGCCGCCGATGAGGATCATGGGCCTGTTCGAAGCGGCGTGCTTGGCGAGGCCGGTCGCGCCGTCGGCGCGGCCGCCGTGCGCGAAGTGCTTGTTGCCGAGGGCGCTTCGGACGGCGCGGGCTATGGCGCGGTCGTCCTCGCCAGAACGCATGAGGTCGCGGAGCGAGACGGCGTCATCGCCAAAAAGACAGGTCTTGAGGGCGCCGTCGCTCGTAATCCGGACGCGGTTGCAGCCACCGCAGAAGTGCTCGGTCATCGAGGAGATGACGCCGACGGCTTTTTCGCGCCCCGCGACCGAGTACCAGCGAGTAGTGTCGTTCGGGTCGCGGGGGGGGAGGGGGACGAGGTCGGCAAGTTTCTCGCGGATCTCCGCGGCCGGCACGAGGAGGCGGCGGTCCCAGTCGTTGGCGTTGAAGGGCATCCACTCGATGAACCGGAGCTCGACGGGCCGGTCGGCAAAGTAGCGGACGAGATTTCCGAGTTGATCGTCGTTCTTTCCGCGCATGACCACGCAGTTTACTTTGACGTCCATAAGCTGCGACGCGACGTCGATGGCTTCGAGGACGCGGGAAAGCGTCGCCGGGGGTCGCCGCGTCAGCGTTGCAAATGTTTCGGGTACGATCGAATCTAGCGACACGTTAACGCTCTTGAGGCCCACCTCGCGCAGCGCGCGAATCGACTTGATGAGGGTCACGCCGTTCGTAGTCATTCCGACCGAAGATATGCCCGGCGTGCGGCTGATCGCCTCGCAGATCGCGACGAGGTCGCCGCGCAGCGTCGGCTCCCCTCCAGTCAGTTTTATTTTCGTGGTGCCCATGCGGGCGAAGACCGACGCGAGCCGCACCACCTCGCTCGTCCCAAGCAGGGCGCTCTGCGGAGACAAGGGGACACCCTCCGCCGGCATGCAGTACGTGCACCGCAAATTGCACCGCTCCGTCAGCGATATCCGCAGGTAGTTGTGGAACCGGCCAAACCGATCACTCAAAAACGGTGTCGCGTCCTCGAGGTCCTCCTCTTCCGAATTCCACTTTCGCCTGGCGGTTTCTTCCTCTTTCACAACGGCAGGGCCTCCTCGCACAAACTCGCCGAAACTTGGTCCCGCCGGCAGCACCCTGCGCCGGGCCGCTGTGCTCAGCAGAGCACGGTGCCACATGCTCTTCATTGCCTTCATCATAATAATAATAACCCTTCTTGTGGCAGCAGATGGTTGCAATTTTCAATCATCAGAACTTGACATAAGGTGCGTTTTTGGTGGTTGGATTGATTTATTTTTTTTTTAACCAATTATTGATCAAGACAAGAGTGTGGTGGTGCATGAAGCGTCTCTCTGTCTGTCTATCTGTCTTTAAGCCTTGACTTCCCTCTATACGTTGTCTTCTTGAATGTAATGAGAATGCACTCTCTTGTGACGCTGTACCTTCTCCCCTTCTCGCAGCAAAGCAACCTTGGCCTCTTCTAGTGTTGTCGCGACAACGTCCGAGCGAGCGCTGTGTACCTCGGTCTTCTTCTTCTTTTTCTTCTTCTTCTTCTTCCAGACAGCTTGCAAGGCGCTATTTTATTGAAGCGTGCAGGATGGATATGAGGGAGGTGGTCGACCTGACGGGCTCGGACGACGAGTGCGGGTTGGGCCTCGTGCACAGGGCTGTCGTCCGCGCGTTCGAAAGACCGCGCGCGGTGCACGTCTGGGCCAAGTTGCGAGGCGAGTGGTGCTTGGCGCGCATCGACCGCGCCAACGCGCGGAGACTATTGCTCGCCTTCGAAATGGGGGAGTCCGCGCTAGTCGCCGCGGACGACGTGGTGAACGACGTCGTGCCATGGTGGTTCGACTCGGAAATCGAAAGCCCGTCCGGCCTCCTCCCCGACGCCGGCGCTGCGGTCGAAGTGATGGGGGAGCGCGGCTGGCTTCGAGGTCGCGTCGACAAGCTTCTACCCGGCGGCGGCGTGCGGGTCGAGACGGACGAAGGCAACGTTGACGTCTCGAGCTGCAGCCTCCGGGTCTCGATCCGCGTGCCGGGACTCGGCTTTTCGTTGGCACCTTACTGCGACAAGAAAAAGCGCCAGCGCGACGTTCCGCGAGTTCCGGCGCGTTCGACCAGCCGCCGGTTGCCGTTCGTGATGTGGCCCGCAGCCGCCGAAGAGAACCCTCCGACCTTTGAGCACATCGAATCGCTCCTCCGCGACGAGTTCGAAGACGGGCGCAGCGAGTCGATCACCCTCGGCCTCGTGATGCGATGCGGCGCGCACGTCGCGACCGAGACCTTCAAGTATACTCGCCTCACCAAAGCCCTCAACGCCTTTTTTCGAGCCCGCCGACCCGACGTGCCCTACACGAGCGTTACGCTCAACTGCAACTACAACTTCCCCGTCCACAGGCACCTCAACAACCGCGGAAAGTCGAACATTGTCGCCTTTGGCGACTACCGAGACGGCGGCGAGCTCTGGGTCGACGACGGCGGTGGCGACGAGGGCGACGGGACGCTTTTCGACGTCAAACACAGACTCCTCGAATTCAGTGGCCAGATGTGGCACGCCAACTGCGCACACCGCCGCGGCAAGTGGCGCTTCTCCATCGTCTATTACCGCCTTGGACGACTTCCACCCAGCGGGGTCGCCCCGGCGCGCCCCCACGCGGTTACCTCTAAGGAGTTGGAGGACTTCGGTTTCCCGCCCCAGACCGACTCCTGCAATACCCCCGAATCCGAAGACAGAGTAGCTGCCGAGCGTCGCTACATCCGCGCGATCCAGATCAGGCGCGACGCCGCTGAAAAGTGCGGCTAACAACAATCAGACGCGCCCGTGGACGTGGCGAGCTCCTCGCTCACTGCACGAGACATTTGCTCCCTTCCTAGGAGACACCCACCTCTCTGCTGCTGGGTTCTCTGCCCGTCGATGAGGATTCTTCTTTCTTGATCCCTCTTGTAAATATGCGGTCTTCCTCTTCTCTTGCTTCAAAATGGATGGATGGATGGATGGATGGATACTCGCCTTGTGTTCCTTTCTTTTCTCTTGGCTACGACCCAAACACCATTCATGGTCCCCCCTTTTTTTACAATTAGCAGTCGAGACTTTCAAATACCCCCCCCACCCGGCGCTGATTTTGTGGCACAAATTCTAGAACAAATAAATATATAAGAGAGAGAGGGAGGGCTTATAATTAGGGGCCTTCGTGTCCTTCAGCGCCACCTCGCCGTCGATATCGGCCCCGCCCGAGTCCTGACCGACTTTCCGGGATGTAAATGTGCGGCCACAGGGCGATCTGTCGGTCGTCTTCAGGGCCATTACAACGCAGCCCGCTATCTGCATCGGCTCCAAGCGCGAGAATGCAAATTACTCAATACCACACCGGTGGTAGCTTTATACAAAGCACATGCGTTTCCAGGCGGAAAATACCCTACTACCATATGTGTGGCATGTCCCACGATGTAAGACTTATTAGTAATACCTGCGTGACTTTCGCGACCTGGCTTGCCGGTGGTAATAGCAGCTCTTTATTAGGCTAGGCGGCTGCAGCGTTGACCGGCATGTCGTCCTTGTCTGTGTTGGCAGACCGACGATCGGGTTGGCGCGGTGCATGTGGGCTCTGGTTAGCCTGGGATGGCGGAGCCTCGAGGGCCGTGTCGACAAGTGGCGCATTCGTGACTTGAAGGTCTTAAACGAGGACTCGCCCCGTCTGCGGGCGCTAAGGTGCGAGGGACCGGCCGGAGACGGGTCGTGGAGACTGAAAGCGAGTGCGTTGGACGCTGACTGACTCAGGAGCGACCGGATTCCGAATGAGAGGCGAAAGGTGCCGTCGGTTCGCGGAAAGCGTCGCTCACCTCACGCTGCGGTTCGCGGAGGTGTTCCCAGAGAAAAACTATTTTTTCCTCGCGGATCGTCCAAATCGCGTTAGGTGTCGAGCCTGCGATTATCGAGGCGCGATTGCTCCCCTGTGATACTACCGCTAGTGACTCGTCGTCTTTCAGAAGGAGATCGAAGGTCTTCGCCGCCAGAATCGCCGCCGTCGCAGCAGAGATCACGACGCAGCGACTAATTTTTGGTTACATCGCCCAAGATTTGCACCACAACGCGCTTGACCGGAGACGGTACCTTGACGCCGCTCGAAGCGCCAGTTGCCGCTACTTTGATTCACAATTGTCCAGCCGCGTATGGTATCGCCCGCAAAGACGTTTGCATCGCCGTCGCAGAGTGAGCGCGACAAGCGTAGCGAAAAAAGCGTCTCGAAGTGCTCGATTTAGAAGGCAGCCGAGCCGCATTGGGCGTGGGCACCAGCGTGTGAGGTCGAGCACCTGCGGCATTGCCCGAGGCCTGTCTCTGGATAAGTTCGTGGCCATCGACGCCGCCGGCGCCTCCCTGGGGTCCGTTGCCTCCTCGCCGTCAATTCGTCGCCAGAATGCGGGCGGTTACCCTGTGTTGCCAGACGAGGTCTCCACGTCTGTCGGCTCAGGTGCGGCGCGGTTCTACGGATTGAAAAAGTTGCTTACGCGCCGCGGCCACTTGCTGGGCTGCGTTACGCGCCTGATGACGACGTATAGGGTCCAAGGATGGATGATGTCATATCATTAGGGGTGTAAACGAGTAAGGACGGGAAGCCTTGCTGGGGTTAGAGATTGGGACTAGGTGAACTTACTGGCCTGCACGTGTTCACCTTCTCGAAACCTTAAATTAGGCTTAATGTAATAATGATTGTCCGAGAAACCTGCATTTGGGATTTTACCTCCCACCCCACTCACATTTCAGCAGCTCGACGCTCTCACCCCCGCCAATCTAAGCTGCTTTGATCAGCGCACGTTCGCTAACCTTTGAGTTTACTCCTAAACCTCAGTTAGTTCGGCGTAAACCCAATCGTGCTCATATCCACTCACCCCACTCTCCTTTGAGCTCGGCGCTCTCACCCCCGCCAATCTAAGCTGCTTTGATCCGCACACGTCGCTAACCTCTGAGTTTACTCTAAAAACCCCAGTAACGTTCACTTGGTCTCAGTAAGTTCGCCTGGTCACTAAGTTCACCTAGTCCCAATCTCTAACCCCCGTAAGTCCACCTGGCCCCAGTAAGTTCACCTATAGTGCGCGTGTAGACGCCGGGAGGGGGCTTATCGGTATTGCGCAGCACGTGTGGGGTAGGGTGGAGTCGTCGACCCAGAAGAGGATATCCTCGGGGTTGCCGATCGACAGAGAGCCACGTAGAGCTGGACGTGGCAGAAGACGGGCTTGGGCAAGGGGACGCGACCTCGTGGGGCGTCTGGCCCTGGCTCTTGTTGATCGTTTGCCGTAGGCCGGCCTTAAGGGATACAGGTTGGAGGAGCCTCGGTGACACGACACGATCGATCATGTATCTGGTACCGTTGCAGTGGCCGTGCGACGGGTCGAGGTTGCGAAGATCTTAAGCTCGCGCTCAAAGTCAGCATACCGTTGGTTGTCAGGGAGTTGAAAACTCGACTGTTAAGAGCGAGGCGTCGTCTTCCGACCCAACCTAGTCGGCCGAAAAGAACTCCGACGCCTCGTCTCCGGGAAAAAAAGGCCGCGGTCATTCATGCGCGCGTTGTCAGCATCGACAACATCGTTTCGACGGGGCGTGAGAATGGCGCGCTGGCTAAAACAGCCGCCGCGGGTCGTGGAAATAGTCTGCGAGGTCGCCGGAGACGGCTTTGTGGATCAATGCCTGGCTCGCGCGCCTACATGATCCTTACCCTAATTCGGATAACAAACCACCCACATGGTCGCGCGTACTTATCTCGCGCGTCAGGCACATCCTTCGTCCTCTCTTCGCCTGCCCACGACTCGGCGATGACCCCGACTAGGTCCCGCGTACTTATCTCCGCCCGTCAGGCACATCCCTCCTACCCCACAAACCCACCCACATCCTTCATGCACCACACACACACACACCTCTTAGCAGTCGACCTTTAAAAACAAACCACACACATCCTTCGATTTGGCAGTCGACCTTAAAACCCCGCTTCGACCCGCTGTTTCGGAATTCGAGAAGATTACACTGCTCTGGACAAACCACGAGCGATTTGGAAATTCGCGCAGATGATGTGCGACCACAGCGGCCTAACAAGGGACGTCGAAGTCAACCAGAAACACGCAGGCTAACCACAAGCGCATCTTCGGCAATTCTTGGCGTGGGCGGTGGAGCACGAGCACTACGGCGAGGCCTTTGGTACCGACATCGACGCCATCGATGAGGCGACTGCGAAGGCGCGGAGGCTCCACGAGCTGAATGCGAAGTACGTGGTGGAGGTCTACACTATCGAGCCGGGGAAGAAGAACGCAGGCCAGCGGCTCCATATTGGCCCCGTGACCTGCTACCTTGGCTTCGCCATAAACTTCTCCGCCAACGAGTTCAGGGCGAACGGCTCGGCCCAAACGAAGCGGACTCCAACACGGACCCCGCCATCTGGGTATCAAGACGAACGTCTGGTGCGAGATCTTTCCCGCAGCATGGGCGCCGGGGAGGATCCAGATCAGTCCTTGACACCACAAATCATCTCACCAGTTCACCTTTGTCGATCCCTCTAGCATTTTGCCGATAGCCTAGCAGCACTCGGTCGGAGTGGGGGTGGGGGGCACGGATGATCAATCATGCAAGCATTTGCCTCATGCACAACGCTGGTTTGTCACCTTCCAGAGGCGTTGTCTTTTTGATGAAGATGCCCGACTTTGCTCACGCAGCTTAGCGTTGCGCGTCTTCGTGCATATGAACCCGAGGAAACTCGCGGCGCTTCGCGTATTACTGAACACGTTGTGTATTTGAGATTTAAACGGCACCACGGCGCATGGCATTAAGCTCTGAGCTCTATCCGCCGCCGGGTAAACTACACGCGAACATGGACATTCTGAAGTCGTCATCCTCTCAGGCAGTCTCCGTTGCCCAGCTCCGTTTCCTTGGTCTGCGGGTGCCAACGAGACGAGTGGCATTCAGATGCCTGACAGGTTGTCGTCGAAGAGTTAACAAACGACTGTAGGGACAGGAATGTCGTTTCCAGCCGAGTCACCGCCCTTTTTCTTCAGCATCGCATCCGGGTGCGCCTATTGCGCGATGCTTCGCACTAATTTTGATCAAAGACGCGCTCACGTGGCTGGACGCGCTCCGGGAATTTCTTCGTCGCTGTGCTTCTCGATCGCGTGTCTTCCCGGTTGACATCCAAGCAACTGTGCCGCGCTGCACATGGCGAAATCGCGATGTCATACAAGGTGTTCGAGTCATATTGTCGCAATCGAGATGTGCCGTTGTCGGTCGGTTTGATGCGCATGCGACTGGTCGACCAACAGCGGCACATGTTGCTACGACATTTGACAGATTGAAGTACGGATCAAGCCTGCTTGTCTCTTGCTCTCGAAATACAGTAGAGCCTCCAGGCTACTCTCGAGTTATAGGCACAGGAAATTAGGCGTAAGCCCAGTGCGTGTAGCGAGGCAAATGGTAGACCACCCTGGCTTCTGTCATTCGCGTTTTCCGATTTTCCTCTTTCTCAGAACTAACATCACACCCCTCGCCTCCGTGTAGTCGGGAAATGGCGTCGACTGGAATCCAAATTCACAGATTTGCGGCAGTCCCCCGCAGGAGGCCACTCTCACAGGACGCGACTGGTTTCCTCCACCTCAACATCACCCTCGGCGTGCCAGTTTCAACAGGTTCTTGAGTATACATACAAACCTAGACAGCGGGCCTTATTAGAGAATGCCCGAATCTCTAAAATAACTCCCGTGCGCCTGGCACGAGTTGGTGCTGGCGTCGACCCGAGTCTCGATGGTCTTTACATGTTGTGACGGAACTGCGGCCATTGACGTACTAAGTGCCGTGCACGAAATGAAGCGACAGCACACTCGCGCTACACGATGGTGATTTGTCCCCGAGCTTCATCGTCACAAGACAGTTATGCAGTGGGATTGTCCGCGTGTAAACTCAAGCGAAGCACCGCGTGCAGCGTGTCGAAACTACAGTATTGATTGGCGCAGACCGGCAGTGACTACGAGCGTCACAAAATACGAATGATCATGCTTGGAGAGCTGTTTGAAAAAAACGTGAAATCGAGTCCACATTCACCCAGCGCACATCATAGAGGATGGTGGCGTTGATGCCCACGATAATGGATGATGGGAGTCTCCAAAACGATGCTCCACAGCAATCGCAAAGTTGAGTCTCACGGTAATCGACGGCGAACTCAATTTACATGGCAGGAAACTTATGGACAAACTCGTCAGCCAAGTCCTGGAGGTGATCAAGAACCTCCTTGTTGCCCTCGATAATGCCCGCGTGGTGGTAGGTGATGCAATGCTTGGCGCAGAAAGCCTTGGTGACTTCGGAGACCTTGCGGAGGTTGTGTCGCGGGATCGTGGGGAAGAGGTGGTGCTCGACCTGGTAATCCAAGCCGCCACAAAACCTGAGGATGATTTAAGAAAAAAGGGTGGCTATCAACACAACAGACACGATGTTATGAACAATTTGTGGATCAAATCGCACCAATGAACGAAGCCGAGCGGGTCTTGCGTGACGTTTCGGGTGGTGGTCACCTGTAGCTTCCAGAAGTCGGGCCGGGCCGCGGCATCATAGACGGCCATGCCGTTGTGGCCGAGGCCAAAGACGGTAGCGAGCGCGAGGCCACACGCAATGTTTGTAATGAGGACGTAAGCGAGAGAGTCGAGGAAGGTGGGATGCATGGCGGCGAGCGCGAAGTACCAGGCGTAGTGGAGGCCAAGAAGAAAGAGCTCGAGCTTCTCGTGCGGAACTGGCTTGAGCTCGCCAGGCGCACCCTTTACGGCTCGACCGGCTGTCTCGTCTAGATTCAAAACGTAGGCAATGGACTGCTGGAGCCACGAAATACGGGCTAGCGCGAGGAGTGGGAAGTACATCAGATGCTGGTGCGAGACCATCCACTTGCTAAAGCCGGAGTTAGCAAGGCGAAGCATGGGACGCGACCAAGCGAGGTACGGCATCGTATCAATGTCGGGGTCGCCGTTCTGAGCGTCGGCCCCCGTTGCGTGGACGTTCGGGACGGCGTGATGCGTGTTGTGCTTGTTCATCCACCACGACACCGAGAAGCCCTGCGCGAAGTTACCCCAGAAGTATCCCACGTAACGACCAATCTTGCGGTTGGCAAAGACCTGGTGATGCAGGATCTCGTGACAGAGCCAGCCACACTGCTGAAAGTAGATGCCGAGGAGGACCGCGGCGGCCGACCGGGCCGCGACATCGATCCAAATCCGGCCGCTGAATGTGGCGATGACTGCAGCCACCGTCACGGCCAGCGCAAGAGTTGAGAGCATCTTGTAAGCGTAATAGGACGGCGACGACTCAAACAGGCCAAGCGCCTTGAGCTTGAGACGGAGCGCACGGTAGCCGCGCTCGAACTCGATCTGCGCCTCTGTTTTGGTCTCTTGCGTGCTGTATTGCTTTCGGCTGTCCTCGTCGAGCGTCCCGATACAGAACTGGTCGAGATGCTTGGTCGCGCCCGGTCCATGGAACATGGCGAACGTGTCGGTTGCGTCGTCGCCAGCCGCCGTGAAGATCACGTCGCCTCCTGGATGATCGTGCCACCCCGAGACATCGTACACCTTGTTGTTGCAAACCAACCAGGCGTCGTTGGGATTCCGATGCTTGGTCACCTGCGCCATAAGAGTCACACAGAAAAACGCTCCCTTCTTACCTCAGACCACGCGTGGACCGAAGCCGTCATGTTCGTCGGTCGCTGGCCGCCCTTGCCCATGTTGACTCTACCAAGTTCGCACCACACCGCAGGGGACGCTGTAGATCCGTCGAAAGGCAATCGTCAACAAGGCGACCACGTCACTATCTCCAGCCAACTAAAGATGTACATTATCACCAGGAATCCATTAAAATCCAGAAAAGTCGCTGAACTAGAGTAAACCTTCAATTATTACCTTCAATTATCCTAACTACTAATCGACAGATGTTTGTCTGTCTGTTTGTTTGTTTGTTTGTTTGTTTGTTTGTCCCTCGATTTAGGGTAAGGATCAGGTAGGCGCGAGAGTAAGGATCAGGTAGGCGCGAGAGCCAGACAGTGATCCTCCAAGCCGTCTACGGCGACCTCGCAGACTATTTCCACGACCCGCGGCGGCGGCTCTTTTAGCCAGCGCGCCATTCTCACGCCCCGTCGAAACGATGTTGTCGATGCTGACAACGCGCGCATGACCGCGGCCTTTTTTTCCCGGAGACGAGGCGTCGGAGTTCTTTTCGGCCGACTAGGTTGGGTCGGAAGACGACGCCTCGCTCTTTACAGTAGAGTTTTCGACTCCCTGACAACCAACGGCATGCTGACTTTGATCGCGAGCTTAAAGTCTTCGCAACCTCGACCCGTCGCACGGCCACTGCAACGGTACCAGATACATGATCGATCGTGTCGTTGTCACCGAGGCTCCTCCAACCTGTATCGCTTAAGGCCCGCCGACGCCAAGCGATCACCAAGAGCCAGGGCCAGACGCCCCGCGAGGTCGGCGTCCTCTTTCCCAAGCCCGTCTTCTGCCACGTCCAGCTCTACGTGGCTCTCTGTCGATCGGCATCCCCGAGGATATACTCATCTGGGTCGACGACTCCACCCTACCCCACACGTACTGCGCAATACCGATAAGCCCCCTCCCGGCGTCTACACGCGCACTGTAGGTGAACTTACTGGGACCAGGTGAACTTACTGGGGTTTGAGATTGGGACTAGGTGAACTTAGTGACCAGGTGACCTTACTGGGACCAAGTGAACTTACTGGGGTTTTAGAGCACAGGGTTTTTAGAGTAAATTCACTCAAAGGTTGGCGGCGCGTGCGGATCGAAGCAGCTTAGATTGGCGGAGGCGAGAGCGACGAGCTCAAAGGAGTTGGTGTGAGCTAGGTGAACTTACTGACCAGGTGAACTTATATGAAACTTACTGGGATTAGGTGAACTTACTGGGGTTAGAGATTGGGACTAGGTGAACTTACTGGCCTGCACTTGTTCGAAAACTAAGACCTTATGAACTGGCGTATTTTTTCGTCGTTGTCGTCGTCGGGCTCGGCGTCCGGGCCGAGCGTGCCGGTGGCGGCCGACTGGACCGCGCTGAGGGCGCCAAGTTTGGCCTCAATTGCATCCTGCAGGGCCTTGACGTGGACCGCTTTGTCGCCCTTGGGCACGGCCACGCCGAAGTAGCTCCCGAGGATGGAGGTGATCTTGCGGACCGTGATCTTTGTGACGTCGTTGCCTTTGGATTCGATTTTGGCGACGGCCTTGGGCGAGAGGTCGAGTAGACTGGCTTACTGCGCTTCCTTTTCGACTTTTTCACCGCTTGGCTGATAAGCGTTATTTCGGAGATATCAAAGAGGCGAGTCTTGCGGCACGTTCGAGCTGACCGATACGGTCTGGATCGTTGGCGACGCCGCAGTGCGCCTTGACGATGCCGAGGGCGTCGAGCTTGCGCGCGGCGAGCTTCTGCGTCGCCCCTTCGCCGTCGGCGTCTTTCATGATCTCGCGGCACTTCAGTTCCTGGGCTGTCGGCTTGAGGATCTTCTTCTGCACGTCGGTCATCTCGAGGCCGAGGCGCTGCCGCCAGTGTGGCGGTAGCATAGGGGCCTCACGGGCGAGTCTTTGATGGTCTTCTCACCTCTAGAAGTTTTGATTAAGCAGATATTTAGTTTATATTACTAATATTATTGTGGTTTGCAACTCCCAGGCTCAAAGAGCCAGAATGGCTGATCTCAACGAAACAAGGAAGAAGCAAAAACTGAAGACATATTAGTGTCTTTTTAATCCGAAGATGGGCCACTGACGAGGCCACGGCGAAGCGGGCTATCACCCGGAGGCGACTCACGAACGGGATGGGGCATGACACCGACCCAGAAGGATTGGTTACTCGGCTAGAGTGACCCACCACGCTGAAGACACGTCGTTGGAGATTAGTACGGTAATTTGGTATGCACTGACCCACCACGCCGATGACATGTAACTTGTAGTAAGTATGGTATTATGGTGTGCGCTTCCGAGGCTCAAAGGATGGATAAGAGCGGAGAAGGAGGAAGAAAGGAGGAAGAAGACAGCAGATTGTAAAGAACGGCGAAGAAGAAGCAAGGAAGGCTGAGGGGACGGTAGGAGCAAGCAGGGAGCTGAGGAAAGTGAGGTCTGGGAGCAGAAAGAAGAAAGGTCGAGTTCAGCAATAAAGGGGACATGAAAAGAGTGAACTATTTTAATGGTTCCAAAGAATAGAGCAAGATCGAGAGGCAGGAGAAGAAGTGCGAAAAATAGGGGGCAAGTAGAAGGGGCAACGCAAGAAGAGGACAGAAGTAAACGGCGCAAGAAAAGAGCGGAAGGACAAAGGAACTTAGCAGTCGACATTTAAAGACAAAGGAACAAGGGGGAGTGTGGGACTTGGTTCGAAGGCGCCACGGCCATCCAGTGAGTATGGGAGATCCAAGCTCGCCACAAAGACGGGAGAGTGACCGCGCGTGACGCGTGTTGTGTGAAGCGGAGGGAGAAACAAGACAAAAACTCGAAGAGAGAGGTGGATCAGGCGAAGCCCTATCCGCAAAATGCTGGACACAACCGGCTCGACGAGGGGGGCAGCTGCGAACGACCCACGGCAAACTTTAAGTCCACTAACGACCAGCGGGAAGAGGGGACAATGTTCACCCGCGGCGGAGTCTTGAGGAATCGAAAGCGACGTCACGTCGTCGACGTGCGCTCGCATATGGCAAGCAGCTCTCAGGCTCAAATTTCCAAAATGGATGGTCGCAAAGGACGGCAAACGGGATGACAGGGAACGAATAAGGAAGCAAGAAGAGCAAAGAACGGAGATAACGGAGAGCGCAAGAGAATAATACGGCAAATTATAAGAATCACAAAAGAAGATCGCAGCAGTCAACGAATGAGCAGAGTTCAGACTGCGCAGCACGAGGACGAAAAGCACGGACAATTAGCTTCTTAAATAATTTAACGTGACCCTCTACGCAGAAAGCACGTCGTAGAAAGAGGAAGACAAGAAGACCGTGCGTGCTAGTACGAAAGAATAGAAGGGGTGAAGTGAGCACGAGCCATGCAGAAAGCACAGAGCACAGCGATCTCATAAAGAACTTCGAAACGTTTGCGGTTTTCTTCGAAGTTTGGCGATTTTTTTTGACGTTGAGATGCAAGAACCCGAGTCTAGTAAGGTGGACGTGACCCGTAACGCCGAAAGTATGGCATAACTAGTTCGCTGGAGTGTCTCACAACCCGTCAGTTAGAGACACCCATCACGTTCAATACTGAAGAACCTAGACCTCGCCGCCTCGTGTTTTTGTTGTTAGTCACTGCCATGATGGGCGAATGTGACCGGGTCCTCCTCTCCTCCCCTGCGCCCTTCGTCACATTCCTAGAAACCGGCACTTCTGTCGGCGTGGGTCTTGACCGTCGTGATAGAGTCGAGCCCTCGGCGTATAAGGCAGTTGCTTATTGGCACAAGTCAACGGTCGCCCCTCATTTCGTAGCTCAAAGTTTGCGAGCCAGTGAATGAGCCACGGGACTTAAAGACGTTTTTCACCGCGGGCACTAAGCGTGCAGCGGTGGTGAGGTCGACCTCGGACATTGTTTCGGATTGGAGCATGCGCCGGTGCGAGAGAACGTGCCATGGCCAAGAGTGTGAAGCCAGCAATAGGTCGCGTCGTCTTCGTATCCGCACCTTTATCGGCCACCACGGGCCTGCGGAATGACTGCTGCGTGATTGTTCATCTTGGCAGATCTGCCAGCGACTCGAGTCAACACGTTTCCGAAGGCGGTGGGGGCAGCGTGACAGTTGACACGGCAAGCAGCGCGACGCGTTCGCGCAGCTGCGGGACAACGGAGCAGCGGAGGCTCACGCGCACACGCAGGCACTGCCAGCCGAGTAAGACAGCTGGTGACGACTCGCATAGATCGTCCATCTCCATTTCGGGGCTACTTTGGCCGCCGTGTCACTCGCTTCACCAGGGTCGGCGGTTTGCCGCGGGTGGATTAATATCAGCGATCGCTACGCTCGGACGAACTTACGATGAGAGGACTCGTCCTCGTTAAGATAATACGTGTTGTCGTTGGCACGATAGGCATCGCTGTCGTGCGAGCTGCCGATTTTCCCGTGGACGACTGTCATACCGCTTTAGCATGGCCTCTTTCCCTTTTTCGAAGTCATCTGCAACAGCATGGGCTCCACGTGGTGGTTTGTTCATCCTAGCCGATGATGTTATTGATGGAACGTGTTCGGACGACTAACTCCACGCTGCGCGTGCCCGATCGTCTCGAGCCGCGTCAATTGGCTGAGGAAAAGTGACGTCTGATGACGATCGGGTGCCATTCGACATCGTATTTTCACGGTGCTCGAAGAGGTGGCCCACGAACTGCGCGACACAGCGCGGCAGACTCTATCTCCAGCGACGATAGGCTTTGGCCGCGAGCACGGGTCGAGGCATGGATCAAATCGACCGAGTCGTTGGCACAAAAGAGTTGACGAGAAGGTCGGCCTTCTCGTGCAGCGGGATTCGAGCAAAACGTCCTGGATCGGTCACACCGAGCCCAACAGTGGCGTTGTCGTCCACGCGTCAAAACGAAAAAGATGGGCCACTCCGCTTTGATCGTCACGGAGGTGCTAGCCGCCATAGTTAGCGACATGTGCGCCGTGGTCCGGGAGCCACGCGTAAGGTTTTATGCTCCGGCCTATCGGGCGCGACCCACGCCTGCTTGTCGCGCGGCATCTCCACAAGTTCGGACGCGATCGAGACCGCGCGGCGCATCTCGACACCCCAACGAGCTAGCCTCAGTTATTTAGGCCAACGAGCTCGTGCTCTTCATCCAGCACGTTGCCAACGAGATCCTCGGCATCACCTTTGCCGTGACCCGTTATTCTCGATCGTGTCCCGCTCGGCTTGGAGCGCGGCACGCGTCTCAGCGTCCACAACAGTCATGATCTCGCGCTCGATCTCTGGCTCGCGCGACGCCCGGCACGCCTTTTTTTTCCGTGGCGAGCTCGAGCAGCTATTTCGTAGACCATTTGGTCGCAGAGCCTCCATTGCAGCCCGTCGTGCTTGCAACGTGTCGAACTTATCTGGTGTCAGTTCACGGCATTCGGGTACACCTGCACTAAAGTCTTCTCGCTCCCGAACGCGCACAGGCATCCTCACGACCGAAACGCAAAAAAGGTGAAAGGAGTCGACAAAAAAGGCAAAAGCTAATGACGACCATACTAGCGTTTTATAAAGCGTTGAAGGTTCGCACCGGCAATCATGTAAATCACGCAAGACCTCAACCACTGGTGTACGTACCTCTGTGGTCGGTCAACTTTAAGTCGATGGCCACGGGCAAGTCTTCGTTCGGCGCGCGGGTCTCTCACGACCCTGGCCGCGATATCACGTCCTCGCGACTTTTCCACTGCTTCCGACCGTCTCGCCGACCGCGGCTCTGGCAATCGGTGATGCTAGCGGATGCTCTTTGGGTTGGGATGGTTCATGTCTTTGATTATCATGGCGAAGCCAGTATCGCAAGCCACGTCACTCTTCAGGAAGAACCCAACGCAGGATTTATTAAGGATATGTAAAGGTCGACTGCTAATGTTCGAATAATGAGGACGTTTTGCGTGCACGCAGGGCGTTCGGGGGTTTAGGACGCCGGGTAGGGTGACGGCGCTGCAGGGGCAAACACTAGAAGCTAGCCGTAACGGCCGCGATAGCGTGGTCGGGATACTACTTCATTTTCAAATAGTGCAAGGCCGAGTCATAACCAGAGTGGGAGCAGAAGGGGGCGATATACACTTGAAGCTCGCTACGCGTCGGCGGGAGGTGTCGCATATTGTGTTTACAGGCGCCGCGTCGATGGGCAAGTGCGAGACTAGGAGAGAGCGAAGACGAGAGAGGGCAAATAACTTCGCCCGCGAGTGCGGTTGATGGAGCATCCATTTTGGCCCACTTGGCGGGCGGGGAATTGTGCGAAGCGGCTGTGCTCTTCAGAGTGGGGGTAGTTCCGGTGATTGTCGAGAGGGCACCGTCGTCACGGTACGCTCGAGGAAATCGGAAAAAAAATCAGAACATGACGAGCTCGCGATCCGCATAGCCGGCCCGAGACTTGTTGTCCTCGAACAGACGGCGAAGGGCGTCGACGTACGTCGCATGCCATTTATCAACGTCTTCGGAGGTCGGATTCGGGATCGTCGGGAGAGCGACAGGCTCGCCGAAGTAGGTGATAAGCTCGGCGCCTTTGCGCGGGAGTAATGGCGCAATCGGGTTACCAAAGAATGCGCAGCCAGGAATTTTGTAGCGGTTCAACATCAGGCGGAATTTGAGCACGTACGGGAATGTCCAGTAGGTCTCGCTTTCGCCAAACGTGTAGACAGGAACGAGGCTATAGCCATAACGGAGAGCGTACTTGACAAAACCCTTGCGATGGCGCAGAAAGACGCGCTCTTCACCACGCACGCAGATCGTCGCTTCCTCGAAACCGCCGGGAATGATAGCAATGTTGCGTCCAGTTCGCATTTGCTTCTCGAGGTTTTCTCGACTCGGAGTACTGAGATTGCTGTGCCAGCCAACAATCTGGCTGATCACGGGCAACACGAAGAAGAAAGTACTGACGTACCAAGTCGCCTTGTAGAGCTCGAGCTCGCGCGCCCAGACACCATTTACGTTAAACCCGAGCGAAACCACACCGTGCGGCGAGTAGCACAGTATGGCCTTTTCAGTCGGCAACGACTTTGGCAAGTGGAGCTCAGCGCGGCGATAGTACTCGCGGAGATTGAAGCTTTGTATCCAGCGGACGAATGCCGGCCACGGTTTGCTCGGTGAAACGAAGTGGAACGTCGCGGCCATGATGAGGACCGATAGCGTCACGTATGCGCGGTGCCACAGTGCGACTGGTATGCAGAGAGAAAGCGCGAAGGTCGCGACTATCCACGCGCCTAAGAGAATGCCGTGACCGATGACGGCGCGCAGAGGGGGCTCGGAACCCATTTCGGTGGCTCGCAGGATGGCTTCGCACATGCTTAATCCTACGTGCGCGAAAGTGGCTGTGAAGCTGTGAAGCTGTGAAGATTCGGCACACGGTTCAACTTGCACTTCGTTTACAACGCAGATGCAACCCTTTCTCAGGAATAATCCGGCACATCGATCGAACTTTTGGCTCGAAAAAAATGAGCGGCAATGATTTTAATTGCGTAGGACCTACGCAACCTAGCTACCTAGGATTCGAATAGGAATGTGACGAAGTACAGGCAACGATAGCAAAAAACAGCTCTCACGCGAAGTCATCAGTGCCAAATAATTTTGGGATCGGGTTGCCTCTAGGGGCATTTAATTCAATTTTCGTCTCTCGAGTTACTACGAAAATTCGTTGGGTGTGTGTTCAGACGATGGTTGGATGCGCGGTACGACGTAGGTGTCGAAGCAGCGGTTGGCGAGGCTGGCGAGCTGGGCGGCCATCCTCTTGTGTGCGAGGGAGGCGGGCGGGGCGTCGAGGAGTCGCTTGACGTCTCGCATGATTGTCCTGGCATCCGACTGCTGGTGGTTTTGATGGTCGTCGTCGACTGGGACGGAGGCGAGGAGGCGGCCGAAGTCGTGGTTCTTGAGGGCTCTAAGGGTGGCGCGGGCTATGGCGTCTGGTCCCAGAATCGAGTCGGCATCACACTGGCGGGCGATGTCGCTCATGGCAAGCGCGGAACAGGCGTCGAGATCCGAGTCTTCGCGCTTGATCTCGCAGGCGGCGCAGACCCACTTGCCGGTGCCGTCCCTCCAGGGCGCGTGGTCGTCGGTGCTGACGTGGCGCAACCCAAGGCAGGTCGCGTGGTAAGCACGCGGGCAGCGCGAGCAAGCCAAGACGCTGCGGTTGCGATTGAAGTCGTGTTTCTTTCCGCATACGCCGCAAGTGAGGAACCAGCCAGGGAACCCCCCCTTCGCAGGGCATGCGAAACATGCCTCCGTATTCTCCAGAATGTCGGCGATGCTGTCCTCCTTGTATTGAACCTTGGCGTGCTCCTCGCAAAGCGCGTGCGCGGGATCGCCGCACACCGATATGACGACAGCAGCCGACTTGCGGCACTTGATACACATCGCAAACGTACGAACGGTAGCCTTTGTTCGCTTCTTCTTGGGCTCCCCGGAAGAAGCAGCAGCCGACCTCTTCCCTTTTTCCGGCACGGGCATCGGCACCGGGACGCCCATCCGCGCGGAGAGCTTGTTCCAGTGAATTCTGGTTGCTTTGTGCGCCTGGAAAGACCGCCACGCCCCGACGTGGCGTTTCGCCATCGCGGCGACCTCACGGACCTCGCACGGTTTTTTGGCGTCGGTGATGAGGTTGGGGATGTCGCACACGGTGCACCGCAGTCGCCACTCGCTGCCGGTGCGAGCGCACTCGATCTGACGCCAGTCCTCGACGACGTTCCCAATGCGACGCCCGTCGGCCGTCTCGATGAATACCTCTTCGTCGAGGATCTGTTGCAGCATGCACACGAGGTCCACCGGCCGCTCTGCCTCGGCGACCTCCTCGGCAGTCAGTGTCGTCGGCAAGAGCTCGATTGGCCTATGATTCGACGCGACGGCCGAACCGCAAAACCTTACCGTGCGCCAGGTGCTCGTCGCCTCCATCACCATCCCGCGACGCCGTAGGTCCCGCGCAAGCGCAACGTGCGAGCCCACCGCCAAGCTCGTGGTCGCCATACCGAGAGTCGATGTTGATTTGTGGCAGAAATGTGGTTCCACTCTAGCCATGACGCGCCGAAAAAAGTGTGATCTGTAGATCTGTTTAGATCTGTAGACTCAAATCTATTAAAAGAGCGATTGGAGGCGGGAAACAGCACGCACTGCGTAGGTCCGTCTCTTCTCTCTGCTTGCTTCGTTATGGTCCCAGAACCCCCTGAAGAATAACAGGCTCCTTCAGCTCGTTTCGGTGGATGCGAATGCTCAAAAGCGCGATGTGGTCAATTGAATGTAGCTTCCTTTGCGGACGGTTCGTGTGGAGCGAATTCAACATGGTTCTGCCGCAGGCCGTACGACGGGCGCGGCGGTGGTCGCGACCGGCTACGTCGCACCCCTCAGGCTGTTGGCGTTGTCTTTTGACGGCTCAAGCTTGAGTATTCGGTGGCACTGGGCCTGTCGCAGTAAAAGAGCTTACTTCCATCTCCGCGTGAAAGCGTCGATAAACAATCCCACCCTTCGGACTCGACTGGAAGCCAAGAGCTCCCTGCTACAACATTGCCTTGGGCGCTAGACAGCACCCATCATTGCCGCGCGCTTTCTTCTTGCGTTGGCCGTGCTTTGTTTGTTCTGTGATTGGTGGCTGTGATGGCCAGCCGCGCCCCGAGCGTCCCTACGTGGCCAGCGACGGATCCGCGTGTGGGGGGTGGGTGGCTCTTCCGTTGCCATCTGCGACTCTGTCAAACTACGCTTCTTCACTCTAGCTTTGCTAGTCACTCAAGTTCCCGGGACTCTCTCCGCGTGTCGTGCTGAGGTCATGGGAGTCCATACCGCACAAGCTACGCTTCAGTCCCTTCGTGATCTTCTCCCTCGGTAACCAGTGGAAGCAATTCTTGCCAAGAAGGGCGCTGAGCTCGCACACATTATGGCGTCTCTCGCAGAAATCTCCTGTTACATCTTGGGGCGTTTGGGATGACATTGCGCACTTCAAACAGCATTTTGCGGTGCGTTTTGGCTCATATTACCTTGCATAGATACGACGTGGTCAACCAGATCGCCGCAAACATGCTGACGATTTCACTTTTGTCAAGTCTCCCCAGCATCTTGCCGATAACCTCGTGGAGAGTTGTCGTTGTGGGTCGGGCGAGGATGACCCATCTTGCGCCCTTTCCTGTCATGGCCTGCGTTGGTTTGTCCTTTTCCAGCAGCGTCGTTTCATTTTGATGTGTGCTGGACTTTGCTCACGCAGCTTTGGGTTGCGCGTCTCGTGCATATCAGCCTGCTGATGTCAACCCGCAAATTATGCTTCTCCAGACATCTTTCGTAGGCCCATGTACGTCCTGAACGGCATGTGCCATGCAGGTTAAGTTCCTCATGGCGCAATCGGCCGCCAAGCAGCGTTCTGCTGCATGGGGGTTTTGTAATCCTTGATCACGCGCGTCGCTGTCGTCGCCGCAATGGCTCTTCCGAGTCGTTTCACCATCTTTTTACTACATTCCCACATTCAACTTTGACGACGGCGCGACAGAGTTATGTCACTGGCTTCTTTGCTGCTTCATCATGCTGTGTTTGCAAGCGCAGTTTTGTGGGACTGCCCGGCTTCTCGTTTCTCGGCTCACTAGATATTCATTGTGCTTGATTTACATACTCTACGTTTTTCTGCTCTCTCACGCGCCGATGACGCTGGCGCGGCTTCGTACGATGTCGGTTGCCGGCGGAGGTTTTGCCACCCCTGTCGCTTGTGTCGTTGATGCTGATGACACGAGATTAACATGCGGTCTCATGACATCCGGCAGCCTCACCCGGAACAATGGCGACCGATTTGGGATGTATGGCATCGTGCTGCGACTGTGTCATGGCGTCTGATAGCGCAGTCTTCTCACGTTTCTCTTCATACCGCTCTCTGCCGCTGTCTCTCTTTGATTTTTTCATCGTCGGCTTCATTGTCTGCTGCTCCGTCATCCTTGTGCTCTTTCGCCGGCCTCTGTGCTCCTCTTGCGTCGCCCTATCTTCTTCTACCGCTTACATCTTTTTCTTTCGTTCTTCTCTTATCTCTCCATTTGCCCTCTTCCTCTTTCCGCTCACTCTCTTCCTGCTTTTAGCTTCGCCGTCCTCTCTTCTCAGTTTCTCTCGATTCTCTCCATTTGCACCCTGCTTCTGCTATCCTCGTTGCGATCTCTTGATTCTTTCTCATCCGTCTTCTGTTGTTTTTGCTTCTTGTTTCTCTTAATCTGCCCTCATCCGTTCCAAATGGCTCGTTGAGCCTGGAAGTTGCTTGCCATTAAAATAAGAATGAATGTGCGATTTGCTTCGCACTATGTGTGCAGCGAACATTCCGCCGCCAACACTTTTGCCAGTGTGCTCCTTCCGTGCAAGCCGCCTCCTGACTTGAAGTTAGGCGTCCTCGAAACAGCTACCCCCGTCATCCTTCGACACGTGCGCCTCCATTTGTACTTCGCTCCTATATAATTTGCCAACCTTTGTTCCCCTTACGCTCCTTTGTATTCTCATCCACGTTGTTGCTCCCTCGTTTGGCTCTATGTGCCTGGCATAACTCATTTCTTCCTCTGCGATCTTTCTTCTGGCTCTTCGAGCCTGTGAATTGCTCGGTATAAAGATGATGAGAATGACCTTGGTTCCGAAGTCCTCAATCAAATGCGATTCGAAAGAAGAAGCGAATAAAGTGCAGATGGGACCTTTTCGCTTCGGGCTCAATGCATAAACACACATAGCAATATACGCGCTCTCACTCATTATCGATCAACCGTGGTTACAGCCACTTTTTGATTTTGCGGCCCCGGTTCTGTATCTGGATTTGACCATGCGTGACTGGAAGGACGAGTGCACGCTGCGCTCCCAAGCCCGTATCGATCGGCAAGCGCGTAACTCGAAATGAAAATATACAACTTGAAATGATAATATTTTCATACGTACAGCAAACCACGACAAATATCTGCATCCTCCAGAATGAGATGAGGGCAAACAAGAAAAAACACGCACCCTTTTACCTCTTTGTTCCCAAAACGCCTCTTCCACACAAATATACGCTCAAAAAGACCTTTCGCATCAACGAGCCCACGGTCAAACGTTTCGAACCGACTACTCTTGAATAAAAATCACACTGTCTCCGACGCGTTGAAGAATTCTTCGAGAGCACGTTTGTGAAGTTCGACACTTTTGTCACTCGCGAAGTCTTTTTTGCCTTGAAGCGCGACCACTCCGAAGAAGTTAATCAAGCTGCGGTCTTTCACAGCTGAACAAGCCCGGGTTTTGCGTGAGAGGCTCGATTAATATAAATTTGTGCAACAAACAACATCATTTGAAACGCACATATTCCGAGTTTCCAGGTCAAGTGTACGACCAGAAAGCAGTGTGTACAGCTTACTGGGATATCGAACTCATCACTGACACGCTTCGATCCCCAGACGAATAATGAAGTGCATCACAACACGACTTGCAGACAAATAAATCTAACACCCAAGTGGGCCATTACAACGTTCTGTTTAGCTCAAGTCCACTGGCCATCTCAGTGCTCGCCGCAAAAGATGATACCTCTGCACACCAGGAAATCTCTTCCGACTTGGCGACCTCACGACATGAATTCGAATCTGATCGTTACCCCAGTCCTTAGAAAGCCGTTCTCTCACAGGCCACCGCAGCGCTGCGTAACAAACACTCTTCCTGTGCACAATCTGAGTCGCCATCGCAGGCACAGACTTTGATATTAAAGCGAAGTATATGAGGGAAATTCTGAGTGGCGGGATAGTTTAGTATGCCCAGGCGTCTCACCATTCCAGCGCGCAAGCTCAGCAAGAAGCTCCGGAATTTCAATTTCAAGTAACGCAACCAAGTCGCATTGTCACAAGATTCATCTCGAGCATGAACAGCGCCCATGTAAGTTGCGGATGACGATGCAGCAGACAGGTTCTCACCCGACATGGACGCATCGCCTCATCAGGCGGAGGGTGGTCCTCAGCGGTTCAGCCCCAGGAGGTGGGGAGAGTTCTCATCTTCAGTTTGGTCAGGTTGGCCAATATCACAAACTGATGTCGCGCGAGAGGTGGAGCCATTGGGAACGTTGCCACGGGCTGAGGTGCCTACAAGCACGCACCGTCATGTATAAGGGCGTCGACAAGGTTGAAAGCCGACCCGATCGTCAACGACAAGGGCGCTGTCGCCATCGCGGGCGACTTGTGGTTCTTTGGCGTACTTGGCAATGTGCTTAACAAGTTGGGGGTACTTCTTCCAACCGGTCTAAGATTATCGGAGATGCTCGCACTGAGACGCGACGACGACGTTGCCGCGACCGCCGCCGCGCGTGAGTTCAATGTCGAGCTTGTGTCGAGCTTGCGAGACTCTTTCTGAGCCAGCTCATCAATCGTTGTTGGCTGCTTTGGTCAAGGCGTGTCACGGCGGCTTCCGTACTCGCGCGACGAAGATACGTCATGGTCTCTTTGAGCTGAACGAAGAAATTTTGGCGGCGGCCGCGGCTCTCAGCATGGCAGCACCCGTGTGCGTTTGGGATGATAATCTCGTCACAGCTCTCGGCGGGATCGAGCACTCTCGCTGCGCAACGCTCATGATGCAGGAGCGACGTTTTCGTTGATCTTGGTTTTTCGTTTTCTTGCAGTTGTCGTCATTTTGTGGTGCACACTATGAGAGCTCGCATAGCCGACCGACCATTATACCAAGGGAGTTTTACCGAGCTAAATTGCAAGTCGACGAAATTCCTGAGTACTTCCAAAGCTTCTCACGATCCTCGAATGCGCGTTTGATGCGGCAAGGTCAACGGTGGCTATCTCTTGTGATGGCTTTTTCGGGAGCTACCGCTTGAAGTAATACCTGTACAGGGCCTTTGTGCCCGTGCCGATTGAGTCCTCGGAGGTTATTATTTCCGTGCTGTGGACGTTCGATACGGAAAAGGAGGAGGTTATACGCTTCAGCGCCGTCGCGGCGCTGGAGCGCGAGGCTGCTTTCCAATCGACCGCAACGCCCGTGTAAGCCGCAGCTCGCTATCTAGCTTGTGACCAGGTGCCCGCATGGCCTCGCCACCAAAGACTTACATCCGCCACGCACCAGAATTTATGCGCGCTTGGAGACTTCCTCACGAAGTGAGCGAACAGTTGGGTGCGTGTCGAATATGTTGGCGATGAAGTGCCGCGTACTCGCGGGCCATTCGGAGGCGGAGTGCGAATCATGAACGATTCTTAGGCAACGAAATTCTATCGAGGAAGATCGCAACACGCACTTACCGGAGTATGGCGCGTCGCTTTCGTGTTCCCAGGCGCGTCGCGAGCGGCCGCAACCTCGAGCAAGCAGCACGTACCGCATGTGAGCCAGCGGTCGATGGTGGTCTCGTCGGTAAAGGAGAGTATTGCAGCGCGGAGATATGAAGGTGCAAAGGCAGCCGCGACGCGATCATTGAGCAACAAGTCGAGGTGAAGCACAATGTCGACGGCAACCGAGCCTTTTCTCGAAGCGGGGCATGGCTGGAATCAGTAATAAATCTCGGCCTTTACCATATCGTCCGTCCAGATGTCGAGAGACCGGTCAAGGCTCGGTTCTTGAGGACGGGGATCGAGGTCGCTATGAGGATATCCATAGATACACATGTAACTACGGAGGACACGAGCATTGCCATGAATATAATCAGTCCCGAAGGGCCCCTCACCATTCCGAGACTTGGATGAGCCTCACTTAGAGGTTCTTATTTACCCGAATTTTCGAAGTCAGCGTATGCCTGTGAGAGTGCGTCGAAGACGGACTGGCCGATAAAGCGCTGCTCGAGCGAGAGTCCGACCAAGCGGTCAGGGTGACAGTAGCGAGATGCTTTGTAGTAGGCCTTCTTGACTTGCGGGGGCTGAAGGAGGTCACCGATGGAGATGGGCTGGAAGTTGGCTTCATCCCACATGACGTTGTGCATGTCGGCGAGCAACGCTCGAATGTTCTTCTTCTTCCCAAATTCTTCAGACCAGGCCTTGAGTTTTGGGCCGAGACTAACTCGCAGCTTCTCAAACTCGGAATTTTCCTCGGCCTGAGCCTCCGTGCGCCGGCGGAGCTCCTCGCGCGCTTGGTTCTGATTGTCGCTGATGTTCTTTGCCAGCGTCTGGCGCCGTAACTGGACCGCCGCTTGCACTTCTGCTGGGTCCGGAACGACGACGGGCGCCGGAACGGCGTCCAACTCGTCCTCGTCCGTTTCCTCGGGTTCCTCCACCGGCTCCTCATCTAGCGGTTCTTCGTCGTCGTCGTCGTCGTCTTCTTCTTCTCGTTGGAGCGGGGGGTGTTCCTCGACCCTTCGAGTCTCCGCTTTCGCTCTCTGTGGACCGCGAATCGCGCGGTGTGCGATCGCTCGAGCCGAAACGTCCAGAAGCTTGGCGTAGACGGCATAGACGCCCGGCGCGATAACTTCCGCTGGTGCGCGGTGTTCTTCTCCAACATCGAGCCACACGTGACCGTAGACGGGGTCGGGGATCCTTAGTCGCCAGTGCCACGCGCCGCTCTGCGGGAACGACGCGGCGAGCTCCTTGAGCGTCGGTGCGTCGGACGTGCTCCTTACGGGAAACGCGTTCTCGTCGCCGTCGAGCTCATAGAAGCACCACAGCTCGCGGGCAGTCATCGCCCACTCAACGGAACAATGACGTCACTCGGATACTATTATTCAGTACAATACAATCAAAATCTTATGGGGAGGCGCTACGACGGCTGGTGCTTCAAGCGCAATGGGACGCCCGACTCGCTGCTGTGGACGAGCCAGTGTTTGAAAGACAGCTCGCGCCATCTCCCTGGGAAGAACGTGCCTGCGACCGAGCTTCTTCTGCGGCGACTGTGCGCCGAGTCGTCGCGCCTCAGGGGCACGATGAAGGACAAGGCCGAGGTGCTCATTCGCGAGGGTGCCGCGCTGCGGTCCCAGCGCGACGTTTCGTTCGAGCACGACATCGCCAAGGAGTTGTGGCAGAAGAGGTGTCTTGCTTGGTTCGTTGACCAAAAAAGCGCCACCAACAACACCACCCACAAAAAGCCGACCTCTAAAAATCCAAGGAACAGCGAGATTCGGTTCCTTAACGAGATTCCCTTGCGGCACATTGCCGACGACTACCCCCTGCTGTTCCAGAGACGCGTCGACGCCGACTCGACGGCGGCCGCTGTCCGCGCATACCACCACGCTGTTCTCCGACCGCTTCGCCGAGCGCAAAAAGTACAGCAGCAGCGCCATGTATGCATGCTGGACCAGAAAATAAAATTGTGACCGACCCACCCCCAACGGATTGATTGTAGAGGTTAACGCACACCAACGACGATGGTGGGTGTCGAGGGTGTGGGCGAGGTGAGGCTTCGCGGAGAATGCAGCGAATCGCTGAGTCCGATTGCTCTGACGGTCGAGCGGCTCCGGGAGATCGTGAACGCGACCGTGAAGGTGGACGAGTCTAGTTTCATCGTCGCGGACCTGTTGTTGGAGGAGGATGCGTGGATCAACGAAGATCTGAGCGACTTCCTCGAAGACGTGCGCGTGGTGCGCGTGACGGCGACTTTCCACGTCGAAGAGGAGCCGCCGCCAGCGGTGTCGCTTTTCGGGATCGAGGTCACCCCGCACGTAGCGGATTCGGTCGCGACGTGGAAATTCGCGACCGTACTTCGAGATTTGGAACCACTATGGGGCGTCATAGGCGACAAGGAATTCGAGTGCGACCTCGCATCCACGGTGATTGAGGGTGTGGACGTGACAGTCCAGTACGACCCTTTTCCCGAACCGCTTTCTCGAGATACCGTGGTCTTCGAGGTGTCGTCGCAGCCGCAGTCCTCGGAACGACCAACCAAGCCGCAGCGCGACTTCCGAGCTGAGCTTGCCCAGGAAGTGGACGAGATGGTATCGGTGTTGAGCCTCGAGATGGCCAAGACAATGGACGAGCACAAGTGGCTCTTTGTGCTGAACAGTACGGGAGTCTACCATTGTTTCAAGGAACGCCTCAAGCCGAGGATCCAGCGCCTCATGCGACCGCGATTCCGGCCCGACGACCGGTTCCTCAATCAAGTCTACACCGAGGTGATGGGGGTAGCCGTCGCCGCGCTCAACCGGAGGTTTCGGGAGCCCCCTGCGGAGGTGCAGCACTACGACCCGTCGTCGCAGCAGCAGTACCGCCCGTCGCACCCCGAATCGGTGCTGAGCCGGGCAGCTCGCGGCGTGCTGGACCCCGAGAGCATTGACCCTGCCGAACTCAGCGGGCGGGAATACGCAGCGCTGATGCTCGAGACAGACCGAGACGTCGTCGTCGAGGACGACGCGTTACGAGCGGTGCAGTTGGACGCGAAAGGCGAGAAGAGAGCAGCGCGCAAGGCCCTCAACGCGTGCGGCCGGTGTCGGCTCACCGTGCTCCTCGAGCTGTGCGAGTGGCTTGCAAAGCGCGGGATGCGGAAGACCTTAGGACGCGCGATTCGGATGCTCGAAGCGGCAGAAGTCCGAGCTCGGGAACACGCGAGATTGTTGCGCGACGCGCGGCGTCTTCTGACCCCTCCCCACGTCCGCGCCAAAATGGCCTATTTCCAGGCCATCCGGGACTTTCCCCACGGCGACGTCGACCGCGCGTGTCTTTTGGCGCCGGACGACCCGGACGTATGGATATTGAAAGGCCTCTGCGGTTCGCCGACCGCGCTCGCGAGAGGACTCGCTCTTTCAGCGAATCCGCCTTTGTGGCTCTACCAACGCGTGCGCGACACGTGGTCGCATCTGGCGCTCGACGTCGCGATACAGAGTTGCGCCAAATTCCCCGAAAATCCCGAACCGTGGCGCGGAACTGGCAAAGTTCTCCTCGACCTCGGCCTCTACGAGGACGCCGAACGCTGCTTGGAAGAGTCCAACGCCCTCGACAAGGACGACGGCGAGACCTGGGCTCTCTTGGCGCTCGCAAACCTCGGCCAGTACAAGCTGAGCGACCCCGAGCGCATCGAGGTGGCCGACCGCCTCGTTTCCCATGCGCTGGCGCTCGGGTTCCGCGACCACCACATTCTTACAAGACTCGGCCACGCGTTTGAGGCCGTCGACAAACTCAAACTAGCAACCGCCCTCTTTTCTCGCGCCGAAGACCGCGACAACTTGTCCCGCCTTCTGGCGCGTCAGCGCGGGGGCCTTGGATAGTCCGTCGTTTAAGGGAGTAAACTCGAAGGATAAGGGCACGGCGGGCGTGGTAAGGGGAGAGCGGGGCGTGTAGTGAGCGAGGGAGGACCAACGGTAACGCTAGCAGCACAATACAATTAATAGGGTTTTGGAGTTTTTAACTCTAAGGTTTTTAAAAGGTCGACTGCAAAGAGGGGGGGGGGTGCGTGTCGCTTGTAGCTTTTGTTGCGTTGTGTGGGATCGAGTGGGGGCATGATGGAACTAAGGTTAAGGGCAGAGCAGGCGCAGATCAGAGCGACCGATTAGGGCGTTGGGGGTAACGAAGAGCGGGCTGAGTGAAGGCAAGAGAAGAATACGGGGAAGCAGGGGACGGCAGAGCGCGAGCCTAGCCGTCCTGGCGCCACCAGGGACCCGGCGGGCGGGAGATGAAGGAGCCGTTGGAGTTTCTGTAAGCGTCCCGGCGATCACGGGAATGCGCCTGCGCGTGATGCCGTTGCTGGAGATGGGCGGTGGCTGCACCGCCCTCGACATACCGTAGACCCGCGAGGAGGAGACGAGCACGCTCAAAGGTTAAGGGGAAGGCGGGCGCGGACGGGGGGCAAATGAGAGTGGCAGCTCAAAGATTCGAGCTAGGCGAGAGCAGAGCGGAGAGAGAGAGAGAGGGAGAGAGAGGGAGGACAAACGGTTAATGCCAATAGCTCATCAGCACCCACGGGCGCGCCGCCGGCGGCGGCAACGAGCAGGAGCCGGAGCCGGAAGATGCAGGCAAATCGCCCACAGAGGCGGGAATGGTTCGGCGAGGGGTGTGAAAGCATGGCTAGAAGTTGGCCCTTTAAAGGGGAAGAATGTGCCTTCTAAACCAAAGGGACCACCGACGAGTGACCGATGGTGAGGACCATTGTATTACACCACTTTTTCTTTGCGTCGGTTCGTGCTTTTCCGCCGGTGTCCAACGGTCGAGGTCGTGGGCAGTGCTGCATTCTGGCGACGGTCGACCAATCGTGGGAAGCTCGTCACTGTCAGAAGGTTGAGGACATGCGTCCGAAAAGCGAGGTTATGCGGCTGTTGTGGGGAAGAATGCTAAAGAAAGACCTGCGGATAAAAAACGATGAGCAGGAGGCGCGATTATTCGAGATCTCGAGACGCAATTCGTAGCTCAGCGCATCTAAGACAAAGCCAAAATTCAGCCGCAAACTATCGTATAAATGGTGGAGATCGTCGCGAAGGTCACACGTTGTGGGATGTAGCGGTAAAAAGGGGACGGCCTCTCCGGATAAGCCTTATGCCCTCCATGTCTTAAAGACGACAATGGTCTTGCACAGTACCTCAACGAAACCTATAATGGTGTCAGTCTCTTGAGAAGCTCGTTACGAATTCGCTTTACATCTTGCACCAAAAATTCTCCAAGCCTCAGTACAAGCAGCTGACTCCCTCCCGAAGGCGCGGATTTCTGGTACCACGATGGGGCCGTGAAACTGAAGAGCGCGGCTCCTTTCCGACATGGACGTCCTTCTACTCTCCCATGTCCTCCAGAGTACGGGGCACTACGCGGAAATCGAGCGCGGACCGACGTCCTCACGCGGAGTTTGGGAAGCCAAGACGCCTACTTAAACGAAGTCGATTCCCTCAGCAACCGCCAGGGCGACGCGTCCACGGTGGTGTCGTAATCCCACCCGCATAAGACGAGGCATGATCGGCAGCGTTGTCTGTCGGGCATTCGTTTTGCAGTTTCAGCAAATTGAGTTGGCAATCAATCGCCTATGACTAGCTGTTCGATGCCCCACCTCGAGGAAACGGCTGTTGAGCAATGGAGTGGATCTCCATCAATATAGACTCAAAACCGATCCTTCGAGCCAAAATTACGATGCCATGTCGCGAAGCTCCAGAACTCCTCTGCCGTATTCTGCGTGCTCTTCTAGTCCAGTGGTGTTGGGCTCCTCGGTCCCGGGACTACGGGGTGGTCCGAGAAAGGCGATTCTGTGATGGCCGCGAATCCAAGCAGTCGTAAGCTTTGAGACGAAAGGCTTCAGCCGGCGACGATTGCCTGCAAGGCGGAATAAGCAACGCGGCCGTTACCGTGAGCCCGTCGATCCAGAGAAGCTAAAGATGGGTCTCTGGTAAAGGGCTATAGCTCAAAACTATGAAGCTATGATCAACGGTGGGTCAAGCGCGAGTTGACTCAAGACGAAGTCAAACGACAGGTCTTTGTGAGAGCCCGCGGGCGGGCGGCGAAAAGAGGACACAGTTACATCATTAAATGACGCGCGTCGTCGTAAATCCATCCTATCTGCGTGGGTCTTCTTTTATATATTTATTTATTTTTCTATGCTTGCAAGAAAAACAAATAGATGAATGAATGGACCTTTTCTGGAGACTAGGTGTGAGACACCGCGAGAAAGTCAGCAAAGGGATCTGGGTGTTCGTCTTCTCGACGGACGGGCCGCGGCGGGTCCATCGAGTCCGGATATTCGTCAAAATTTGAGGTATCTTCGTCGTCGTGGACAAAAGGTGCGTGCGGAGGAATGAGTTCTCTTCGCAGGAGTCTGTCCCAGTGAATGGCTCTGAAAAACTTGTGAGTTTTGATTTCGCTCGCGCCGGCCTGAGCGCAGCGGCGGGATCAATAGTGAGACGTGCTGGAGGCTGGACTCGCCTTAGAGCCGAGGCGATGGGCGGGGTTAGCTTTGAGAAATCTCTTAACGCAGGCCTTGCCCGCACCCTCGAGCTTTGTCGGCCACTTAGGTCGGTTTTGGAGAATCTGCGGTCGGGCCGAGTCACGACGTCGCCCGCGTCAGCAGTTACCCCGTCGTAGATCCGGTCGCGGGTGTCGGCGACGAAGGGCTTGGTACCGGTAAGCATTTCGCAGAGGACAACGCCGAGGGCCCACCAGTCGACGGACCGACCGTAACCACCTTGATTAATAATCTCGGGCGCCGCGTATTCGGGCGTCCCGCAGAGAGTCTTGGTAAAAATTGTCTTTTTAGCCAAGCCAAAGTCCGTCAATTTCACGTAACCCGTCACGTCGAACAGCAAATTGTCGGGCTTGAGGTCGCGGTAGATGTAGTTGATGCTGCGGAGATCATCATTACGGTGATTTGAAAGTCACGAACCCGTGCAAGTAGTGGAAGACTTGGACGATCTGCGCGGCGTAGAAAGCCGACTCGAAGACGCTCAGGCTACCCTCGCCGCGGAGGCGCGTGCTTAAGGGACCCCCCTGGACAAATTCGAGGACGAGGTAGACGAGGGCGTCGTCGTGGAACGCGCACGGCATGCCGACGACGAACGGATGTCTGACGCGCCGCAAAGCGCTTACCTCGCGTTGGACGTGGCTCAGCGATGCGCTTTCGATGATCTCGCTTTTTTTGAGCATCTTGATGGCCCACAAACCACTTTCGTGCCGCGCGAGCCGCACGCGCCCGTAGGCGCCCCTCCCCAACGTTCCGAGAACTTTGAACTCCGTGATGGATTCAGCGGTTAGGTTCCGCGACTCGACGGCAGCTACGAAAACTTCTTCCCGGGGACGCGGGCTCGGTTGCTCTTGCGCACCCTCCGCCGCCGCCGGAGGCTGAGTTGTTGACTCCGGAGTCTGCGCGCTGGCGGCGGCCCCCATCTCAAACGGCGGTCCTTTTGAACGGCATCGAAAAATTTTCGTGACAGTAGTATTTTATACTTTATTTCAACAACTTGAGAGGGAGGAAGGAAGGAGAGTCCGCCGCCGAACGAGGTCTAGTTTGATTTCAACTCTCACTTATAACTAGTGTGTACAAAATCACTGCGTTCGTGTCTCTCTACACGGACGATGAGCTCTGTCGAGCAACGACGACAAAGAAACAATTTTAATGCGCAGGATCTCGCTAGCACAGCATGGGTCAGAGTGGCGGCGACTCAGGTCTCTTACGAGCCGCCTTTCAGGTCTCCGACGAGATAGATCGCCGGCATTGCAGGGTGTGGTGGTCGCGGGCGGCAATGGGAGTTCGTTCAATTGACCCAATAATTCGCAATTCGCGAAGGACAACGAAAGCGTTTCGACGCAACCTCAAAATTGTTTCAGCTGCGGCTCCTCGAAGAGTCAAAACGACACCACTAGGGGATATCGCGCCGGCAAGTCATCTCTTTCGGGTGCGGTCCTGGCTGGGCTGCGCCAGTGCTAGTTGGCTCACAATACTTCCTGCCTGTTTGTTCCCTCCCGGCAATGCAATGAGAGAGATACTCTCGTTCGCGATGAGAACGTCAAGATCTATACATGAGGCACGTTGGCTGCTTCTCTCGTCGAGGCGACGCCGGCGACGGTCGCGCGACGTCCTCTAATCGCCGATGCTGCGCGTGAGCCGCCCCAATCGGCGAGGCGCCGGATGAGCCGATCTTATGAGCGCCGCACAGCCCCGCGGGATTCCGACTCGTTCGAGCACGACCGGGGATATTTATATAGTCATGAGTCTCGCGTCACGCAATTGAAAAATAAATGGCATGCTCCCCCCCCCCGTGGAAAGACCGCCGACACCATATGTATAGACCAGATGCCGTAATCAACGACTTTCGGACTGTCACAACCACACGGGCCCCGGCGCCGCCCACACTTCACCTTTCGTCCCCAAGAAGAAAAATAAGAAGAAGAAGAAGAAGAAAGGTGCTCGTATCGTACGTCGTCGTCGTCGTAACAGACGACTTTATGCATCGTCCTTCTTGCGTTTCTTTTTTTTCTTCTTGCTGGAGGCGTCCTCCGCGGCGCCGGCGGCGGGGGAGGCGAGCGCGGCGGGCGTCGCTGGCTCGTCGGTCGCCTTCTTCTTTTTCTTCGGGGGCTCGTCGTTCTCCTCGTCGTCCTTCTTTTTTTTTTTTTTCTTCTTGGACGAGTCCGCAAGCTCGACGACCTCCTCCTCTTGCTCCTTTTTTTTTTTGGATTTCTTTTTCGACGAAGAAGGCGGCGGCTTGTCGACGACGTCCATCGAAGAATTTTCTTTCTTGGTCGCGGCCGCGGCCGCGGCCTTGAGTTCGTTGGCGACTTGGGTCATGACGTCTATATTCTTGCGCGGGGTTTCACCCGTGTCGAAAAAGCGCAGGCGCTCCTCGACCTGCTCGCGCATCTGCTCGCCGTACTTGGTGGTGACGTCTTCGGCGAACGCGTCGATACGAGAAGCGATCGCACACTTGTTGGCGAGATACCTCGATATCCGGCCCTTGTTTTTTTTTGCCGCGCGGCCAATAAAGGTCGAATGGTAGATGAGGCCATACTTTGGTGTGTTGCCCTTCTTCTTCAACGCGCGAAAGAGGGCCTTCTCGGCGCCCAAGATCTGCACGGTGGACGCTGGACACTTGGCTAAGCTCGACAGCGAGCCCGCCTTCGAAATCAAGCGCGCGCCCACCGATTCGCCGACCAAGGTTGCCAAATTCGGAGCGACGGCCAGCATCTTGTCGCCCAAGTACAACCCCAGCTGCGCTCTGTACGTGGCGAGCGCGACCATACGCCTGGTGAAGCGCATGATGTTGGCCATATCACCCGAGGAGCAGTCCATTCCCATGGACATCCGCGCCGCCGACCGAATCGCGGTGGCTGTCTTGACGCCGTCGTCGCCCTCGATGGTGTTCGACACGGCGTCGGCGAGCTCCTTCATCTTGGCAGTTTCGTCGGCGGCGAGGAACGATGCCCTGTCGCCGACGACGGCGGCCGCGCGCGCGAAGGCGTAATTGTCGCGCACGAGGTCCCGAAGCTCGGGAAAATGCCACGAGTACCACTCGCGGCACCGCATCGCGAACGTATTGATGTCCTTGTCGAGGGTGTCGAGGAGCCCGATCGACTGGATGATCATGTTGTCGGCCCGCGCCGGATTGAACTTGACCTTGGCACGGCTAAAGGCGTGCCCCAGCCCGAGTTGCGATTGTTCGATCACTCCGTTACCCAATTCTGGGATCAACTTCACCAGGTGCTGCCTCGCGCCTCGGAGAATCTCGCGAATTATATCGTCCGAGCGCACCGACGCGCCCGTCGCCTCGCTGATCGCCTTACCCAAGTCGGGCTCCACGACCCCCAGGATTAACTTCTTCTTCTTCTTATTCTGGGGCAAATTCATCTCCAAGAAACGATGCAACCGCTCGGGAACCCCATGTTCGCTTATCTCGTTAATGTTCTCCAGCGCCATCTCGGCGGACGAGAACGCGAGAAACGCCTTCAACTTCACGCAACGGAGGAAGTTCGACGCCTCGCTCAAAGCCCGCTGCATCTCGGGGCCCATCGACGCGATCTCGTCGAACTCCACGACTTCGAGCAACGCGTACCCCGCTGCCGTCTCGGCGAGGACCAAAAAGGATGCGACACCCTCCTTCATCGCTGCGGAGAAGGGGGTAAGGGAATAACAATAATACGCACCTCCTCCTCCGGGCCGCGAGAAGGGTTTATTATTCAATACTTCAAAAGGAGAAGATAAGGGTAAGGGGTTTCTTCTGGGTGGTTGGTAACGCCGCCAAGATCGAAGGAACGATCGATCAATCGATCAATCGATCAATCGATGATCATGGCCGCGGCGGCGCCGCCCCCTAACTTCAGCGACCTGCCCGAGGCCGAGCTCCGAAAAATTATGGCCAAGCCGGTCGTTCACGCGTGCGACCTCGTACCGCAGGAGATGTCCACGGACACGACCGAGATCATCACGATGGCCGTCGACAAGTACGTCACAAACGGCAACTACGAGGCCATGTCAAAAATGATCAAAGAAACAATGGACAAGAAGTACGGCCCCCAATGGCACTGCGCGATCGGCGAGGGCTTCGGCTTCGACATCACGTACCAACAACCGAACATGATATATGTCTACTACGGCAAGGTCGGCATATTGTTGTACAAATGCTGACGACGACGACGAGGAGGGAAGGTCACTCGTCTCCCCTGGGAGAGGGCGTGGCTTTCTTTTTGTGTCGATTTTCCGGTACTAAACCTTACCTCCGGAGCTCTTAAGTCTATTATTCCTAACCCCCCCCCCGGGGTCTTCATCCTTCGCGAGGTGATGGCGGCGTTCGAAGTGCATTTCCGGCCAATGCGGGTGTCCGACCTCGAGGAGGTGCGAGCGCTGCACGAGGAATGGTTTCCCGTGCGGTACAGCTACTCGTGCGCCTCGTTCGTTCGTTTGTTGTTGTGACAACTCCTTGGCAGCTTCTACGACGCGGCAGTCCGCGAGCGAATGGTCGGCACGAACGAGCCTCTTTTCACACTCATCGCCGAGGTCGACGAGGACGACCGACGGAGAATCATCGGCCTCGTGACGGCCCAGCTCACCAATACGGCGGGCGAGTACCTCAGAAAAACAACTTTATAAAATCGTCGGTCAGGGTGCGGCGACGAGAGAACGCTCTTCCAGCCGGCGCCGCTCTTCGTCGAGAACGAGACCTCGCGCGTCATGTACGTGCTCACGCTCGGCTCGCACGCGCGGTATCGACGCAGAGGCATCGCTCGCGAACTCCTGCAGCGCTGTGAGTGAAGAGTGGTCCCGGTTTACGGCTCCCAGGCATCGCTCGCGCTGAGGCCGAGCCCGCGTGTGGCGCTGTGTACTTGCACGTCATCACTCACAACGACGTCGCGATCCAGTTTTACAAGTCCAACGACTTTGAGTGCCTGGGCGAAATTTCGGATTATTATCGAATAGACGGGTCGCTCTACAACTGTTTTATCTACGCCTACTACCTCCCTCGCGCCAAAATTGTCACTTCGATGATGACCTCAACGGCACCGCGCGCCACGCGCCGGCTCCTCTCGAGCACGCTCTCGAGTCTATTCCCGGCCGCGTTGCGGTCGTGCTTTCGTGCGTCCGTCTCGGTCGTTTCTCTCGCGAGTAGAGCTGCTCAATCTCGCAGGGAGCCCGGCAGTGCCGTCAAAGCAGCAGCAGCAGCAGCAGCAGCAGCAAATCACCGCGACCTCGGAGGCGGCGTGAGATCCCTCGTCGCGTTCCTCGTCCTTCTTTTTCTTCTTCTAGTAGCGTTGAGAAGGAAAACTCACTCCCCAATCCTCCTCCTCCTCCTCCTCCTCCTCCTCCTCCTCGATGGGGGCGCGCATTTGCTAAATGAAACCGAAAAAGCACCGCCGCCGTGGGACGCAGCAGCAGCAGCAGCAGCAGCAGCAGCCAAGCGCGGAAGCCCTCACGGGGATGTGCGCGCCGTTTTTTCTATTAGATTATGGTCGCAGTCCGTCCGATCGCGACGGACTGCTGGTTTGTTGTTGTTAACTACGTTAACTACGTTGTTGTTGTTTGTTGTGGTTGTTGTTGTTCCAAGAGGAAGCACGCGCCGGCAGTTTGGTGGAGGAGGACTCCTAATAATAAGTAATTCTTGAAAAAAAAACTCCGACGAAGGAACGAAGGAACGAAGGAAGGAAGGAAGGAAGGAACGAAGGAAGGAAGGAAGGAAGGCAGTGTGCGCGAGAGTCAGCAGGTTATTTATAAATATATTTATTTATTTATTTATTTATGGCGGGGGGTAATCGCAGGAGAGTCGCTGGAGCGAATGCCTCGCGGCGTCGGCGAGGTCCTCGTCGTCGTCGTCGTCGCGCGGGGGGGGTGGGACGCGGGCGAGAGAAGGAAAGGGGTTCGGGACGTCGACGTTGGCGACATCCTTCAAGGCTCTCGTAAGCATCTCCGAACAAAAGGTGTCGTCCGGACGCATCCCGAGGGCGACGTGGTAGCAGTCGACGGCACGGTGGACGTATTCGCCGCCGAGCGCGTGGTAGGTGGCCCCGAGGGCGGCGCGGATGGCAGCGTCGCAGGGGTGGAGGGAAAGCGCGAGTTCGAAGTAGTGGGCGGCCTTTGGAAAGTCGCGCATCTTGCGATAGACTTGCGCCAAATTAAAGACGGAGGACTCGCAGGCGAGACGGAGCGGAGCGCGGTGGGGAAGGCGGTCGAAGAGGTCGAGGACAGACTTGAAGGTGGCCTCGGCGTCGCGGTAGTTTGACTGGCGGAGCTCGACCACTCCGAGCTCGTTGGAGACCATGGGGTCCGAGGCGCAGAGTCGTTTCGCGCCCTTGAGGAAGTGCTTCGCGAGGGGAAGGTTGTTGGTGCGGAGGTACTCCATTCCGATAAACATGAGGGGGACGTGGGAGCCCTGGAAGAGGCGCGAGGCCGATCGGTAGGCGGCCATCGCCTGCTCGGATTCGTCTTGGGCGGCGAAGGCGTTCCCGAAGCCGATCCACGCGGGGGCGAACCTGGGCTCGAGCTTGGCCGACTTGTGGAAATAGCGTTGGGCGGCGTCGTTCTTGCCGACGAGGAGGTAGTAGCAGCCGACGGCGAACCAGGACTGCGCGCGTTTGGGGTAGGCCTTGACGAGTTCGTGCGCGCAATAGAAGAGCTCGTGGGAGAGGCCGAGTTCGACCATCGAGGCGAGGTAAATTGGAACGCAAGCGAAGTCGAAGGGGTCCGAGGCGTAGACGCGCTTGGCGAGGCGGTGGGCGGCGCGGCAGTCGTGGCGGTAATACGCGTGCTCCGATTTCGCGCAGAGGACTTCGTTGTTCTCGCCGAGGCCGTGGATCCTTTCGAGAGCGTCGAAGCGTTCGTCGACCGAAACCGAATCGCAGTCGTGGACGCAGAGTCGCGCTCCGTAGAGGGCGACTATCCAGGCGGCGTCTTCGTCTTCGTCCATACCACCGCCGAGCGCGCGCGCGAGGTGCGCGTGGAGCTTCTTCTCGTCGGCGGCCGAGAGCAGGCGTCGCTCGACCAGAAAGGCGAGGGCTTCGGCGCACTCGGGGTCGATCTCGAGGGCGCGCGTGAGCCACTCGACCGCGCGGGGCCGGTTCTCGAGGGCCTCGAAGGCCTGGCCGGCGACCGAGCAGGCGGCGGCCGCGATGTCGACACGTCTCGCGTCGCGAGGCGGCGGCGGCGGCGCGTCGTCCTCCTCCTCGCGATCTCGGTACGTCGACGAATCGTCCTTGTCGGCGTCGGCGTCGGCGTCGGCGTCGTCGAGCTCGCGCGGGAGCCGGGGCGGCCGGAGCGTTTGCTCTATAATATCGTCGTCTTCATCCTCTTCGTCGTCGTCGGGCGTCGAGGCGGGCGCGGCGGCGGCCTCGATGGCGGCGAGCGCGGGTTCGAGAATCGACGCGCACTCGGCGTGGCGGCCGCAGGCGGCGAGGCACCGGGCCGCCAGCAGCCTCGCGCGGAGTTCGACCGGCGCCGTGCGGCTCGTCTGGCCGCGCCGGAACTGCGCGACCGGTTGTCGCGGCGCGCCGTAGGTCTTGCGCGTCTCGAGCGCCCGAGCGGCCCGCGCGAAGTCGCCGTTCGCGTAAAAGCTCCGCGCCAGCAGAAGCACGTCTTCCGGCTGACCCCGGGACAACGTCACCAACTTGTCGGCGAACCACACGGCCGTCGTCGACATCTCGTTATCGAGGGCGTCCTTGACCATCGCCCTCAATCTCGAGAGCCGACGGTCGTTGGGCGGCCCGACCTCCTCCTCACACATCCTCGCGGTGGGTCCCCGTTTTCGCTTCGAATATGACGCCGTGGTTGGTGTGTCTTGAATGGTGTCCTGTTGTCTGCTATCCTGCCGGCCGGCTGGCTACAACAAGCCTCTCATCATCATCATGATCATCATCGCTCCACCTCCTCTAATCCTAACGGACCGCTTTCTGCGACTTCCTCTGGTCGAGGAGGAGACGGTCGACCTCTGTGGCGGCCGAGTCGACGTGCGAGTCTTCGAGGGCGTTGGCCGAGGCCTCGAGCTGGCGCGTGACGAGCATCTTGTAGATGCCGTCCGGGCGCGCCATGAGGTGGTCGTGGTTCCCGAGCTCGACGATGTGGCCGTCCGAGAGGACGGCGATGGCGTCGGCGTTGCGGACGGTCGAGAGGCGGTGAGCGACCAGCATCACCGTCGAGCCGCCGCGCGAAATGAGGGCGTCGAGGCTCTGCTGGACCTTGGCCTCGGACTCGGCGTCGAGGGCCGAGGTCGCCTCGTCGAGGAGCAGAATCTTAGGTCGCCGGAGGAACGCGCGAGCAATCGCGAGCCGCTGGCGCTGCCCCCCCGAGATCCGGACGCCGCGCTCTCCGATGCGGGTCGCGTACTGATTCGGAAAGTCGACGATGAAGTCGTGGGCGAGCGCCGCGCGCGCCGCGGCCACCACCTCGGCGTCCGAGACGTCGGGCGTGCCGTACTTGATATTAGCCGCGATCGTCGTGTCGAAGAGTTCGGTCGACTGCGCGACGACCCCGCAATACCGGCGGAAGTCCCGCATGTTCAACTCGGCCAGCGGCACGCCGTCGAGGCGCACGGCGCCCCGTTGCGCGTCGTAGAAGCGGAGCGCGAGGTTTAGCGCGGTGCTCTTGCCCGAGCCCGACCGGCCGACCATCGCGAGGGTCGTGCCCGCTGGCACGGAAAGCGTGAAGTTTCGGAGCACGAACTTGTCGGGCCTCGATTCGTAGGCGAAGTGGACGTCCTCGAAGTCGAGGGCGCCGCGCGGCGGATCGAGGAGCCGGCGCCCGGCGTCCGGATCGACCGTCGGGAGCGCCGCGAGGATCCCGAGGACGCGCTGCGCGGCGCCCGACGCGCGCGTGAAGGAACTGAGGAGCGAAATGAGCGAATTGTAGCTCGTCTGAATCTTTGTGAAGTAGAGCTGGTAGGTGACGAGGCTCCCCGCGCTCAGGCCGCTTCCGTCGCGCATCGCGAGCGCGCCGCCGTAGAATAAAATGAGCCACCCCGCGCCGTAGTCGAGGACGTTGTTGATGAGCTGCGTCGAGCTCGAGAGCGCCGCGTCGACGACGCCGCGGTCCCGCGCGGCGATCGTGTGCTGCTCGAACCTGTCGATCTCGAACGCGTCCGTGCCCGCGCTCTTGACCGTCCTAATGTTCGCTAGCGATTCGGTCGCGACCGCGTTCGCCTCGCCCAGATGCGACAGGATCTTCCGGTTCTGCTCGCGAGACCACGCCGCGTACGCCTGCGTGATGTGCATGATGGGGCCCACCGTCGTAAACGCCAGCATCGAGAGCCGCCAGCTCGTGTAGAAGGCCATGGCGACGCCGCCGCACAATTGGATCAGCGAACTGGTCAACGTTCCAAGCAGCGTCGTCAGAGGCATCGTCATCTGGTTCACGTCCTGGGTGAGCCGGCTCGTGAGCGTGCCCGAAGCGACGTTGTCGAAGAAGGCGACGTCTTGGCGAACGATCGCCGCGTACAGCCGGTTCCTGAGCGCGCACGCGAGGCGCCGCCCCGTCGCCTGGAAGCAAAACGCGCGGAGCGAGGACGTGACGGCGGCGCCGATCGAGAACGCCAGGTACAGCACGAGGCGCCGCCGGAACTGGCGCCGGTTGCACGCGTAGACGGAATCGATGATCCTTCCCTGAAAACTCGGGAGGGCGAGCCCGGTCGCGCCCGCGGCGAACACGCACGCAAGAGCGATCGCGACCAGCGCCCAGTCGGGCGCCACGAGCCTCGCGGTGCGCCGGAGGATCTCGGTCGACGTGATCTCCGACTCGGTCTCGACTAAAAGGCGCGACGGGCTCGGACGCGGGAACGCCGGCCGGTTTATCTCCGCCAACGGGACGGACTCTTCGCGCGATGATACCCCCCCTCCTCCTCTTGAAAAGGAGGAAGAAGAAGAAGACGGGTCGGTGTTGTTGAGACCCGTCGCCGAGGAGGAGATAGCCCTCGCGTAGCACTTTTGACACGCGTCGAAGTTGCACGCGTTGCAGCGCCACATGTAGGCGTCGGTAATGCGCTGGTCGCAGACGTCGCACCAGTTGTTCGTCGAGGCCGCGAGGGCGAGCGGGTGCTTGTGGAGCGACGGGACGCGCGTCGTCAAGAGGCGCGTCCTGAGCCGCACCAAATTCGACAAGAGCCAGGCCTCGACGTTGACGAGGACCGTCGTCGCGCCCATCAGCGCCGCGAGAACCCGAGTGTCGCGGTGATCGTAGTCGAAGAGACACATCTTCACGCCGATGTATCCCTGGCACACGCTCGAAGCGACAAACAAGAAAGCGAGCGCGACGTCGCGCCGGAAGTCGGCAGCGGCCTTTGATTTAGACAGGGCCTCGACGTCGTCGCGGTCTTCTAGCGCTCGGTAACCCTCGGGGGCTCGAGTTCGAAGCCACCACAACGAATATGCGAGGAAACCGAGCGACGGCAGGACCACGGTCCGCGCGAGCGCGAGACCGACGAGGTCGTTGACGTCTTGCCGCATCGAAAAGGAAATCTTTTTTTTTTTGTCGTCCACGAGGTACGCGAGCCCCACGGCGAGGCCCACGTCGAGTGCCAAGATGATGCCGACCACGCACACGACGATCCTCGTCGGCCGCGAGGGGTCCTGGCTTCTTCCCATCCACATCTCGAAGAAAGTCGCGTTCCCGCCGCCATTTGCGCGGCCCCTTGGGCCCAATCGCGCACCCATGATGCCGATCTTTTCTTCCGTTGTCCTTAACGGTCCCTAACTTTTTTTTCCTTCTTCTTCTTCTTCTTCTTCTAAAAAAAAAAAAAAAAAATCGCCGCCGTTTGTGTATCAACAACACACATACCCTAGTATCCATGTACCTCTCCGAGGAGATGGTCCTGCACATCCTGGAGTGCGTGTCCCTCGAGCGGCTGCTGTGGATACGGCTGTGCTCGCGAAAGTTCCGCGATCTCGTGCGGCAGGACCCGCGATGGCTCCCGATCGTCGCCCCCCCGACGCTGACGCACGCAACGCTGTCGCTCGAGGCGCACGGAACGATCATGATACGGCTGTACGTCCGGTACCTGCACTGGCTGTGGCGGTGGGCCTCTCTCAAGATGGAAGAGGACGACGGCGCCCTGAGGGCGCAGACGACGGCCCTCGACGGGTTCTTTGCGTTGGGCCCGTGGACTCGAGGCGGCGAAACGCGGTGGCTTCAACCCGTCGTTTACGCGCCGCAACGCCGCGATGAGCGCCGCCGGTCTCCCCGAAGACCCCCAAAACTCCTCGACGACGCGCCGAGCGCGTTCCACCAGCAGCGAGAAAGGGACGACTATGACGAGGATATGTTACGGACGTTTTACAGCGTTCCGGTAGGCATGTCGGACGTCGTCGCGAGCCGGAAGCCCCTCGCGCGTCGGTGGGTCGTCCAGCCGCTCAACGTCAGGTCCTTGGACGGGACCGCGGATCCGCGGTTGCCGGATCTGAGCCGCACGAGCGAAAACGCGCTCCATACCGTCGCTACGCCCGTCTTAGCGTGTTACCTCGAAGGCGTCGAGATCGCGCCGACGCAGCGCTTCAAAATTGACACCTCGAGCCTCGTCGACCGCGACCTCCAGGGCGCGGTCACGTCGGACGGCACGCCCGTCCACCAAGTCCTCGTCCGCGCCTTCCAGAGTTACCAGCCGATCGAAACGGCGGGCGCGTTCGCGAGCTTGGTCGTCGCGCCGCACCTCAGACCCGCAAACACCACCAAATACTCCCTGGCCTGGGTATTCTCGTCCCCAGTAGTCGCGCGACGACGGAAATCCGACCTGGTTCCATGGTGTATCTCGACGCACCAGATTGAGGCCTATCTCGACCACAGCGAGCCGCTCAGGGCGCGCGTCCTCGCGGCCATGATTCTCCATTGCGTCCTCAGCAACGGCATCGGCCTCGATCAGTGTTGCGAGTCGGACCCCTGTGCCTTGAACAACTGCGATTCGGTGGGAGAAAGCGCCTCGATCTCCCTCTTGCTGTGCCCGTGCTGCCTGCGCAAGCTCCAGCTCCTCGGCATCATCCGCGACGTTCGCGCGTGTCTCGCAGCAATGCGCCGCGTCTTGAGTTCCCCCGCCCTCCGCGGGGTCAGCGCCCGCGATCTCGAGATCCTCGACAAGTGGGGGGTCAGAGACAAAGACAAAGACAACGACTCCGGCGAAGACCCAGGCTCCGCCGCCGCCCCCTCCCCCTTGGTTGTTTTTGATGAACCCCCCCACCGGACCGAGACCTCGACCCCGACCTCTCGGTGGGTGTGACGTTGGGGATTCTTCTTTAACAGAGGTGATATGAGCTCTCCTCGCAACAAGAAGAGCCCGAAGGTTGTCCGGAAGAAGCGTGGCCACGAGGAGGAGGACGACGACGGGGCCATCGAGGAGCCAGAGGTAGGCATGGTCGAGAGCTGGGTGCGGTTCTGGGTCGCCGAGGCGTGCCTCGAGATCCTGGTGGATGGCCTCGAGCTCGAGACAGTGCATGTGTGCTGCGTAGTGGTGCCGCTAGTGGTCGCGTCGCGGGATCCGAGCGGCCGGAGCAGGTGGATCATCGCAGCGCTCGCTCTCAACGCCGCACGGCGCGTGCGGGTAGGGCGGATTTGGGACGCCCTCGTCGACGCGACTATAGCGCGAGGCTTGGCCGCGGAGCGCGCGACGAGACACCTCCGCAAAATCTCGAGCCCCCGCGAGCTCGAAGCCGACGCGATCGCGACCTGCGCTTCGACCGTCCGCGTCGAAATGGCCTTCGCGGCCGGAACCCTCGCCGCGCGCGCGCTCCCCCGCCGACCCGCGTTGGTCGCTTTCGCCGCGGTTGCTTTCGCGACCTACGCCCAGGTCGGCACCACCCTCCAACAGCTTCGCGTCCAAAAAGGGAATGCGCTCATTCAGGACGCCCGCCGCTTGCTTGCTTTGGCTCTGATCACGTGGGAATTCGCGAGCGCCGTCGCTCGCGGCCCGCTCCGCCTCTCGTTCTCCGCCGGCTCGCGCCTCTTCTTCATCATGCCCTGCGCGGTCGTCGATGCCCTCGACGAGTGGGTCTTGATGGACTTTGGGTTCGCGGCGGTCGTCTTGTTTGCTTTCCTCCTCGCGGCCAAAGAAGACTTTTTCTTTAAGCACCGCGCCGCTCACCTCGGCATCCTTACCGTCCGCCTCGCCTACCTCGCCACCGTCGCGATCTTCCAGCTGCGCGCTCTTTTTCTCGACCGCAAGGCAAGCGCCGACGCCTCCGAAACGGCCCCCAACGACGCTCCGCTCTCCAGATCCGCCCAGCGCCTCCTCCATTTCCATTTCTCTCAGGATATCTCCAGAGTCCACTTCCTCCGATCGCGCCGCTGCTTCTTTGCGCTCTCCCTCCTCTGGGCTTTGGTTTGCCTCGCCGCCGACGCAACCACGGGAGATGAGCCCCCGGTCGGGTGATTCATTCTCTTACACACTAATATAGTGTAATATAGCATAATATCCCGGCGCGCCCCTGCCCGTCGTATCGGTTTCGATTCTTTCGTCGCGACAATATTGTGCTCTTTATTATTTATTGTCCGATGAGTGCCGCCTCCGTTTCGAACTTTATTACACCACCGAGTGTTTTTGTTCTAGCGGTTGAGTCACCTGCGACGTTGATCACCACCAGTTCCAGCGCGGTCGACGCCGCGTACTGCCACGCGCTCACCACGTGAGGAAGATAGAGAGGGTGGACCCACGGTTCGACTGAACTACGAATACGCACACCACGCGCAATAATAATAATAATAAGGGAAAAGTCAAGTTTCCAACCACCATATAAGTTTGGTCACCGTAAACCTTCAACAAGTTTGGTCACTTAAGTTTGGTCAATCCGTCTCTTGGTTGACTAAACTTGTACTCTCAGAGAGCAAACATACGGTTCGATGACAAAACAAGGCCCGCCGTGATCAAGCTTTCAGCGGTTCTCCACGTCGCGCTGTGTCTCCGGATCGTCCTTCGACTTCGAAACGAACACGGTATCGATGCGGGCTTCGCTCAGGTCGAGCGGGAGCGTGGTGGTAACACGCCGACGTCGGTTGACCACGACGCCGAGAAAGAAAACAAGAAGTCGCGTGCCCAGACGAAGGTAAACGACTACGAGAGATCGCCGAGTACGCTGTCGCAGCTCAGAGCGCGCAAATACGAGGCTCCACTTTACTCGATCTGACCAAGATGCCAAGTTCAGCAGGTGTGTTCTCGAGGCCGACTTGCAGCAGATGATGTTCGACACGGGCGGCAAGTTGACGGCGTGTACAACATGGTCTACAGCGCGACAGCGCTGTCGTTCAAGTGCTATATGCAAGATGCAGCGTTTATGTGCGTGCTGCTCGTTGTGATGTGCAAGTAGAAAATACCGTCACGTGTGCTAAAAGGCACACCTGCTCCGAACCTTCTTGCCGACAAAGATCCAGCTATCGCGCGAAGCACTTCTGCGAGGCCGTGTCGGTCCTCATCAAGGGCTTTATGGAGGGCAAGTCAGGCGGCTCGCTGGCCGGTTAGCACCCGGAAAGTCCGTGTTGGGATGGGGTTCGCTCGGTTGGCCAGAGCGCGACGGACAGGTCGATTGTTCGTGGACCAACACGTCCGCGGCCTGCGACGCTTTTCCACGACCTCGCACAAGACCGCGCGCAGTGGCGGTCCACCATCAACAAGTCCGTCCTCGTCCCTCGCCTCTGCCCCAACTGCGTGATTTTCCTCCGTGATTCCGCACCGGCTCCTGCCGGTCCGGCCTGGCTCCCATGCTCGGGAGAGGTCTGAAGTTAGTTAGTTAGTTAGTCAGTCAGGCGGCTCTTCTCGGCATATGCGTTTGATAGACATCTGCAACAATGTCATCCGCTAAAGGCACGAGATGACGAACCGGGATCGTTCGCTGTAGTCTGTCATAAACATCGAACTAATAAGGCGCATCCGAATAATCTTGGGCGACGAAACAGCGTGGTATCAGCGTTGTCTTGCGCAGGCCTTGTTTGTATATGTTGTTCTGCGAGTGTTCGCATGTTGATGCGTGTGTATGGTCAAACTTGGAGGCATTCAATTTGTGTGATCAAATTTCGAACAATCACATCAAACTTATCATATTTTAGACTCGTACTGATGAACCGGGAGCAATACGTAACTGAACGAAGTACACTG
>JAQMWT010000478.1:0-16032 GCA_029834535.1 Chrysophaeum taylorii | reverse complement strand
GGACAAGGATGAAGCAAGAGCGCAAACTCTCAGAGGCAAAGGTAGGAAGAAGGGAGCAATAAAATATTACAGGCCAGCCCAGTGCATGGGGCGAAGGCCAATCCCAGCGCCGGGGCGCGTGGGATCAGAGTCACGGGGCCGAGAGGCGAGGGGCGCCGAAAGGAGCGTCGGAGGGGAGTTGACGCCTGTAGCCCTTTGACGCGGAGATCGCGAACTGACCGACAACAATCTCGTCGTTAACGTCTCCTTCAGCGTCCCCTGGCCATATGGTCCGTCCCACTGCGAACGTCCCGGCTTCTAACCGGCCCGCCCGGAAGGCGAACAGGTGCCGACCTACGCCGGGAGAAGAGAATAGAATAGATGCCCTCGCAAGGCGCAGGTTCGAAGGCACCGTCCTCCATTTCAAGCCGCCGAGTGATAAGACAAACAAAAAATCTGATCACCGGTTCTCGAGCAGGACCGTCGTTTGATGAGTCCAAGGAGTGAGCTGCTTCGGGACAGCATTCACGCAAATCCCTTTGAAAAAAAAAAAACTTCTGAGGTCGTCGTCGCGGCGTGGCTTACAGGCGCTAGGGCGTGGCCGAGAGTCTTAATTTTTGATAGACGACGAGCAGGTCATCGGAGACAGCGATGACTGCCGCGGCATATAACTTGGCATCGCGTAGCACCCTGTCGCGGCGGGCATAGGTCCCTCCGAGCTCTTCGTATTCAAGCTCGGCGGCCCAGCTGGCCGAGGAGCGGGCCTTGCACGTCCGCGGGAAGTACTCGAGGACGCGGGCCTAAAGGTTCGCATCAAAACGAGCCGAGAGGGTTTGGGTACGCTCTTCCTCCAAGACGCAACAACTGGCGCAGTCCAGCCAATCGCGGTCCGCGCTCGCTTTACGCTCTCCATGTCGTAGTGAAGAGCACATCTTGCGTCGACTGAACCCATGTGCCTCGATACTCACACTTACCACCCTCAAACCTGTAATCGGAAAACTAGGAAAGGTTGGCATCGCGGAGGAAGTCGACGCTTTATGTGGAGGTGAGAGCCTGTGATGTATCGGACTATTTCATCGTCGCCGACTTGAATCGAATGATTGACTGTGGGGACGCAAAAGCCTCTCACTGACGGCTCACCGCAGGTAAGCACTGTGGCTTGTTGTCCGCGGCAGCGAGCAACTCGCCGGTGCGAGAGGAATTGTCCCACGGCCCGGGACGAGCTGTGCGCTTTGATCTTGGCCCCTCGCACGGCCGAGACCGCCGTCGAGGGACTCGCACCTCACACCCTCGCAGGTAAACGTACGTCGATAGGGGTTGCGTTGTGACGCTCTCAAGATGACGCCTCTTCTTCGAAGCACTAATAATGATAAGTACAGACACATTATTAGAGTGTAGAAAGTGATGATGATGACGGGTGTGTTGGTGGGAATATTGTGTTTGGATAGAATGCGCGTGCGTCTATGGAGGTCGAGCGAAGATTAAGATGGGGCGGGCGCATCTCCTAGAAGACCAATTAATTTTCTGCGTGGGCATATGTAGACACAGAATAGAGTAGACGATGTCACTCGTGAGGAAAATATAACGAGACTACGGGGGCGCCACGTCCGTCGAAACGACGACGAAATCGGCCCTGGACTTTCGTTCGAAGATCCTGTAGGAATCATCTCGACGCGACCCGAAACTCATCGTGAGGTGCGACGCGAAACCCTCGTAAGTCCATCTGTCAAGCGAAGAAAGCGATGAAATTTGCAGTGTTCGCGTGTGCTGCCGTCGGGTGCGCGTGTTGGTGGGTGGTGTGAGATTGTCGTAGGCTCGGGCTCACGACGCAACCGGTGCTGCGATGGCGCGGGGGTGGCGACAAGTCCGAGGACTTGTTTGGCGACGGCGGTGAAGGCGCCGGTGACCCCGTGATGGACTGGCTCGGAGGGAACGTGCCGGGGGACATGGCCGAGTACGAAAAGATGATGGAGACCCTCATGGATTCGCCCCTGATGACCGAGTTTCTGAACGACCCCGAGAAGATGGAAATGGCGCGGCAGGCACTCCTGAGCAATCCGATGGCCATGCAGATGATCAAGGCGATGCCCGGGCTCGAGGAGATCCTCCACGACAAGGATAAGTGGGCGGAGCGCATGCGGGCCTCCAAGGAGCAGTTCGATCAGATGCGCAAGGCACGAGCGACGAAGGACGACGCGGCAGACGACTTTGACGACTAGGAGTAGTCTGTCTGTTCTTCCTACCCCCTATTTCTTTCCATTTCGTGAGTGAGCGCATCCAAAATATTTATTTAATCGGGAAACCTCAGTCAGTGTATGTGTCCGTCCCTAGAACCTTTAAAGGTCGACTGACTGCGTAGAGGGGGGGGGGTGTAGTCCACGCGAGGGTTGTTAATAAGGAGTAAGGTTCGTCCGTCTATAAGGGTTCGGGTGGTGCGTGGTGCCCAGTGGGGTCGCCAAACCGCGCCGTTGATCTGAAGTGAATCAAGGTGGAATCGCTCCTTACGCTCCGTATGCAGGCAGTTGATGGCGTGAGGTGCATCTACGGGCGGCGGAAGCGCATGCTGGAGCCGGATGAGCGGTTGGAATTGGTGTCGCGGGCGCGCGTGATAGCGCGAAAGGTTTGGTACCTTCGGCACGGCGCCGCGTGCGACGGACAGTGCCGGCTGCGGCCGTGTCCCAAGGCCATCGAGCTCGTGACGCACATGCGGTCCTGCGGGGCCTTCGTCTCGGCGAGCCGGGGATGCCGCGCACCCGCGTGCGCGCACGCGGCGCGGCTTCTGCACCATCCGCGAACGTGCGGCCGTGGCAACGATTGCGCGGTGTGCGCGCTCGTCAGGCGCGCCGGCTCCACAGGGAAGGGGCTCGTGCTGCGCAAGGACCTCTTGGGCAACGAGAAGGAGGAGGAGGATGAGGAAAACTCGCCCCCCAAGCGCGTGCGGTTCGAGATCCCCCCTCCGAGGTCAGCAGCGGCAGACGGCGGCGCGGCCTCGCTCCCGTCGACGTGCCCTCCCCCTCACCATTGGGCGCTCTCGCAGCCCGCGGCGACCGCCTCGGAGTATGCCGAGGCCCTCGTCGTCGTCAAGGACGCCGACGGCTTCGCCGTGCCAGCGCCGCGCACCAAGAAGCGCCCTGGTCCCCCGAGCTGAGCCGAGCCAGGCTAGGCTATTGGCTATAGGCGAGTCTTTTCTCCCCACGCTGTTTCTTTCATTCATTCGCCCTCAAGAGAGCGAGCTTGTTTATACTCATCGTCGTCAAAAGCCACCAGGAATCCCAAGGTCCAGGATACATATTAAGACTTATTATTACCCGTCTCATCCTAACTACTAATTGACAGATGTTTGTCTGTCTGTCTTTAAATGTCGACTGCTAAGAGGGGGGGGTGTGTGTGGGGAGCATGAAGGATGTGGGTGGGTTTGTCTGTCTTTAAATGTCAACTGCTCAGAGGGGGGGTCCATAATCGACGTCGACTCAGTTGAGTCATGCGGGCTGTGTCCGTTGTGGGGAAGGTTGTGCCTAACTACTAATCGACAGATGTTTGTCTGTCTGTTTGTCTGTTTGTCTTCTGTCTTTAAATGTCCGACTGGCTAAGAGGGGGGGGTCGCATGCTGTTAAGTTTCGTGGGGAGCATGAAGTTGTCTGTCCCTCGATTTAGGGTTTAGGATCAGACAAGTGCAGGCCAGTAATTTCACCTAGTCCCAATCTCTAACCCCAGTAAGTTCACCTGTTTCTCCGGGTCCAGTAAAGTTTCATATAAGTTCACCTGGTCCAGTAAGTCACCTAGCTCACACCAACTCCTTTTGAGCTCGTCGCTCTCGGCCTCCGCCAATCTAAGCTGCTTCGATCCGCACGCGCCGCTACCTTTGAGTGAGTTACTCTAAAAACCCTTTGCTCTACAAAACCCCAGTATGTTCACCTGGTCCCAGTATGTTCACCTGGTCACTATATTCACCTATCCCAATCTCAAACCCCAGTTAGTTCACCTGGTGGTCCCCAGTAAGTTCACCACAGTGCGCGTGTAGACGCCGGGAGGGGGCTTATCGGTATTGCGGAGCACGTGTGGGGTAGGGTGGAGTCGTCGACTCAGAAGAGCATATCCTCGGGGTTGCCGATCGACAGAGAGCCACGTAGAGCTGGACGTGGCAGAAGACGGGCTTGGGCAAGAGGACGCCGACCTCGCGGGGCGTCTGGCCCTGGCTCTTGGTGATCGTTTGGCGTCGGCGGGCCTTACGGGATACAGGTTGGAGGAGCCTCGGTGACAACGACACGATCGATCATGTATCTGGTACCGTTGCAGTGGCCGTGCGACGGGTCGAGGTTGCGAAGACTTTAAGCTCGCGATCAAAGTCAGCATGCCGTTGGTTGTCAGGGAGTTCAAAACTCGACTGTAAAGAGCGAGGCGTCGGCTTCCGACCCAACCTAGTCGGCCGAAAAGAACTCCGACGCCTCGTCTTCGGGAAAAAAAGGCCGCGGTCATGCGCGCGTTGTCAGCATCGACAACATCGTTTCGACGGGGCGTGAGAATGGCGCGCTGAAAGAGCCGCCGCGGGTCGTGGAAATAGTCTGCGAGGTCGCCGTAGACGGCTTGGAGGATCACTGTCTGGCTCTCGCTTCTACCTGATCCTTACTCTCGCGCCTACCTGATCCTTACCCTAAATCGAGGGACAAACAGACAGACAGACAAACAAACAGACAGACAGACAAACATCTGTCGATTAGTAGTTAGCACAGGGGTATATATAGCCCCGGGCACTCGCACACACCAGGACCGGCATTCCTACCCTCACCTTTTGGTTATGGGCCCTTAAAGCGCTCGAGGTGGATCGCGCGTTCGAATCCGCCCCACCGCTGCGCCGCAAGGAGTGTGTGAGTGGCTTCGATGCAGTTGCCATTGCCAACTGCTCGAGCCCCATCGTCTAGCACAAACACTAGACCCCCCTCATCTGGGCGCTTTCACTTACCAGGACCGGGTGTTCATCTCCGACGCAGATGTTCATCTTAAGCAGATGGCGTCGTCGTCTGCTGGGTCCCCACCGTTTCGCATACACATACATGCTTGACTCGCCCCAGATGTTCACGTTTCACTATGATGGGGAAGCACAGGGGTATATATAGCCCCGGGCACTCGCACACACCAAGACCGGCATTCCTACCCTCACCTTTTGGTTATGGGCCCTTAAAGCGCTCGAGGTGGATCGCGCGTTCGAATCCGCCCCACCGCTGCGCCGCAAGGAGTGTGTGAGTGGCTTCGACGCAGTTGCCATTGCCAACTGCTCGAGCCCCATCGTCTAGCACAAACACTAGACCTCCCTCATCTGGGCGCTTTCACTTACCAGGACCGGGTGTTCATCTCCGACGCAGATGTTCATCTTAAGCAGATGGCGTCGTCGTCTGCTGGGTCCCCATCGTCTCGCATACACATACATGCTTGACTCGCCCCAGATGTTCACGTTTCACTTTGATGGGGAAGCACAGGGGTATATATAGCCCCGGGCACTCGCACACACCAGGACCGGCATTCCTACCGTCACCTTTTGGTTAGGACAAGTGCAGGCCAGTAAGTTCACCTAGTCCCAATCTCTAACCCCAGTAAGTTCACCTAATCCCAGTAAGTTTCATATAAGTTCACCTCGTCAGTAAGTTCACCTAGCTCACACCAACTCCTTTGAGCTCGTCGCTCTCGCCTCCGCCAATCTAAGCTGCTTTGATCCGCACACGCCGCCAACCTTTGAGTTTACTCTAAAAACCCTTTACTCTAAAAACCCCAGTATGTTCACCTGGTCCCAGTTTCACCTGGTCACTCAGCTCACCTAGTCCCAATCTCCAACCCCAGTAAGTTCACCTGGTCCCAGTAAGTTCACCTACAGTGCGCGTGTAGACGCCGGGAGGGGGCTTATCGGTATTGCGCAGCACGTGTGGGGTAGGGTGGAGTCGTCGACCCAGATGAGTACATCTCCTCGGGGTTGCCGATCGACAGAGAGCCACGTAGAGCTGGACGTGGCAGAAGACGGGCTTCGCCAAGAGGACGCCGACCTCGCGGGGCGTCTGGCCCTGGCTCTTGGTGATCGTTTGGCGTCGGCGGGCCTTAAGGGATACAGGTTGGAGGAGCCTCGGTGACAACGACACGATCGATCATGTATCTGGTACCGTTGCAGTGGCCGTGCGACGGGTCGAGGTTGCGAAGACCTTAAGCTCGCGATCAAAGTCAGCATGCCGTTGGTTGTCAGGGAGTTGAAAACTCTACTGTAAAGAGCGAGGCGTCGTCTTCCGACCCAGCCTAGTCAGCCGAAAAGAACTCCGACGCCTCGTCTCCGGGAAAAAAAGGCCGCGGTCATGCGCGCGTTGTCAGCATCGACAACATCGTTTCGACGGGGCGTGAGAATGGCGCGCTGAAAGAGCCGCCGCGGGTCGTGGAAATAGTCTGCGAGGTCGCCGTAGACGGCTTGGTGGATCACTGTCTGGCTCGCGTGCCTACCTGATCCTTACTCTCGCGCCTACCTGATCCTTAACCTAAATCGAGGGACAAACAGACAAACAAACAAACAGACAGACAGACAGACAAACATCTGTCGATTAGTAGTTAGGATAGGCGCGAGAGTAAGGATCAGGTAGGCGCGAGAGCCAGACAGTGATCCTCCAAGCCGTCTACGGCGACCTCGCAGACTATTTCCACGACCCGCGGCGGCTCTTTTAGCCAGCGCGCCATTCTCACGCCCCGTCGAAACGATGTTGTCGATGCTGACAACGCGCGCATGACCGCGGCCTTTTTTTCCCGGAGACGAGGCGTCGGAGTTCTTTTCGGCTGACTAGGCTGGGTCGGAAGACGACGCCTCGCTCTTTACAGTAGAGTTTTCAACTCCCTGACAACCAACGGCATGCTGACTTTGATCGCGAGCTTAAGGTCTTCGCAACCTCGACCCGTCGCACGGCCACTGCAACGGTACCAGATACATGATCGATCGTGTCGTTGTCACCGAGGCTCCTCCAACCTGTATCCCTTAAGGCCCGCCGACGCCAAACGATCAACAAGAGCCAGGGCCAGACGCCCCGCGAGGTCGGCGTCCTCTTGCCCAAGCCCGTCTTCTGCCACGTCCAGCTCTACGTGGCTCTCTGTCGATCGGCAACCCCGAGGATATCCTCTTCTGGGTCGACGACTCCACCCTACCCCACACGTGCTGCGCAATACCGATAAGCCCCCTCCCGGCGTCTACACGCGCACTGTAGGTGAACTTACTGGGACCAGGTGAACTTACTGGGGTTTGAGATTGGGACTAGGTGAACTGAGTGACCAGGTGAAACTGGGACCAGGTGAACATACTGGGGTTTTAGAGTAAAGGGTTTTAGAGTAAACTCAAAGGTTGGCGGCGCGTGCGGATCAAAGCAGCTTAGATTGGCGGAGGCGAGAGCGACGAGCTCAAAGGAGTTGGTGTGAGCTAGGTGAACTTACTGACCAGGTGAACTTATATGAAACTTACTGGGACCAGGTGAACTTACTGGGGTTAGAGATTGGGACTAGGTGAACTTACTGGCCTGCACTTGTCCTAACTACTAATCGACAGATGTTTGTCTGTCTGTCTGTTTGTTTGTTTGTCCCTCGATTTAGGGTAAGGATCAGGTAGGCGCGAGAGTAAGGATCAGGTAGGCGCGAGAGCCAGACAGTGATCCTCCAAGCCGTCTACGGCGACCTCGCAGACTATTTCCACGACCCGCGGCGGCTCTTTCAGCGCTCCATTCTCACGCCCCGTCGAAACGATGTTGTCGATGCTGACAACGCGCGCATGACCGCGGCCTTTTTTTCCCGGAGACGAGACGTCGGAGTTCTTTTCGACCGACTAGGTTGGGTCGGAAGCCGACGCCTCGCTCTTTACAGTCGAGTTTTCAATTCCCTGACAACCAACGGCATGCTGACTTTGATCGCGAGCTTAAAGTCTTCGCAACCTCGACCCGTCGCACGGCCACTGCAACGGTACCAGATACATGATCGATCGTGTCGTGTCACCGAGGCTCCTCCAACCTGTATCCCTTAAGGCCCGCCGACGCCAAACGATCAACAAGAGCCAGGGCCAGACGCCCCGCGAGGTCGGCGTCCTCTTGCCCAAGCCCGTCTTCTGCCACGTCCAGCTCTACGTGGCTCTCTGTCGATCGGCAACCCCGAGGATATCCTCTTCTGAGTCGACGACTCCACCCTACCCCACACGTGCTGCGCAATACCGATAAGCCCCCTCCCGGCGTCTACACGCGCACTGTAGGTGAACTTACTGGGACCAGGTGAACTTACTGGGGTTTGAGATTGGGACTAGGTGAACTTAGTGACCAGGTGAACTTACTGGGACCAAGTGAACTTACTGGGGTTTTTAGAGTGAACGCAAAGGCGAGCGGCGTGTACGGATCAAAGCAGCTTAGATTGGCGGAGGTGAGAGCGACGAGCTCGAAGGAGAGTGGGGTGAGTGGATGTGAGCACGAGTGGGCTTACACCGAACTTACTGGGGTTAGAGATTGGGACTAGGTGAACTTACTGGGACAAGGTGAACTTACTGGGGTTAGAGATTGGGATCAGGTGAACTTACTGGCGAACTTACTGGCCTGCACTTGTCTTATCCTAACTACTAATCGACGACAGATGTTTGTATGTCTGTTTGTTTGTCTGTCCCTCGATTTAGGGTAAGGATCAGGTAGGTGCGAGAGTAAGGATCAGGTAGGCGCGAGAGCCAGACAGTGATCCTCCAAGCCGTCTACGGCGACCTCGCAGACTATTTCCACGACCCGCGGCGGCTCTTTCAGCGCGCCATTCTCACGCCCCGTCGAAACGATGTTGTCGATGCTGACAACGCGCGCATGACCGCGGCCTTTTTTTCCCGGAGACGAGGCGTCGGAGTTCTTTTCGGCCGACTAGGTTGGGTCGGAAGCCGACGCCTCGCTCTTTACAGTCGAGTTTTCAATTCCCTGACAACCAACGGCATGCTGACTTTGATCGCGAGCTTAAAGTCTTCGCAACCTCGACCCGTCGCACGGCCACTGCAACGGTACCAGATACATGATCGATCGTGTCGTTGTCACCGAGGCTCCTCCAACCTGTATCGCTTAAGGCCCGCCTACGCCAAACGATCAACAAGAGCCAGGGCCAGACGCCCCGCGAGGTCGGCGTCCTCTTGCCCAAGCCCGTCTTCTGCCACGTCCAGCTCTACGTGGCTCTCTGTCGATCGGCAACCCCGAGGATATCCTCTTCTGAGTCGACGACTCCACCCTACCCCACACGTGCTGCGCAATACCGATAAGCCCCCTCCCGGCGTCTACACGCGCACTGTAAGTGAACTTACTGGGACCACGTGAACTTACTGGGGTTTGAGATTGGGACTAGGTGAACTGAGTGACCAGGTGAAACTGGGACCAGGTGAACATACTGGAGTTTTTTGACAACTCAAACTCAAAGGTTGGCGGCGCGTGCGGATCAAAGCAGCTTGGATGAGCGGAGGTGAGAGCGACGAGCTCAAAGGAGAGTGGGGTGAGTGGGTGTGAGCACGAGTGGGTTTACGCCGGGATAGAGTCTAATAATAGAGATTGGGACTGAGTGAACTAACTGACCATGTGAACTTACTGGGACCAGACCTGAACTTACTAGGGTTAGAGATTGGGACTAGGTGAACTTACTGGCCTGAACTTGTATGTTCCTGTTTAACGCGAGCGTCGTGATAGCCTCGGCGAGCGACCGGTCGGCACTCGCGAATGCGACGTGGCCCGCGTGGGCGAGTTATGCTAAACTCCACGGATTTTCGTTCGTGGGCGTCGAGCCGCCCCCCCTCAACCGGTCGGCGCACTGGGGAAAACTGTGGCTCATCGAAGAGCTCTCGACGATGGACTACGAGTGGGTCGTCGTCGTGGACGACGACCTCGCGCTAACCAGCAACAGAGACTTCCGCGAGCTCGTGTCCGCTTTGGAGGCGGACACGGTGGCGGCGGTCGAAGATCCGTTGCTCGAGCCGGGCGCTTTCAACACGGGCATACTCGTCGCAAAAAAACCCGGTCCTCGCGTCCGGAACCTGATCACCCGCGCCTGGGAGGCCCCCTTGCACGGAAGGGAATGCCTTCTCTGGACGTGCCCGTTCTGGGACCAGTCGGCCCTGCGCCTCGTCGCCAAACACCACCACGACGACGACGACGACGACGACGCCGCCGCGCTAGTAATTCTTCCGTACCGGTCGCTCCAATCCTTCTGGAACCCGGCGGTCTGCGCGACGTCCTGGCTCGGCGAGTGCGACCTTCGCAAGAGGAGCCTCGCCTGGCGACCGTCGGACTTCGCCGCGCACGTCTCGGGCAAGTCCCTCGACAATCGTATCGCACGTCTCCACCTCCTGGCCGAAGCGAGGGCGAATTATGTAACGACGAAGAATTTGGCGCTCCACCGCCAGCTCCTCCTCGATCTCACCGCAGCCGCAGCGGAGGACGTCCTCGTACCGACAGCGACCCTCGAAGCCCAGGCCCGGTTATCCCTGGAGGAAGGCCGCGCGGCCTACGACGCACTCCTCTCGAACTACAGAGCACGGGGGCTCCTGGATTATTGAGTATACTCGTGCTCCTGGATTATTGAGTATACTCGTACTCCTGGATTATTGAGTATACTCGTGCTCCTGGATTATGATTGAAGATCGCGTCGTCGTCGTCGTCGTCGTCGTCGTCGTCAAAACGGCCGGTTCCATTGCGCGTGTCCAGTGGTTGCGTTGTACCAGTAGACGCGACCGAGATCGTCGCGCGCGGGGAACCAGTTGCGGTCGAGTTCTTTGTAGGGGTCGACGGCCTGCGGGACGGCGTCGTTGTATCGGTTGAGCGACGAAGCGTAGCGACCCTCCATGCTCGCGGCGACGAGCTCCGAAGCTCTGGACAGTTCCTGCGGTCCGCCCGATATCTCCACAACACATGGGTCGCCGCGCTGGTCGACCTGAACAGTCGCGCCCGAAACTACTTGAATTTCCTTGACGCGTTCCCCATTCCTCCCGATGACTTTCCCGATGAGAGACCGGGGGCAAGGAACGCGTCGCGGCGACCGCACCTTCTCCAACTCCTGCTCCACGATCGCGGCCGCGGTGTGGACGGTCGTCGACGTTCCCTCGATCACCACCCGCGCCGTCGCCGGGACCGAACGGTTCCGCATCACGTCGTAGCACACCCGCACCTTAGCCCCTGACTGCTGTTCGAACACCGACACCCTCTCGCCGCGCAGCCCTATGATGTACGCCACGTCCGCCGCCTTGCACTCGATCACGTGCTTCACCAAGGGCGTCCCGTCGGGGGCGTACGTCTCCTGCGGGGCCAGTGCGGCGCGTTTCAGCTCGTCCACGAATGCGGCCATGTCCTCCTCACCCATTCTCGACAACACTTACCCGCCGCCGGCGATAGGTGCACCTCTCTCCTCGCTCTCGAGAGAAAAGGACTATAGATGGTTGTTTTTGCGGCTTAAATGTCCAGGTCACGACTTGAACGACGGCGCGCTGGTACGAGCGACTACTCCGAATCGGACAGCGACGACGATGGCCTCCTGGCAGGCATCACCGAAGCGTTAAAGCGTCGTCGAATCGCGGCGATCACCGCATTTGGTGCGTTTGACCGTGAGAAGCGCTTTGGGCCGTCGGGGCCCAAGCTTCGTGCGTCGCGTAAAGTGGTATCATCACGTGCGGACAGAGGGTCCACGAAAATTTCGACGGATGTATCGCATGGAGGTCGAGCATTTCAACAACGAGTTGCTGGAGTTGGTGCGGAGGGAGATACAGACGCGAGACGTCGAGAGAGCGAGATACAGACGCGAGACGTCGAGAGAGCCTAGCGTTCTTCTGGGTCCGACGTATGCGCCGAGGTCCGACTTGCGATCAGCATACGCTACCATGCTGGGGGGAGCTACCTCGATATCTGCTCTAACTTTGGGGTGTCTCCGGCGGAGTTTTATCGATCGATTTTTTGGAGATGTGTTGACGCCATCAACAACAACACGTTCCCTATAGACTGCTTCCCGCTGGACGACGAGACGGAACTCGAGAAACTGGAGGCGGGCTGGGCTCGCAAGTCACGCCTCGCGGTCCTTCGAAGCGTGGTGGGTGCCATCGACGGTTGCTACATTTGGCTGCGGTAAAGCGTCGTCGAATCGCGGCGAAAGGACCAGCCCCACCTCGTCAAGTCCCACCCCGCGCACTATGCTTGAGGCGCTCTCTCTTCCGCGAGGAGGGGCTTATTTTTGCGCCCTCATCACGGCCAAGTATAACGATAGCACTCTTCGTATCGGAGGAGGCGGCCGGTGGCAGGGGCGGGCCGGCCGCCGGGGGGCGGAGGAGTCTTTTTAGGTGACGAGGTGCGGAGGTCGAGTCAAGAAGGTAAGGAGCGAGTTGTAGGTTCCTGACGAGCTCGGGAACATCAGGATCGGCGGCATACGGGATATCGTCCACTGCTGGATCATTCGATTTGCAGACCTTGGCCAGCTCCTCCCAGTGCAAGCTGCACGCTCCTCAAGTTTTTGCCAAGATGGCGTTATGACCCGCAAAAGGTGGGCGTCTCGCGTCTGGACGATGGACATGACCATCCGCGATCGGCAGGGATCCTTCGACCAGTGATTATTCGACGGCGACGGCGGCGAGCGAGCTTCACAAAGCGGGTCGCGCCAGCTCGGGGACACAGCCTCAGTTGCGGCCGCACGCGCTGCGCCGTGTACGGATGCAGCCTCTGGCTGCTCCGCGCCCTCCGTCTCCGACTCGGCCGAGTCGATCAGTTTGGAGGCCGCGCTTGTCTTGTCGTCCCCACATTTTTTTTCGCGCCAAGCCACGAGCGCGGCCCAGTTCCAGCCCTTGCACTTGGGGTCCGGCAAGCTTCGCTCCGCTCCGCCGCCCGGCGCTTGATATCCGTGGCGTGGGAGGAGTTTGTTTTCCGGCCGCGACACCTTCGGGGTACAACTCTGCATCGTCGTCGCAGCCCAGCCGGGTTTGATCTTCAGCGTCGCCGCCCGCCGCTACGCTTCCTTCGTGGTCCCGCCATACTCGGGATATTCATACAAGTTTTTTCACTTTGATAACCCCCGACGACACCGAAGGCCGGCGCCTTGTGCATGATCTCGGCGTAGTGCGAGGAAAATCTGATCTTGGCGTCTTCCAAAAAAGCTAAGGCCACTCGTCGTCGGGTCGTCTCTGCCGCCATGCAGAGGTAGGTGATTCCGTTTTCCACGACGTAGTGAAAGACGTGTTGATCGTAGACGTAGCTCATCTTGGCGTCGAGTTGGGAGATTTTCGCCAGGAGCACGCGCGTCGCCGTGGGGTGGTTCCCGCTGTGCGAGGTGTGTTCGGCAAGCACCATTTTCCCACGCCGCATAGAAAACCCCGAGCCAAGAGAGGTCCGGATTATTTGAAAATCCTCCAAATATGCTGCACTGATTATTATTAGCTGCCCTGATCCTAACTACTAATCGACAGATCCTAACTACTAATCGACAGATGTTTGTCTGTTTGTCTGTCTGTCTGTTTGTCTGTTTGTCTTTAAATGTCGACTGCTAAGAGGGGGGTGTGTGTGGGGAGCATGAAGGATGTGGGTGGGTTTGTCCCCCGATTTAGGGAGGTGTGAGTGATGTGACCTCACTTTTTGGGTAACATTGATGTGACCTCAAGAACCAGTGATGTGACATTTACCCTTATTTATTTGGCCAGATTTTATTTCATTATTTGGCCAACTTTGTTTATTTTTGTAGAGAACGGGTCTAAGTCTCATTATCCAAGTCGTGCAGCTTGTACCGCCACCACCGCTCGCGTGGATACCCTCCGTTTAATCCGGACCGCAGAATGTGTCCGTTTAATCCGGACCGCAGAATGTGGGGCAGTCTTCCCCCGACAAGAATAACAAAAAAAATGGCGGTGGACACTACATATTCGTGGCGGTCGTGCTCTATTTTAGGTGGCGGTGGTGCTGCTGCGCTATTCGTTGTTGTTGTTGTTGTTGTTGTCGCCGTCCTCTGGGACGGGGTCGGGCATGTGGATGTAGTCCTGGTCGAAATGGTGGAGGCGGATGTAGCCGTCCTCGGCGCCCGAGCAGAAGGATTTGCCGTCCGGAGCGATGGCGAGGGCGTTTATCGGACCGAAGTGGCCCTTGACGCGGCCGAATTCTTCCTCGTAGATGAGGTGGTAGAACTGGGTCTCGAAGCGGGCGCCGCGGGAGGACGTCGTGGTGACGCTCATCGCGTCTTGGCCCCCGCCGAGAAGGACGTGTTCCTTGGTGGGCGAGAAGCAGCAGGCGTTGAGGGGGCGGTCGCTGCGGTAAATTTTGATGCAGTCCCAAGTAGCGACGTCCCAGAGCTTGGCAGTGTGGTCCGAAGACGCGGTGAGTAAAAAAGTCTTGAACGGGTCGTTCCAGGCGACGCAGGAGACCTTGGAGTCGTGGGCGTGGATTTGGTGACGGAGCTCGAAGGTGAGGGCGTCCATAATCTTGAGGTCGCCGTCTTCAAAGGCGCAAAGAATAGCCTTGCCCAAAGGCATCCATCTGACGAGTTGGCACCTGACGTCTCCGTTCTCGGGATGCGGGAGCAGGAACTCGGCCGCGCGGCGCCATTTTCTCAAGTCCTCTCCCCACATGGGATCCTGCTCCCAAATCGTGACCTTTGGGGGGCGGTCTTGCTCGGGCGAACCGAACGCGTCGCACGCCGTCAATACCCGGCGCCCGGACTCGTCGAACTGGCAGCTCCGGACCGATCCCGAGTGGCTGAAGCTCGCGAACTCCTGTCCCGTCTCGACCTCCCACACCTTGGCCTGCATGTCGGCCGAGGCGCTCACGAGGAGAATAGAATCCCATGATGCATCCAGGTGCCACACGGCGCCGGCGTGTTCCTCGTACGTTCCGATGCGCTCGCCAGTCTCCGCGAGCCATAGGGTCGGGATGTTGTCCTTGGCCGCGGTGAATATCAAGTCCCCATCGCGGTTGTAGAACACGCAAGTGATGGGCCGCGTATGGCCCTTGAGCAGGATGGGTCGCATAATCGATCGCTGCTTTGTGGGTGGGGTTATTATTACTACTGTACAAGTGGAGGCCAGTAAGTTCACCTAGTCCCAATCTCTAACCCCAGTAAGTTCACCTGGTCAGTAAGTTCACCTAGTCCAAATCTCTAACCCCAGTAAGTTCGGCGTAAACCACTCGTGCTCACACCACTCCTTCGAGCTCGTCGCTCTCGCCTCCCCAATCTAGGCTGCTTTGATCCGCACACGCCGCTAACCTTTGAGTTTACTCTAAAACCCCCAGTAAGCTCACCTGGTCCCAGTAAGTTCACCTGGTCACTATATTCACCTATCCCAATCTCAAACCCCAGTAAGTTCACCTGGTCCCAGTAAGTTCACCTACAGTGCGCGTGTAGACGCCGGGAAGGGGCTTATCGGTATTGCGGAGCACGTGTGAGGTAGGGTGGAGTCGTCGACTCAGAAGAGCATATTCTCGGGGTTGCCGATCGACAGAGAGCCACGTAGAGCTGGACGTGACAGAAGACGGGCTTGGGCAAGAGGACGCCGACCTCGCGGGGCGTCTGGCCCTGGCTCTTGTTGATCGTTTGGCGTAGGCGGGCCTTAAGGGATACAGGTTGGAGGAGCCTCGGTGACAACGACACGATCAATCATGTATCTGGTACCGTTGCAGTGGCCGTGCGACGGGTCGAGGTTGCGAAGACTTTAAGCTCGAGATCAAAGTCAGCATGCCGTTGGCTGTCAGGGAGTTGAAAACTCGACTGTAAAGAGCGAGGCGTCGTCTTCCGACCCAACCTAGTCGGCCGAAAAGAACTCCGACGCCTCGTCTCCGGGAAAAAAAGGCCGCGGTCACGCGCGCGTTGTCAGCATCGACAACATCGTTTCGACGGGGCGTGAGAATGGCGCGCTGAAAGAGCCGCCGCGGGTCGTGGAAATAGCCTGCGAGGTCGCCGCGGACGGCTTGGAGGGTCAATGCCTGCCTCGCGGGCCTATCTGATCCTTACCCTAAATCGAGGAACAACCCACGCACATCCTTCATGCTCCCCACACACACCCCCCTCTTAGCAGTCGACATTTAAAGACAAACA
>JAQMWT010000477.1:0-38442 GCA_029834535.1 Chrysophaeum taylorii | reverse complement strand
GTCATAGTCACCTGTCGTGGCATTGAGCTACTACAGGTTGCCAATCGGCGCGAATATGCGCGAAAACATCTCAACGACAACAGGCAGCGGACACCCTCACACTGTTAGACGGGCCCAGGGCACTCCTTGCCACGAGTACAAACAACCCGGCAGAGGAGAGCTTTCAACGAGAAGCACATCAACGCTAGGTTATGCAACGGGCCCAAGTCCCTCCAGAAGACCTTGTTCGCTGAGGAGGCAAAGAGCTACGCGGACAAAAGCGCAGAGGCCATCCGGTGGTCAAAATCCGGCGAGAGGCTGAGTGTTCCTCGTGTTCGGAGGATGCAGCTTGTTGCGTCATTAATTTCGTCTTGTCTTGGATCAAAGTTGTGTATTTTCCGGCAAACAAACAACCGCAACCCTCTCAAATACGTTCCGGCCTTTGTCTTTTCAGATCTGAAAACTTCTGTTGTTATTATGTTCAAACTTGTCGGGTTGTATGTAACCAAACATATAGTATGCTGTGAAGCGTGAACCTAGTAGGCCCCACTTGAAGAATGATGCCCAAGTCAAGGTTGGATAAACCAAGACTCACACAAACTCAGCCTTCTTACGGCTCTGGGGCCAATAAGGGGGTTATGTCAAAGGTAACGACAGGCGGCTAGTTACGTCCTTCGTTGTTGTTCTCGGACGAAGAAGGGATGCGTGAATTTAGAAGATCGAAACACTTTTCTGTAGCTGTGGCAACTACGCGCTCTCTCGCTCGCCCCGCGTTTGCGCGATTGGAAAACAGCTAGCCCGCCTGTTGAGGATCTCTATCTACTTTGGACGCAGCGTTGGGAAAGACAATATCGGGTCGGTGTTCCCGATTCTCTACGCGATGGAGATCGGAAGCCGAACGCAAAGAAGCGGATGAGGAGGTCAAATCAAGCCTTCCACGATCGGGCCCCAGCAGGCCAACCAACGCCAAATATCCCTCGCAGCGGAAGAATACCGGGTCGAAGAAGAACCGGAACGCGAGGTCGAATAGAAACAACCAAAAAAAAACGCTCGCCGGGTTGGACCCAGAAGGAGCTGCTACCGCCAGTAAAAGCGAAGGAGCCGGCAACCCCCAAACAAATGACAACTACAGCGGCACCTCCATTGTGCAGTGCATTGCATCACAAGAAGAAAAACAAGAAGCACCGTTGGATCGTAGGATGATGCCGCCAGTGCTGCCGGCGCCGTTAGCCTTAAGCAACGACACGAGCGACGACCTACGGAGCCCCCGAGCATGCAAGCGGCAGAAAGAGTCGTCTACAAGCTCGTTTCCTCCCTGTTGGCCAACGGACAAAAAAGCGTGCGACCGTGCGCGCGCTGAGGTCACCGCCGCCCTCGTTGACCTTAGGGCGCGCGGAAGGAGTGGCAAATCAGTCCGGTAATAATGGCTTCGGATGTGCCGTATCCTGCGCGGCCTGAACGCTATATGTTCCAGGGACAGTCACCTTGTACAAAAATAACTTCACCGTCGAGTACGACAACGGTGACGATGCGAGGGAATCCTCTTCTTGCCGAGGTGCTGAGTATGGGCTACTTCTTATCTTTCGAGGACGATTCGGTGCGATATGTGTAGCCTGTGTTCAAGCAAGCAAGCAAGCAAGCAAGCAAGCAAGCAAGCAAGCGATGTGTGTTTTTTTTTAAGTGTTCTTCAAGTTATGTGTGTTTTTATGGGAGTGTTAGTCCAAGAGTGCTTATAGCAGCGAGCTCGGTGTGACCCAGGGCACCCAACGCGCTCGATACGGAAACAGCAACAGGCTCCGATTCCGCTCAATCAGGACGTTCTAAGCGCGCTCATCCAGCCAGCCAGCCAGCCAGCCAGCCAGAGAGGCTCGGCTCGGCTCGCTCCAAGAAGAAAAGGGCCCAGTGCGCCATGTTCTCCGCTCGTTCGTTCAACAAGAGGCTCCGTCGTTCGTTTATTTCCAAGGTCCCGCGTCAAGCCCATGGCTGTGTGGTTGGCTCGACAAGACCGCCAACGACAACCACCCTCCTTAGATCGTGTGATGCGCGCTCTTCTCGGAACCCTGAAAAACGATTCGCAAAGACGCTCGGATTTTGGGATCCTGGCTGGGGTAGTCCGTCCCGTCCCGTCCCGTCCCGTCCCGTCCCGTCCCGTCCCGTCCCTCCCACGCTGACCACGTGCCTTTGTTGTTGTTGTTGTCATTTGATGAAGTCCGTCCGCCTGTTGCCTTCCTATTTTCTTTCTTACCAATCCTCTTATTACTACGTAGTAGGAAAACACAAAAAATCCCAAGGTCGACGCTCAAAAAAAAACAATATCTCAGGTCGCAGAGGAGGAGGTGGTGGTAGTGAGAGTTTTTTCCCTTTTTCGTATCCGATCCGACGAGGAGATGGGATCGACATCGTCGTCGTCGTCGTTTTCGTCGAGGGAGAGGACCTTGCCGATTGCGATGGACTTGCCTTCGTCGCGCAGCGTCAGACGGCCGAGCTGGTGGACGTCGTCAAAGGGTTCGATGCAGATGGACTGGGGGACGGCGAGGCGGGCGATGACGAGGTCTCCTCGCTTGGCGAAACAGCGGCGTTCAGATTTGTTGACTCGGAGAAGGCGGGCGACGGTGCACTCCGTGTCGAGGGTGTGGGCGTGGAGGATGCAGTTGTAGCCAGCCGTGAAGACGGGCCGGTGTTCGAGAAGGTCGACGAGAGCGATCTGAGCCGTGAAGGAGGTCACCGGTTTGGGGGGTTGCGCGCAGAGGACGTAACCCTTTCGAAGGTCCTGGATCGTCGTTAAGGAAAGTCTCAAGGTGACGTTATCGCCCGGTTTAGCGGAGCGCACGGGTCTCGCGTCGTCGACGAAAACGGCGTCGATTTTCGCTCTGAGATTCGTAGGCATAACGACGACGGTGTCGCCTTTCGAAACACGCCCGGTTTCGACCTTTCCCGTCGCGACAACCCCGCGGTCGTAGTACCTCGCCAGGACCGGAAGGCGCAGCGGCGATTCGGGCGACGCGGCCGAAATAGGAAGCGAATCCAAACAGGCTAACAACCCCGTCTCGACGTTCTTGCCGTTTAGAGCAGAAAGTGCCAAAAACCTGACCTCTTTTTTTATCGTATAGCCGCACTTTTTTAAAAATGGTTTCAATTTTGTGACGCATTCGTCAAATCTCTCCGTGGACCATCCGACGGTGTCCATTTTATTGACGGCGACGATCAAGTACCTGACCCCCAGCGTTTTCGCGAGCATCGCGTGCTCTCTCGTCTGTCCCCCCCTCTCGAACCCCGTCTCGAACTCGCCTCGGCGGGCTGAAACCACCAAAATCCCTACGTCTGCCTGCGCGGCTCCGGCGATCATGCGAGGCACGTAGTCTTTATGCCCGGGCGCATCCAGGATGGTGTAGCGTCGCGTCGCGGTCGAGAACGTCGCCCGTCCGACTTCGACCGTCTTACCTTTCGCCCGTTCTTCTTCGTTCGTATCCATAATAAATGCCAGGAACCAAGAATCCCGATTCCGTTCTTTGGCTTCGCGTTCGAACTTTTCGATCGTTCGTTTGTCCACGCGACCGGTGAGGTACAACACGTTTCCGGCGAGCGTCGACTTCCCCGCGTCGACGTGACCGATAAAAACCAGATTCAAGTGCTCGCGCGGGTCTTCCTCCTCTTCATGCTGCTGCTGCGAAGGAGGAGGAGGAGCGCTGCTGGTCGCCACCACCACATCAGGTTTCTCATCATCATCCGCTCCTTCGGGACTAGTATTGATGACGGATCGGACCTCGGGGTACCGCATCAAGTTGTCGGGATCCTGCAGCATCTCCATCGCCTTTTGTCGATCACCATTCGCGAGCCGCAACGTCACCCTCCACAATGGATCCTTCTCATCAACCGCAGACGACGACGACGACGACGACTCCATTATCAAATCAAATCCATTCCATTCCTTGTTGTACTAGCCGAACGATCTCTCTTCATCAATTCAATTCTGGGAGGAGGAGGGTTACTACTACTTTTCGCGACGATTTATTTTATTTTCGTGCGATGCTAATAATAATAAACACAAGTGCAGCCCAGTAAGTTCACCTAGTCCCAATCTCTAACCCCAGTAAGTTCAGGTCTGGTCCCAGTAAGTTTCGTATAAGTTCACCTGGTCAGTAAGTTCACCTAGCTCACACCAACTCCTTTGAGCTCGTCGCTCTCGCCTCCGCCAATCTAAGCTGCTTTTATCCGCACGCGCCGCCAACCTTTGAGTTTACTCTAAAAACCCTTTACTCTAAAAACCCCAGCAAGTTCACCTGGTCCCAGTAAGTTCACCTGGTCACTCAGTTCACCTAGTCCCAATCTCAAACCCCAGTAAGTTCACGTGGTCCCAGTAAGTTCACTTATAGTGCGCGTGTAGACGCCGGGAGGGGGCTTATCGGTATTGCGCAGCACGTGTGGGGTAGGGTGGAGTCGTCGACCCAGATGATTATATCCTCGGGGTTGCCGATCGACAGGGAGCCACGTAGAGCTGGACGTGGCAGAAGACGGGCTTCGCCAAGAGGACGCCGACCTCGCGGGGCGTCTGGCCCTGGCTCTTGGTGATCGTTTGGCGTCGGCGGGCCTTACGGGATACAGGTTGGAGGAGCCTCGGTGACAACGACACGATCGATCATGTATCTGGTACCGTTGCAGTGGCCGTGCGACGGGTCGAGGTTGCGAAGACTTTAAGCTCGCGATCAAAGTCAGCATGCCGTTGGTTGTCAGGGAGTTCAAAACTCGACTCTTGAGAGCGAGGCGTCGTCTTCCGACCCAACCTAGTCGGCCGAAAAGAACTCCGACGCCTCGTCTCCGGGAAAAAAAGGCCGCGGTCATGCGCGCGTTGTCAGCATCGACAACATCGTTTCGACGGGGCGTGAGAATGGCGCGCTGAAAGAGCCGCCGCGGGTCGTGGAAATAGTCTGCGAGGTCGCCGTAGACGGCTTGGAGGATCAATGTGTGGCTCGCGGGCCCACATGATCCTTACCCTAATTCGAGGGACAAACAGACAGACAGACAGACAAACAAACAAACAAACAGACAAACATCTGTCGATTAGTAGTTAGCACAGGGGTATATATAGCCCCGGGCACTCACACACACCAGGACCGGCATTCCTACCCTCACCTTTTGGTTAGGACAAGTGCAGGCCAGTAAGTTCACCTAGTCCCAATCTCTAACCCCAGTAAGTTCGGCGTAAACCCACTCGTGCTCACATCCACTCACCCCACTCTCCTTTGAGCTCGTCGCTCTCACCCCCGCCAATCTAAGCTGCTTTGATCCGCACACGTCGCTATCCTTTGCGTTTACTCTAAAAACCCCAGTAAGCTCACTTGGTCTCAGTAAGTTCACCTGGTCACTAAGTTCACCTAGTTCCAATCTCCAACCCCAGTAAGTTCACCTGGTTCCAGTAAGTTCACCTGGTCCCAGTAAGTTCACCTATAGTGCGCGTGTAGACGCCGGGAGGGGGCTTATCGGTATTGCGCAGCACGTGTGGGGTAGGGTGGAGTCGTCGACCCAGATGATTATATCCTCGGGGTTGCCGATCGACAGGGAGCCACGTAGAGCTGGACGTGGCAGAAGACGGGTTTGGGCAAAAGGACGCCGACCTCGCGGGGCGTCTGGCCCTGGCTCTTGTTGATCGTTTGGCGTCGGCGGGCCTTAAGGGATACAGGTTGGAGGAGCCTCGGTGACAACGACACGATCGATCATGTATCTGGTACCGTTGCAGTGGCCGTGCGACGGGTCGAGGTTGCGAAGACATTAAGCTCGCGATCAAAGTCAGCATGCCGTTGGTCGTCAGGGAGTTCAAAACTCTACTGTAAAGAGCGAGGCGTCGTCTTCCGACCCAACCTAGTCGGCCGAAAAGAACTCCGACGCCTCGTCTCCGGGAAAAAAGGCCGCGGTCATGCGCGCGTTGTCAGCATCGACAACATCGTTTCGACGGGGCGTGAGAATGGCGCGCTGAAAGAGCCGCCGCGGGTCGTGGAAATAGTCTGCGAGGTCGCCGTATACGGCTTGGAGGCTCACTGTCTGGCTCTCGCGCCTACCTGATCCTTACTCTCGCGCCAACCTGATCCTTACCCTAAATCGAGGGACGTCACCCTTCGTCGCACATACGTCCGGCGGCAGCATGCGTACGACCTACGGGCGGGGCCCGTCCTCTCTTCGCCTGCCCCACGCCTCGGCGATGACCCCGACTAGGTCCCGCGTACTTATCTCCGCCCGTCAGGCACATCCCTCATACCCCACAAACCCACCCACATCCTTCATGCTCCCCACACACACCCCCCCCTCTTAGCAGTCGACATTTAAAGACAGACAGACAAACAAACAAACAGACAGACAAACATCTGTCGATTAGTAGTTAGGACAGGACGGGTCGAGGTTGCGAAGACATTAAGCTCGCGATCAAAGTCAGCATGCCGTTGGTCGTCAGGGAGTTCAAAACTCTACTGTAAAGAGCGAGGCGTCGTCTTCCGACCCAACCTAGTCGGCCGAAAAGAACTCCGACGCCTCGTCTCCGGGGAAAAAAGGCCGAGGTCATGCGCACGTTGTCAGCATCGACAACATCATTTCGACGGGGCGAGAGAATGGCGCGCTGAAAGAGCCGCCGCGGGTCGTGGAAATAGTCTGCGAGGTCGCCGTATACGGCTTGGAGGCTCACTGTCTGGCTCTCGCGCCTACCTGATCCTTACTCTCGCGCCAACCTGATCCTTACCCTAAATCGAGGGACAGACAGACAAACAAACAAACAGACAGACAAACATCTGTCGATTAGTAGTTAGGACAGGACGGGTCGAGGTTGCGAAGACATTAAGCTCGCGATCAAAGTCAGCATGCCGTTGGTCGTCAGGGAGTTCAAAACTCTACTGTAAAGAGCGAGGCGTCGTCTTCCGACCCAACCTAGTCGGCCGAAAAGAACTCCGACGCCTCGTCTCCGGGGAAAAAAGGCCGAGGTCATGCGCACGTTGTCAGCATCGACAACATCGTTTCGACGGGGCGAGAGAATGGCGCGCTGAAAGAGCCGCCGCGGGTCGTGGAAATAGTCTGCGAGGTCGCCGTATACGGCTTGGAGGCTCACTGTCTGGCTCTCGCGCCTACCTGATCCTTACTCTCGCGCCAACCTGATCCTTACCCTAAATCGAGGGACAGACAGACAAACAAACAAACAGACAGACAAACATCTGTCGATTAGTAGTTAGGAAATAATAAAAACAGCGCGGTGCCTATGTGTGTCATATGAACTATAATATTTGTTATATTATGTGAAATTTTAGTACATTTAATTTTTATAAGTGTCATTTTATGTACATAAAACACTTTAAGTGTCATTTTTATATATATTGTATTATGTGTCACAAAGTGTACTTTATAATGTTATAAGTGTCACGTCCTAATTTTTTGTAATATTTTTTTTATATGTCACTCTTTTTGAGTTAATTGTTAAAAATGTCACAACTCTTCTTAAATTTAAATTTAAGGATTGTCGCAACAAACTTGTAAATAAACTCTTATCAGTGTCACTTTTTTTTTGACGCTCTTTGTGTGTAAGTGTCGTGTATCGTGTAATAATTGCTATCAGTGCTACACACTATTGTCACGTGATACGATGACTCAACACAGCGCGCCGCAGCAGGCGGCGCGGGTGCCTGCTGTGGCGCGCGGACACGCGCTCTTCCATCTTATCCTCTTCTTTCCAACGGCGATGGCGATATCACGTCACAAGACGGGACACACGACACGACACGGCACGGCTCGCCGCTGGCGGTTATTTTCTCGCGCGTCGCTTTACCAGCACTACCTGCCATGCATTCAAAGCAGCTCGCTGCCTCTTATTAAAATTTGCGTTTTACATCGTTTGTGTTGAGCGAAGAATCGTCAGTCTGAGATTCAGGTGACGATGGTGTTGTTGTGCGGACTTGTCTGGAGTCGCCAGGTGCGACACAGGAGGGAGGGACGTAGGGAGGTAGGAGGAGCCGAGCTGCTTCGGTGATGATAATCTTCTTAAGAAGATGATGACGCTGACGAGGTCCAAGTTGCCGATATTGAAATGACGGTGATGGAAGGGAGCGAGTAGAGCCAGTTTAGAGAACGGCGTTGTTACCCGGGAGCTGGCGAAAAGCCTCGGCGCTGGCATGGGCTGCCCGAGCGGCTGTCTGGCGAAGATGACGGTGGGGTTCCTCTTCGCTCTCCTTCCTCTCCTCGTCGTCGCCACTGTCGTCCATCCGTTGGTGATTCCGCTCCGCTCTCATCCTCTTCACAGCGGCCTTGACGGCGTCGTTGCGGCCACCGCCGCGCTTCATTTTGGGCCTTCCGCGAGGCCGTGGGACGGCGAGCGGCTTGGTAAGGGCCGTCTCGGCCGGGACAACCGGGCCAAAGTCCAGCACAGGCAACTGGCCGGCGGCAAGGTACTGAGACTTCGTCAGGGCCATCGTGTCGAGGCGCGAGACGCACTCCTGCAGCGTCTTGCCCGCGCACTCATTGATAACAGCGGCAACGTGAATGCACTGAAACTCGTTGACTTGGGGTCCGCCACAATCGCAGGTCGGGCAGTCACGGTGGATATTCGCGTGGAAGACGCGTCGACTGCAGAAGGCGCGCGCCTGCCCCCCCCCCCCGCCAGACCAGGCGACGCGCGTCACTTGATCCCTCGCGGCCACTTCGACCTCGGCGAGCTTGCCGATCGCTTTTGTCGTCGCAAATGTCGACATGCTGCTCGCCTCTGTCGCATACTTTTCAATCTTCTCCTCGCTCATCTCGACGAAACGAACAAGTGCAGCAGCCGGGTCCTCGGTTTCCCGGACCTCCTTTAACAGAGACCAGAGCGACTCGACCTGGTTCGAGGTGTGCTTCTTGTGGAGGAGACCCGCGTTCTGCAGCGCGCACTGAACATCTCGTGGGAACTTGTCCACGAACGATTTTTCCTTCGGCGAGAGCTTCTCGGACACAACCTGCTGTGCGTGCTCGCTCGTCGCCTCCACCTGTGAAATGTCTGTCGCTAACACGAGATTGACAACATTGAGAGTGACAAAAGGCGACATTGCGAGACTCGGACGAATACGAAGTTGAAGTACCGATCCTTGGCTCCCTTGGTGCCGGATTTGCCGGCGAGCAAGGTTCCTCTGTGCTCCTCGCACAGAAACATGCGTCCACGATGAATTTCATTCTGAATAGCGGCAGCACCGCCCTTATCGCCGTCGACGATGAACGCGGTGGTGGCAGTGTCGATCTTTTCCTCGCCGTAGTACTCCTTAGCCTCGCAGAAAACAACAGTCGGGACCAGCTCTCCGTGGACTCGTTCTCGGTGGTGTGAATGAAGACGCGGGGAGTGATGTGGTAGCGATCTTTTTCCTCGCCGTAGTACTCCTCATCCTCGCGGAAAACAACAGTCGGGACCAGCTCTCCGTGGACTCGTTCTCGGTGGTGTGCATGAAGACGTGGGGAGTGATGTGGTAGTAGGGTCGGATAAGAAAACGAGACTAGCCCGCGCCGCAACGACGGGTCCTACAACGCGTGAGCTTTTTCCTTTTTGTGCGTGAGGGGACGAAAGGATGCCGACTTCACTATGGGGACTAGTTCCATCGCGACGATCTCGCGGCGTGGCGGCACATACTGCTTGAGTACAAATGAACATAGCTCAGCGATCCGTTGAGTATGTCTTAGTACAAACTGAAACATAGTTAACGGCTCGTACGAACTTTCTTATCCGACCCTGGTGGTAGTTCGAGTCGTAGCCCGTCACGGCGCCGAAATTACCGCCGTCGACATATGCTTGGCCCTGGCGAAATCGGCCGCAAACACTAGCTTGATCAAGTTGCCCTGGAGCATCCATCCTCCAGGTCGTGGGCGGAGCGACGACCCACCCCCTGTAATAGACCGGATCGGCCCGCGGCAACGTCGCCTCGTCTAGGGTGACCTGCTTCTCGCGGGGCCGGCCCTTGTTCAAGTGCTAGAGGTCCGCCTTGGCGCGTCGGCTACGACGATAGCGTTTATTTGATCGGCGGTGGCAGCGAGCAACTTGGCGTGCCAGCCCGCGTCCTGTAGCGCTTGGATGTAAGGCTTGATCTTCTTCTTCAGGTTGTCGCTCGGCTTTCCACGGAGCTGGAGGGCAGCCATCGACGCCACACGCGTTACTAGGTCGTCGGGAGGGGTCACGAGACAACAAATGGGTGCGAGTACCGCCTTGACACCTGAGCGGGGCACGGACATGCGGTTTCCCCTTTGGGACTGCACGGCGGCTTGAGCCAAGACTTCCGCCGAGTAAGAAGCCGTCCTGCGATCATCATCGCGGTGCGGGTGCGAGTCGGCGTCTCGTCTATCACGACGCCCATCGACCGAGAGCACCCCGCAATCCGGGTCGTGTCGCTCGAAGTTTACAAGCTCCCAGGACGCGACGCCCGAGACCTCGCGGCCGCGGGCGTCGAATAAATGGGAACACGTCGGCTGCGTGCAGACCGTTCGCAGCTGCGTACAGACCGTTCGCAGCTGCGTGCGGTTGTTGACGGGCTGGACTTTGGAGCGCGGATGGGCCGTGTCTAGGAACGTAAAAGGAACGACGCACCCGAGGGCTCGGAGTACTCCATCGCCGTCACCAGCGCCCCCTTTTTGGATTTCCAGCTTCTCACCGACTCTTCCTTCTCGCCGTTGTACGAGTTCAGCACGGCGCGCGCGCGTAACAACTCCTCGGCGCGCAGTTCTTTATCCCATATGTCGATCGACCGTACTGAGCTCCCTCGGCGAGCGCGGAGCGCGCCAGGACTGCTCCTCGTCCTCCGCCGCGGTCCGTGCCTTGCAGGCTACAGGAGAGAAGCCCCGAATTTTTTGTGTTCCTTCCTGCGACCCGTGCAAAAACGGCACTTCTTACTTCTATATTATTATGATTGACGACCTCATCGCAAGGAGGAGGAGGCCGTTGTTTGTTTGTTTGTTTGTTTGTTTGTTTTTTTCCCCTATGGCAATGATGGGTCTGGTGGTGGTATACAGTGTTTTTTTTTTGTTGTTGTTGTTGTTTACGTCGCCGTCGTCGTCGTCGTCGTCGTCGTCGTCGAGGATAGAGACACCACCACCAGCCAGCAGCAGCAAAAGTGCGTCCCATGAGATGAGACAGACATTGTAGGTCGTCGACAACAAAAGAGGCAACAACATCTATCAGTATCATAGACCGGTGGGTGGCGTTACGAGGCGCGGGTAGCTCCCTCCCTCCCTCCCGCCGCGGCGCAGAATAATAATCAGTGGTGGTGGTGGTGGGCCGCGTCTTGGGTCCATTGGATGGTGGAGAGGTCGACGCCGTCCTGGACGAGTTCCCAGAGGGGGCTCATTTCGCGGAGGCGCGAGACGTGAAGGTTGAGGAGATCGAGAGCGAAGTCAATTTCGGCTTTGGTCGTGAACCGGCCAATCCCAAAGCGGATCGAGGTGTGGGCAAGGTCTTCGGACACCCCAATCGCGCGGAGAACGTAGGAGGGTTCGAGGGACGCCGAGGTGCAGGCCGAGCCGGAGCTGACCGCCACGTTTTTCAGAGACATCAGGAGCGACTCTCCTTCGACGTAGGCGAACGAAAAGTTCAAACAGCCTTTGTACCCAAATTCCGGGTGACCGTTTAACACAACTTGTGGTATCTTTGAGATGCCGTCGAGAAGATGGGCGGAGAGTTCGAGGACGTGCGCCGCGTCCCTCTCCATTTCTTCACGACAAATCCTCGCGGCGGCGCCCAAACCGACGCAGAGCGCCGTAGGCAGCGTCCCCGATCTCAGCCCCCTCTCCTGGCCCCCGCCCGAAAAGATCGGTTCCAAACGGACGCGGGGCCGCCGCCGCACGTACAATGCCCCAATCCCTTTTGGGCCGTAGATTTTGTGGCCGGAAATCGACACCAAATCGCAACCCAAATCTTCGACCGAAAACGGCAGCTTCCCCACCATCTGAGCTGCGTCGGTGTGGAAAAAAGCGCCTTTCGCTTTCGCGATCTTCGAGATCTCCTTCAGAGGCTGGAGCGTGCCGATTTCGTTGTTCACGGCCATCACCGACACGAGCGCCGTATCTTCCGTGACAGCTTCTTTTAACTTTTCCATATCTATAGTTCCCTTCGAATCCACCGGCACGTACGTGACCTCGAAGCCGTTGGATTCGAGATAACGACAAGAATCCAGCACACACTTGTGTTCGGTTTGGGTGGTGACCACGTGCTTTTTTCCGTAAAATTTCGCGACGCCTTTTATCGCGAGATTGTTCGACTCGGTAGCTCCAGACGTAAAAAAAATTTCTTTCGGACTACTCGCGCCAATCAAGGAAGCGATCTCGGCTCTCGCCTTTTCCACGGCCGCTTCGGATTCCCAACCATACCTGTGAGTTCTCGAGTGAGCGTTGCCGAAGCTTCCGATAAAGTACGGCAGCATCGCGTCCAAGACCCTCGGGTCCACTTGGGACGTCGCCTGAACGTCCAAATACGCCGGCCGACCCTCGACAGCGAGCTCCTGGATCGAGAACCCTGGAGGAGGAGCTGCTGCTGCTGCTGCGAAGAGCCGCCGACTCAAAAGCCTGCCACCGCCGGTGCGGAAAGAGATCATTCTCTTCTTCTTTGAGCCTGACGCACCACCTCGTGCCTATACCTTACCCTTTCTTTCAAGAAGGAAAAAACGGGGAGGGGCCTCTGTTGTACGTCAGATCCGTGGCACCAAGGGAGCCAATGTCCTCCGCTACCTCAGCCAGCCAGGGAGCACGCACGCACGCACGCACCTCGGTCTCCTCCCCTGGTAGTAGTAGTAGTAGTACCACCAGGCCGATGCATCGCTCCTTCGCGACCACCACCACTTCATGTCATCTATCGGACGACTATGATTTCTTCGCGACCACGAACTCGTCGCAACGCTTGAGGAGTCATCATCATCATCATCATATCCGAGCAGCAGGAACCTTATTTTGGATCCAATAAACTCAGCCAAGCCCACAGGAACCTTGGCTGGCGCCACCCGTAGTATGCCCATATGGCTTCTCCATTGGTTCCTTCCATAGTGCAGAGAAATCTGCTGCCTCTTACCCTTATCCGTCCCTTGCGAACGTGATCTCTTTGAACTTACTGGGACCAGGTGAACTTACTGGGGTTTGAGACTGGGACCAGGTGAACTTACTGGGACCAGGTGAACTTACTGGGACCAGGTGAACTTACTGGGGTTTTTAGAGTAAACTCAAAGGTTAGCGGCGTGTGCGGATCAAAGCAGCTTAGATTGGCGGAGGCGAGAGCGACGAGCTCGAAGGAGTGGTGTGAGCACGAGTGGGTTTACGCCGAACTTACTGGGGTTAGAGATTTGGACTAGGTGAACTTACTGACCAGGTGAACTTACTGGGACCAGGTGAACTTACTGGGGTTAGAGATTGGGACTAGGTGATTTTACTGGCCTGCACTTGTGTCACTTAAAGCACACATTTTATCGATAAATTCTGGACGATTTTCCTGAGGGTAGAAGACAAAAGAATCGTGAAATACAGGAGAAGTATAGGTGACCAGTGCTTGTACTAAATGACGCGCGTTTTGATTTTCATTATTATGATGGTATGCTTGGCAAAGCCAAAGAAAACCAGTAACAGGTTCGAGAGAAGCAGTCTTATCGATTCCGGCATCACGTGTTAGGAAGGTATAGGTTTCGCCAAAAGCATATATATGTGTCTGGTACTTAGAAGAGGAGTTAGAAACTGTTATGTCTCCGCCTCTATGTCTTCCACCGGTGATGTAAATGATGGAGGAAAAAGAGGATTTTTTTAAAAATAACCTATGAGATGGTTGGTTAGATTCGATAGTTGTAATACGAAAGGACACAGGTAATGTGATAGATTTAGGGAATAAGCGTTCCATAATATTATAGAGAAGCACGAAAGCTTTGAGTTCAATAGGGGATCTCATGCAAGCAAGTGGTTTTCTTGAATTAGTCAAGAATCCCAGGCGAAAGTTAGAAATGCCCTCCATTTCATCTTGACTGGGATGTTCGACTGTTTTATTAGAGTGCAGACGAAGGAACAGCATAGTTAAGGTTTCAAGCTCGGCCACAGTTAAGCGCACGGATCCTGTACGACTAAAAATATTGTAGGTTTTAGGTGTGGACACGAATGGTATGTCGGGAAAGACCTGCGTCCAAGGTTCGTCGACTAGTCGACTATTAACTCGCGACTGATGGAATTAGCGTGGTCTGCAATGTCCAGAAAGGAAGTGACTCGTTTGTTAGGCCATGAAAGCAGATCAAGAGGGCCGGTGTTATATTTGCGTGCAACGAGGATCCATCTTTCTCTGGCTTGATAATCTCCACACAGATAGCAAGGGAAATCGGTCACATATATCCACCGTATAGTGCATCGTTGAGAAGATGAGATTAGCAACTCGTATATGGTCTTCATACGATGCGGAGTGTGGTGGTGTCATTTCCATGAAAAGAACAAGCGGCTTTAGAAGCTCAAGTACACTTAGAGCACTTGGAAACAAGGAATCATCCATACCACGCTCGAAGGTGGAAATGGATCTCCCATTGGTTATGTTGCGATTTGTGCATGGTGATGTCAATTCCACTATATCGGTGTAATATCGTGCACGTTCAGCGTCCGATGCTCGATGGAGATATGTCAGAAACTTAGGTAGGGATGGGAAAACTTCGATGGAAATACCAGAACGTCTTCGTAACATGTGCGTGATATTGTCGTCGCTCTCAACAAGAACTTTAACGTTGATGTTGATTTGCAAGTCATTAGAAGCGCAAGCCAGGAATGCAGGAGTGGACATCCCAGAACAAAGTAAAGTTACCGTAGGTATTCGTGGGCTAGGAGATGAAGTTACTATGCGGAGCAAACGTGCTGTAACCTTGCGTCATACAGGAGGTGGGAAATGCTTGCGTATGTAAGCCAGCTGCGAATGCATTGACTCCCGGATGGTTTTAAGCCATGGGACGTAAATTACTCGTTCCATGAGGGTGGAATATAGTTTGAGCATTTCGCGTTGTTCATTAAAAGCACACAAGTGCAGGCCAGTAAGTTCACCTAGTCCCAATCTCTAACCCCAGCAAGTTCACCTGTTCCCGTTAAGTTCACCTAGTCCCAATCTCTAACCCCAGTAAATTCGGGGTAAACCCAATCTCTAACCCCAGTAAGTTCGGCGTAAACCCGCACCCACTCACCCCACTCTCCTTCGAGCTCGTCGCTCTCACTCCCGCCAATCTAAGCTGCTTTGATCCGCACACGCCGCTAAGCTTTGAGTTTACTCTAAAAGCCCCAGTAAGTTCACACTTGGTCTCAGTAAGTTCACCTGGTCACTAAGTTCACCTAGTCCCAATCTCAGTAAGTTCACCTGGTTCCAGTAAGTTCACCTGGCCCCAGTAAGTTAACCTATAGTGCGCGTGTAGACGCCGGGAGGGGGCTTATCGGTATTGCGCAGCACGTGTGGAGTAGGGTGGAGTCGTCGACCAAGAAGAGGATATCCTCGGGGTTGCCGATCGACAGAGAGTCACGTAGAGCTGGACGTGGCAGAAGACGGGCTTCGCCAAGAGGACGCCGACCTCGCCGGGCGTCTGGCCCTGGCTCTTGGTGATCGTTTGGCGTCGGCGGGCCTTAAGGGATACAGGTTGGAGGAGCCTCGGTGACAACGACACGATCGATCATGTATCTGGTACCGTTGCAGTGGCCGTGCGACGGGTCGAGGTTGCGAAGACTTTAAGCTCGCGATCAAAGTCAGCATGCCGTTGGTTGTCAGGGAGTTCAAAACTCGACTCTTGAGAGCGAGGCGTCGTCTTCCGACCCAACCTAGTCGGCCGAAAAGAACTCCGACGCCTCGTCTCCGGGAAAAAAAGGCCGAGGTCATGCGCGCGTTGTCAGCATCGACAACATCGTTTCGACGGGGCGTGAGAATGGCGCGCTGAAAGAGCCGCCGCGGGTCGTGGAAACAGTCTGCGAGGTCGCCGTAGACGGCTTGGAGGATCAATGCCTGCCTGGCTCATGGGCCTACATGATCCTTACCCTAAATCGAGGGACAGACAGACCACCCACATCTTTCATGCTCCCCACACACCCCCCCCCCTCTTAGCAGTCGACATTTAAAGACAGACAGACAAACAAACAAACAAACATCTGTCGATTAGTAGTTAGGACAGACAGACAGACAGACAGACAGACAGACAGACAGACAAACAAACAGACAGACAGACAGACAGACAAACAAACAAACAAACATCTGTCGATTAGTAGTTAGGACAGACAGACAGACAGACAGACAGACAGACAGACAGACAGACAGACAGACAGACAGACAGACAGACAGACAGACAGACAGACAGACAGACAGACAGACAGACAGACAGACAGACAGACAGACAGACAGACAAACAAACAAACAAACATCTGTCGATTAGTAGTTAGGACAGACAGACAGACAGACAGACAGACAGACAGACAGACAGACAGACAGACAGACAGACAGACAGACAGACAGACATCTGTCGATAAGTAGTAAGGATAGTCTGAACTGTAGTGAGCGAAGTTCCATTTTACGCGCTTTTGCTTGTTGTAGCGAATAAATTGGTAGAGTAGGCAACAGGCTATTAAGTCTAAACAAAGTAATCTTGACATTATCACCAATTTTACTCTGGATAGATGATTGTCCTTTAAATTCAACTCCATAAGGATGTATACCAAGTTTATCTTTTCCCCATTGAGTCATACTGATGATGTGCAGATCGGGATCGTTATGGTCGTTTTGCTTGGGTAGGAAAAGCGCAACGTTGGATGCTTTGGGAGAGCGGGAATGACAGTCCTTATAATTATAGCATGTGTGATACTCTGCGTATCCGTAGCAGTCTGGATAGCATGTGATAAGGACTCGGGTAGCTTTACGATGTGAATAGGATCAGCATAACGTTGAAAGTTAATTACATGTTGAGAAGCACATGTATCAGCATATCCTGGCGTAGTCAGTAGCGGCAAATTGTACTCGTTGTACAGTTTAAGCAGTGTTGCATAACAGGCATGTGTTGAGCTTTGACCAAACACGTACTGTGTCATGGAACTTTGCGTTTGTTCGGAAGGCACAACGACGAGTGTAAAACCAGAACCAGTGCTTAATTTTGGTAGCAACACAGGGGGATCTGTGCCATCTTCATTATCTTCGTTGGGTAGATAATTGGGGAGCTCAGAGTGCGAGGAAGTTTCCCGAGCTTGACGACGAACGATAGCATTCTGAGCTTTAGCATTTATGTGCTGCAATAGCGGCTGAGGGATGTTATCGATTTCATCATCTTTAATGGACAGAAAAGTGTGGAACATTTTCTCTGTATCAGCAGTCCCCCTCTGCCCCGCATCACTGGGGGACGCTTCAGGAGCAGATGTTTCAGCTTGATATTTTTCTTCTGAAACATGAGATTCCTTATCGGCTTCTAAGAGGTTCACAATGGTATTGGACATAGTATCAACTCGAGATAAGTAGAGATGAACTTGGGTGGCTTCGTCAGGATCTAAGGACTGTGTCGAAGCTCGAGAAGCGGTTGTCCAGAGGGTACTCAGTAAGCTTTTCATTTCCTCCTGTACCATTTTAGAGTCGGTGGAAGGATTGGGATTCGCTTCCTGCAATTTACCAAACAGGTGGCGAAGACGATCAACCTGATAAGTAGCCCGGTCCATAAGAGACATATTAGAGCGTGCATTACGGTTGGAAGAAGATGAGTAGACAGGACGATCGAAGCTGGTACCTTTGACGTTATAGTTTGAAGGTGGACGATAGTACGACGTATCACGAGGTGAAATTGTCGATACTTTATCTTTTGCATGACGAAGCTTACGAGCGTTGAAGCCAGACTGTCCAGCTACAGTAGCTAACAACGAGTAAGCGTTGTTTAGAGAGTCGTGGGATTGATGAATAGTATCCATCAATAATACCTTAGGTGGCTTGGTAGCGGTAGTACCAGGGATGTAAGGGATCCAGGAAGCGGGTTTATCCAAGCGTCGGTTAGAGGAAAATTTTGTTTCGTTGTATATCTTTAACAAGAATTCCAATAGTGGACGAACGTCGTTAGGATCAACTAGCTTTAACAATGCTGAATCGTGTTATTCCCAGAGCGTGTCTCGTAGAGTTTACACCATTCCAATAAAGATTGAGAATAGCGCTCGTGATCCGAGGGATTAGCATATAGACGGTAGATCTCCTCGCGAGCTTTAAGAGTGATTATGGAATCATTAAATTGGATTGATGCTTCATCGTTATTTAATTGCCTTGCCTGAGATAGGAAAGCAAGGAGTTTTTCGACAAGTACATGGGCATACCAATTAACATTTAAAGACATTCGATTAAACTGAGATTTGAGCTCAGTGACATCTGTACAAGACACTGTCTCATAGTAATGGTAAGCTAAAAGCATTACTGCACGTAGCTTATTAGGATGTGCAGTAAGTGCATATATTTCCTGTAATTGAGGCCACATAGCGAGTGCGGGTTTGCCTTGTGATTCCAGATTAAAAAATGTGTACAAGAAACCAGCATAAGTTTCGCAGTGTTTGATCCAGTCGGTATTAGAGAGACCTGTAAAGGATATGCTAGTTAGAGATGAATCATACACAATTGATTTAGGGAATCGGGTATCTAATAAAGTGAGGACACGTTTAACATCCTCATTTAATTCGGGACGAACGAGATTGTATGACTCTTGGTAATAAAGTCGTTCGAGATTATTATGGACATCAACTGTTAGTTGATGTGATGAGTTGATGTGCCAAGTTTTAAGATGATCAGGCAGGGCATCTTCATCAGGTAAGTTTAAATCGTTTACTTGTTCAGCTTTCCATTGAGCGAAGATGATATCAGCTTCTTGTTCAAGAAGTTGGTTATACTCCGGAGCATTCCGGGTGTAAGCTTCATATGAATCGAAGCAGAATAACGCGTCCGCGTATGGACTTGTCATATGCCGGCGAAGCACCTCAATTTGCAAGCTCACCTTGGTTGAGTTGTCTTGGAAACGCTAACTAACTAACTAACTTCAGACCTCTCCCGAGCATGGGAGCCAGGCCGGACCGACAGGAGCCAGGCCGGAATCACGGGCCTGTAGACGAGGAGCGCCGAAAGGTCGGTCGGCGGAGAGTGACCATCAAGCTTGTCGCCATGCGACGAGGAGACCGCGATGTGACTGACAACCAACTCGTCGATAACCTTCCGTCTGCGCCCCCGGCCATACCCCGTCCCACTGCGAACGTTCCGGCTGCCAACCGGCCCGCCCGGAAGGCGAATAGGTGCCAACCTACGTCGGGAAACGCAATCCTGCGTTAATTTTATCAACCAGGATTTGTTCTTGTTTGTAGATATCCGTAGTGGATATTGGTTTTTGTTTTGACATGGTTGTGACCTATTAAAGAATAGGTTATAGGATTGATAGACATATTCGACACAAAAGGATGAAGGGTTTCTCAAGTGCGGGTTATGTGTACAGTACGCTACTTTAAGCGTGGGCTTATTTACAACTAACTAACTAACTAACTTCAGACCTCTCCCGAGCATGGGAGCCAGGCCGGACCGACAGGAGCCAGTCCGGAATCACGGGCCTGTAGACGAGGGGCGCCGAAAGGTGGGTCGGCGGAGAGTGATCATCAAGCTTGTCGCCATGCGACGAGGACACCGCGATGTGACTGACAACCAACTCGTCGATAACCTTCCGTCTGCGCCCCCCGGCCATACCCCGTCCCACTGCGAACGTTCCGGCTGCCAACCGGCCCGCCCAATTTTACAAGACCAAACAAATCAACATGCTATTTAAAAACAGGATGACTTGAGACTGAAGAATGGATTAATTCTCGAGCAGGCAGTCTTTTGTTGGGGAATAGGAGGAACCCTAACCCTGCGATCGCTAACCGTTGGTTGCGATGGAGGACGGCGCCTAACACGCTTGCTCCCTGCGGCGGCCCCGGCCGTCCCGGAGTGAGACTGTGCCTGCTCGCCTCCCGGGCTGGCCGGTTAGCACCCGGAAAGTCCGCGCTGGGATGGGGTTCGCTCGGTTGGGCAGAACGCGACGGACAGGTCGATTGTTCGTGGACCAACACGTCCGTCGCTCTGCCCCAACTGCGTGATTTTCCTCTGTGATTCCGTACCGGCTCCTGCCGGTCCGGCCTGGCTCCCATGCTCGGGAGAGGTCTGAAGTTAGTTAGTTAGAATAGGAGGAAAAACCCGTACAAGTTTCCGCGGCTTGTGTAGGAAAAATTTTAATTTTGTTGGCTATGCGAGTGCATATGACCAGTGACCGGCCCAACTCGGTCACAAACCAAATTAACTGGTGGGCACATACCGTCACACAACAAATATGTACAGTAGACCACCGCCAAACACATAGTCGCATTGTACTCGTGATCAGGCGTAAATTGATCACTCCATTTATACGTACAACACAGTTGGGCTGACACACTTACGCATCTGTGCCCATAACCTGGAGAGATTTGACCCTCTCCGGGTACATGGTAGAGACTGCGTGCAGTCTTAGGCGTGTACAGACCATTCCGCTTGTCACATGCTACTACACAAGGTAGGGATTTAAGCCCTAACTCCTTAAGGACATTAGGTCCCATAGAAGCGTTTACACTGACAACGAGGAACGAAGCCTCTGTTAATTAAACAGACAACCCCGTACCTGACGGTACGCACCTGGAGGCCTACTCCATGTTGGAAAAGAGCTTCAGACTGGGTTCTTCAAAGTCATGAAATAAATAATTGCGGAAGGGGGTAAGGAAGGAACGAGGGAAAACCGTATTACGGAGAGAAAACCCTCGTGTAGAGATAGGTGTGAAATGTTCCAGTGTCGCACACATAATAGTGTAGCTCTCTGGAGTACCAACATTGTTGCTTGACCCGAAATTCATCTTCAGAGCAGCCAGATTCCGAGATGCTAGTCCAAGTATCATGGGTCAAGATTATATGATCGCCGGTGGAGATGATCATGCTCTCAAGACGACGTGTCCACTGATGAAAGAGATGTCGCTCACCGCTGAAGGCATCGAGTTTTTGCGAAAGCTTGCTATCTTTAATTTCGATCGAGGACATGATAGACGACAACGAACCGAACACGTAGCAATGAACTGAAGCCGATGAGTAGTCGCCGTGAAGTCGAGCACAGGGTCGATCGAGACGATCGCCTGCTAGCATGTGACAACTGGAATGGGGCGTTAGACTAGCGATAAGGGAATGACGTGGTGGGGGGGTAAGTGTCATAGCCTCCGGTAGGGTCGGATAAGAAAACGAGACTAGCCCGCGCCGCAACGACGGGTCCTACAACGCGTGGGCTTTTTCCTTTTTTTGCGTGAGGGGACGAAAGGATGCCGACTTCACTATGGGGACTAGTTCCATCGCGACGATCTCGCGGCGTGGCGGCACATACTGCTTGAGTACAAATGAACATAGCTCAGCGATCCGTTGAGTATGTCTTAGTACAAACAAGTGCAGGCCAGTAAGTTCACCCTACTCCCAATCTCTAACCCTAGTAAGTTTAGGTCTGGTCCCAGTAAGTTTCATATAAGTTCACCTGGTCAGTAAGTTCACCTAGCTCACACCAACTCCTTTGAGCTCGTCGCTCTCGCCTCCGCCAATCCAAGCTGCTTTGATCCGCACGCGCCGCCAACCTTTGAGTTTACTCTAAAAACCCTTTACTCTAAAACCCCCAGTAAATTCACCTGGTCCCAGTAAGCTCACCTGGTCACTATATTCACCTAGTCCCAATCTCAAACCCCAGTAAGTTCACCTGGTCCCAGTAAGTTAACCTACAGTGCGCGTGTAGACGCCGGGAGGGGGCTTATCGGTATTGCGGAGCACGTGTGGGGTAGGGTGGAGTCGTCGACTCAGAAGAGCATATCCTCGGGGTTGCCGATCGACAGAGAGCCGCGTAGAGCTGGACGTGACAGAAGACGGGCTTGGGCGAGAGGACGCCGACCTCGCGGGGCGTCTGGCCCTGGCTCTTGGTGATCGTTTGGCGTCGGCGGGCCTTAAGGGATACAGGTTGGAGGAGCCTCGGTGACAACGACACGATCGATCATGTATCTGGTACCGTTGCAGTGGCCGTGCGACGGGTCGAGGTTGCGAAGACATTAAGCTCGCGATCAAAGTAAGCATGCCGTTGGTTGTCAGGGAGTTGAAAACTCTACTGTAAAGAGCGAGGCGTCGTCTTCCGACCCAGCCTAGTCAGCCGAAAAGAACTCCGACGCCTCGTCTCCGGGAAAAAAAGGCCGCGGTCATGCGCGCGTTGTTAGCATCGACGACATCGTTTCGACGGGGCGTGAGAATGGCGCGTGGAAAGAGCCGCCGCGGGTCGTGGAAATAGTCTGCGAGGTCGCCGTAGACGGCTTGGAGGATCACTGTCTGGCTCTCGCGCCTACCTGATCATTACTCTCGCGCCTACCTGATCCTTACCCTAAATCGAGGGACAAACAAACAGACAAACAGACAGACAGACAGACAAACATCTGTCGATTAGTAGTTAGGACTGAAACATAGTTAACGGCTCGTACGAACTTTCTTATCCGACCCTGCAGGCTCCGGACGGAAATAAATGCGGACACAAGGTCGCGTTGGCAAACGGCAACGGCGGACGACGGCACCACCACCGCCGTCGTGCATTTCTTATTTTTTATATTCAGCATCTCGGCCAAGTGCATCGCTACTACCCGAGTTGTCGAGTGCGGACACCAGAGACGAATCCGGGGAGCGTCGAGCAGAACGAGTCGACGCTGAGCAGTTCAATCCAACGACCTCGGTCCGATCCGAGCACCCTAGAAGCGGTCGCCGCCGCGTTCGCAGAGAGTCGCCTCGTTTCCACACTCGCAACAAGGGACCGATGGTAAGAAGAAGTCCATTAGTTGTTAGAATGGACGGCCTTTCGCCGCGCGCGAGAACGGCAACGTCGAGGGCGCGCGGGTTTTGTCAGAGCGCGGGGCCGACGTCAACGAGGTTGCGCCTTTCACGGCGCTCCACGTTGCCAAAGACGTTGAAGTCGTACGGCTCCTGTTAGAGCACGGGGCGGACGCGAACCAAGTCCCGTTCGACAGGATGTCGTCGCTCGTCGCGGCGAGCGCGTACGGCTACTGTTAGAGCACAACCGGGCTTTCGACAACGAAAGGCGCGTGGCGCTCTTCGCAAGCACGGCCGCGTCGACGTCGCGCGGGTTCTGTTAGAGCACGGTACGAGCGTCGAGAGTGGATTTGGCACGATCTCGGCGCTCTACGTCGCGAGCAGAATCGCGTCGGCGCCGTACGGCCGCTCCTCTATCACGGTGCAGACGTCAACAAGGTCACGCGAAAAGGTACCTCGGCGCTCTCGAGAAGGGGTATGTCGATATCGTGCGCCTCCTCGTAGAGCGCGGGGCCAAGATCAACCAGACTGACGATCACGGCCGCTCGGCACTTTGCATCGCGAGGTCTACGCCGTGGATGTCGCGCGAATTCATTCTCCTCGAACCAAGCTGATCACAAAGGATATACGCCTCTCGCGTATGCCTGCACGTACGACTCGGACGAGACGGTGATAGCCCTCATGGGTCCACGACATTCGGCAAGAGGCGATGACTAACGAACAGTCGATTCTGTACGTCGTGCACGCGCGCGGCTTTCTTCGTGGCGTGTCGCGGCTTCCGTACGCCGACGCGACGCACGCGGTTGTCAGACAAGAACGTATTTGGGAGGTGGTGTCTCGTATTCCATATGCTGTACAGAAGATTCTAGACAACGACGACGACAATGAAGTGAACCGTCCGAGCAATCACGCTAGACGACACTAGAGAGGGTGTTCACTCGTCGAGCACGCGATCCCCGAGGAAAATGAATCGCGCGGCGCGTTCTTTCGTGCCCGAGGCGATTCGACGCACTTGTCCTGCAGCGTGTGGCGCGACTATTTCACGTCCCTGCCGGTATCTATCCACAATCGTGGATATGTTATTCTGCCGATGCATGCCTGTGGATTCCGAATCCGTTGGTGAGCCAGGCTCGCTCCACGGGGTGCTTCCTATTGGTGGCCGTTCATGCGGACCCGCGCAGGGAAGACCGTCGCTGGGGCTGGCGCACCTTGCCCATCTCTTGCCTCGAAATCCTGAGATTCCTATTCGCTTATCTTGCTCGCATTTAATTCGTGGGTTACGTCCGAGAAGCGAGAATCGACACTTTTACTTTGGGGTATCGTGACGTCGCAGAACAAAAATGCTCCAAAAATATGGAGAAGCGTGAAACTTGGAAGACTGCTCGCGGCGCGAAGCTTCCATCGCTTCGAGGCCCGCACCTCACCAACTCCTCGCCGCCCTTGCCCCACGGCCTGCCACGGCGAGTGTTCTCGCCTCGAGACGCCGAGCCGCAGAAAACTTGCGATTGCGAAAAAGGACCAAAACCCTAATCGAGCGCGAACCAGGGAAGACGGTGGCAAATAAGAACGCCACTCGAGGAGCACGCTCGGGTGATACCCACGTCAAAAGGGACGAAGCGGCGTTCTTGTTGCATTCGTTGCCGCTTGGCTTTTTTCGGGGGCAGGCGTCGTGCCCCCGCGGTTGCTTCCGCAAGCTCGTCGTCGACGACGACCCCATTGCGAGTGAGTGCAACCTTGGCCATCTCCACCCAAGGGCGAGTCTGGTCGGACAACAGACTCCTTAGCGAGCTGAAGAGACAGTCGGTCGATGGAACTGACAATCTGACTGTCTCTGAACTCAATGCAAAGTGTGGCCCAAAGAACGCGCGAGCAGAATTCTGTGATACCAGGCAGGGGCTGTACCGTCGCCATTATCGTACAGACGACGGCCTGCACTGTGCCTACTTTCTTCCCGGGCGGAAGGCTCGCAGCAAGTACGTGGACATCAGGACGATTCGCTTCCCCGACGATGGCAAACGAGCTTGATTTCGCAACGCGGCCGTACGACCAAGACCAAGGCCATCATCCCCCAGCCGGGTACTGCCATCATCTCCCAGCCGGGTACAGCACTACCGCCTGGCTTCTTGGGCCCCGTCGAACAGCGGCTACGTAGCTACGGCACCGTCGCCGGCCTCGTCGTTGGTGCCTTCGGTGAGGCCAGCGCGGCGTGCCACGCCCTCGCCAAAACATGCGCAGAGCGCATCGCTGCGCGAGCCTGTTTTGGAAAGCGGCTGCGCCATCTTCACAGAGGTAAAGGCTGCCCATACTCGCCGCATCTACCGTGAGTGGGGGATCGCCAGCGCATTGGGCCGGGCGCGCTGTGCCCTCACCGCCCTCGGCTATGTCGCCGCCTCGCGGAGCCCCGCCCAGGCCGCCCGATCCCAGCAGGACGTCACCCTCACATACGTCCGGCGGCAGCATGCTTCCGACCTACGGGCGGGGCCCGTCCCCTCTTCGCCTGCCCCGCGGCTCGGCGATGACCCCGACTAGATCCCGCATACCTATCTACGCCCGCCAGGCACATTGCTCCTACCCCACAAACCCACGCACATCCTTCATGCACTGAACACCCCCCCCCCCCTCTTACTAAGAGTCTTAGCAGCAGTCGACCTTTTAAAGACCAAGGCCAAGTCAGAGCCTCAACCCCTAGAGTGGAGAAGCGCCCCGACCTGGTGACAATGTCGGCACTTCAGTGCAAGTACGTCTACGACGACTTCATCCAGCGCCTGAATTCGCCATTTAAAAATGTTCGCTGGCGAACAATATCAAGGCCACGCCGTCTGCCATCAAGGAGGCGAGCTCCCGCGTCCGCCCCCGGTGGGAGACGAAGCGCACTTTGCCGCGATTGTTAGGGATCCACAAAAAGCCATTTTAGCCGATGATCAGGTGCGATCGAGAGCGCGTCCGAGCCGCGTCGTTCAAGTCGAAACTCGAAGACGCAGAGCGGTACCTCTACCCTACCAACGTCTCGAAGAAGCCGCGGCTGACGTCTCCGATGAACAAGAGTTCATCAACGTCCGCGGTGAAGTCGACGTCGGCTTTCAACGGCTGTCCGACTTCGTCAAAACGTTCGAGCAGCGCCTCGCCAAGACAACGCGGCCCGCGTCTGACGAGGAGGTAGCACAAGCCAAATCAACCGCCAAGGAAAAGGCCGAGGCCGCTATGAAATCGCTCGCAACGTTCTACCAGTCCTTGCCCGAGGCCCAGTTGCTCAGGCGGACGCGCACGCAACTGCTCGCCGACCTGACCCAAGGGAAGTACAGAGGTCGCCATGCGCTGAAAAATCAACCGATGCTCCAGGCGGTGTGCAAGCTTTTCGGCATCCCAGGCCCTTGCGCTCCTCCTCCCCGCGCCGGCGCCGCCGCAGCCGCCCCGATGCCGATGGAACTGGACGCGACTAATCGTCGGTGTTTGTCTTTAAATGTCGACTGCTAAGAGGGGGGTGTGTGTGGGAGCATGAAGGATGTGGGTGGGTTTGTGGGGTAGGAATGATGTGCCTGACGGGCGGAGATAAGTACGCGGGACCTAGTCGGGGTCATCGCCGAGGCGTGGGGCAGGCGAAGAGAGGACGGGCCCCGCCCGTAGGTCGTACGCATGCTGCCGCAGGTGTTTGTCTGTAAATGTCGACTGCTAAGAGGGAGGTGTGTGTGGGGAGCATGAAGGATGTGGGTGGGTTTGTGGGGTAGGAGGGATGTGCCTGACGGGCGGAGATAAGTACGCGGGACCTAGTCGGGGTCATCGCCGAGTCGTGGGGCAGGCGAAGAGAGGACAGGCCCCGCCCGTAGGTCGTACGCATGCTGCCGCCGGACGTATGTGCGACGAAGGGTGACGTCCTGCTGGGATCGGGCGGCCTGGGTGCCGCCGGTGTTTGTCTTTAAATGTCGACTGCTAAGAGGGGGGTGTGTGTGGGGAGCATGACGGATGTGGGTGGGTTTGTGGGGGGTTTTGTCCCCCGATTCAGGGTAAGGACCAGGTAGGCCCGCGAGGCAGGCATTGATCCACCAAGCCGTCTACGGCGACCTCTCAGACTATTTCCACGACCCGCGGCGGCTCTTTTAGCCAGCGCGCCATTCTCACGCCCCGTCGAAACGATGTTGTCGATGCTGACAACGCGCGCATGACCGCGGCCTTTTTTTCCCGGAGACGAGGCGTCGGAGTTCTTTTCGGCAGACTAGGTTGGGTCGGAAGCCGACGCCTCGCTCTTTACAGTCGAGTTTTCGACTTCCTGACAACCAACGGCATGCTGACTTTGATCGCGAGCTTAAGGTGTCTTCGCAACCTCGATCCGTCTCGCACGGCCACTGCAACGGTACCAGATACATGATTGATCGTGTCGTGTGTCGCCGAGGCATCTCCAACCTGTATCCCTTAAGGCCCGCCGACGCCTAACGATCAACAAGAGCCAGGGCCAGACGCCCCGCGAGGTCGGCGTCCTCTTGCCCAAGCCCGTCTTCTGTCACGTCCAGCTCTACGTGGCTCTCTGTCGATCGGCAACCCCGAGGATATGCTCTTCTGAGTCGACGACTCCACCCTACCCCACACGTGCTGCGCAATACCGATAAGCCCCCTCCCGGCTTCTACACGCGCACTGTAGGTGAACTTACTGGGACCAGGTGAGCTTACTGGGGCCAGGTGAACTTACGGAGGTTAGAGATTGGGACTAGGTGAACTTAGTGACCAGGTGAACTTACTGAGACCAAGTGTGAACTTACTGGGGTTTTTAGAGTAAACTCAAAGCTTAGCGGCGTGTGCGGATCAAAGCAGCTTAGATTGGCGGGGGTGAGAGCGACGAGTTCAAAGGAGAGTGGGGTGAGTGGGTGTGAGCACGAGTGGGCTTACGCCGAATTTACTGGGGTTAGAGATTGGGACTAGGTGAACTTACTGGGACCAGGTGAACTTACTGGGGTTAGAGATATGGACTAGGTGAACTTACTGGCGAACTTACTGGCCTGTACTTGTAAAACCTAAAACGGCTCGCCGGAACCGCTCTGAAATCTGGCTTTCGCGGCCACGTTGCGGTGGTTTCTGCCTTACCCCATAACTTTCTCCCTAACCCTACAACAAAAAAGCGATTACTTTTTGAGTTCTTTACGGAAGGTTGCGAGGAAGGTTTCGGCGAAGGTGATCGCGCGATCGCGAAGCGGACGAAGGCTAGCGGCAGCGTCGTCGAGGACCGTGTGCGTGCGGAGAACGAAGCGTTGGAAAAGGCGACTCTCAGCGAGGCCCTTACTCAGAATTTCCGTCATGAAGAAGTTGACTACGCGTTCAAAAAACATCCTTAATCAAACCCCCTTCTCGCACTCCCTAACCCCACTTGGGTTAGGGAACGTGCGCTGATGCAAGCAGCTGAGATTGGCGGGGGTGAGAGCGTCGAGCTGAACTTGGGTTGCTCACCCGCTCACGCCCTAAGTAGGGTCGGATAAGAAAACGAGACTAGCCCGCGCCGCAACGACGGGTCCTACAACGCGCGGGCTTTTTCCTTTTTTTGCGTGAGGGGACGAAAGGATGCCGACTTCACTATGGGGACTAGTTCCATCGCGACGATCTCGCGGCGTGGCGGCACATACTGCTTGAGTACAAATGAACATAGCTCAGCGATCCGTTGAGTATGTCTTAGTACAAACTGAAACATAGTTAACGGCTCGTACGAACTTTCTTATCCGACCCTGCCCTAAGTACAAGCTTCGAGTTTTAGTCCCAAACCCTCGCGGCATCTCGCGCAGGCGTACGAGTGGCGCCAAGACGCTTACCAAGGAGCCAACGGCCCCTACCATAGACTCCCGCTAGGAAGGGAGGGCCCCTAAGGATGGATGTCTAGAGGTAGCTAGGTAACCCCGTTCTGACCAGAACCTCACAGGTTCACGTTACAGTTCTCACGGAACAGAACAAGCAGGTACAGCTCCCAATGCAGTTGCAGGAGCTGACTCGAGACACCCGTTGTTGAGTTTCTCAATCACTTGAATCGCTTCCAGTTGCAGAGCCGGAAGGCCTTCTCTTTGCAAACAAATCCGGCAAATTGGGCAGATGCTACGGTTTCACCATAGGGACACCATTTCCGAATACGACGCGTGAGATGCGTGCACAAGATATCCTTGCGTTGACTATGAAGTCCTGTGCAACAAGATCCTTGACGAGATTTTCCTCGAGTGGAAGAACGCCAAAGTGGCTGAATTTAAACTGGGAAAATCAGTTGATGTTTTGCCTCCTGAATTTCAGACCCGGCATTTCACAGCTGAAGCCTTCCCACATATTCTTGATCATGAAGCCGCACAGTTGGCCACTATGTGCTATGAAGTTTGTGCGGTTCGCACCGTGATTAACGATCGCTTCAAGGAAGGTGTGCGTATCTCAATTGCCACCTATCCTCGCCAATCCACTTGCCTTTGATGGCAGAATTACCGCACCACCTGTGCTCTAAACCCATCCCGATTGGCATACGCATCAATACACGTATTAAACGTTTTTGTTCACGTATTCTAACCACGTGTCGGTCAACAAACCGGCTCTTGCGGCATGGCCAGCCATTACCTAATAAGTGTATAATAAGCTTCATCTCCCTAACAATACGCGTGCTATCGCGTTGATTGCGTCGAACTAGAAAAAAAACTGTTAGCAGCACGGACGTCGCATACCTAAAATTAACGCCGATCCTACTGGTATGTACATGTCTTCATTTTTTGGTGTGTGCTGTGGCGTAAGGAGAATTTTGGGGGCTACCTGGCGTGCCTTCGAATCCTGGCTCGCCGATCGCGTCCGTGCCTTTGGAGGGATCACTGGACGAGGATGGCCGTTCTCCCGCCACGCGACCACAAACAACTCCTGCGCCTGGTCCTCTCAACTTGAGGATCGGCTGTTGCTTTATGATCAAGGATAATCGAAATCAGAAATCAGGGTGACACATGTCACGGAAAAGGAAGATGATGTCAGAGAAAACTCTGACATCATCGGAACGGAGTAGGGTGCCCCTGATAAGGGGGGCCCTAGAAGAGGGGTAAGCCTTAGGAGGCGGGAGTTGCCGCCACAGGACTCCCCTGGTAAGAATTCGAGCTGCCCCAGCGAGGTGCTCGCGCGAGGAGCGCGGCGTCGCCTTACGAGCATCTCGTGAACGAATCTTCTGGTAAACGCGGGTGATGATCGGTTCAGGAACTCGACCACTGCGTAAAATAAACTTGGGGACCAACACGTCAATCTCGTGCGGAGCGAAATCCGTGACACAAGGAGTTGTGTTGGAGGAAATTCGGGACTTGTCGGTGAAACTTCGACCTTCAACGTCCTTGAATTCGGGCTTGAGCTTGCGGTGCGAAAGGTGAGAGGTCGGCTTGAAATAAGCGACATCATCGTTCGGACCCAAATCGGAATAGAAATGTAGAGCGACACGATCATTTTGGTAATCGTAAGGCTCGTAATCTTCGGCAACATAAATCTTCTTGCGCCAATCAGAGCGCTTCCGGTCAGGAATCCGGAAAACAACAAACTTGCCGTGCTGATAATCATCACGGAAGGTTTCTTCGGGTTTGCGGATAGTTTGATCAACGATCGGAGGTACCATCACCGGCGTGATCTGACTTACATGAACACGTCGTTCTTCGGGCGGAGAGTCTTCTGGGGTAGAAATGTGTTCCAGAAATTCTATATCATCCTTGAGAAGGTGGAACTTCGCGGTTCGACCGCTGTACCCTCTCTGTGCCAAATGACACATCACTTCGATCAAAACTTGTAAATGTCGATGAAGATCGTCGGATCCCATCATAATATCGTCAACAAACGCAACCAAGTCTTGATACATCCATTTCGAAAGGTCGCTCGCCATTTGCTTGCAGAAAAGAGCTCCGGCCGTCTTCACACCTAGAGGTAATCGCAAGAAACTATGAGCGCCAAGTGGGCTAACCATCGTGACAGCGTCCTGCGCTGCCGGATCCAGACGAAGGTTGTGGTATCCCCATCTAATATCAATGCATGTCCGCCATCGTCTCATCGCGAGAAAGGCTAAAGCATCATCTTGACGAATGTTTGGCCAACTGTCATTGACCAATTGATCGTTGAGCTGACGTAAGTCAACTGCAGCACGGAACGCGTTTGACGTTCCAATCTCAGCTCCCTTCTTCGGAAGCATCAACACAGGAAAGCCCCAAGGTGAGTTGGCCGGACGAATGACTCCATCCCGGCACCACTCGCTGATCTGCTTGCGGAGACACTCGAGTTTCGCAGGCGTCAATCGGTAGGGCGTCATCTTTATCGGTCGCGGATTCGCGTCTTTGAATCGTAGAGACACAGGAGGCGAGTCCACAGGTCTCATAATCGGGTCCAAAAAGGCCCATGAATATTGCACACAGTGACGAAGCATCAGTTTCGCCTCGTCATCTAAGTGCGGATTGTCAGGAATTCCCAGCTCCTGCACAACCTTGTCAACTTCTTCCTTCGTAGGAATTTTAACTTTCATTGCTTCGTTGTCCTTGATATGCTCAGGGGTCTGCGGCAGTGGTGCACCCTCGGCATCGCGCGGCGCATCTTTCCATGGCACATCGAACTTTTTCTCGTATTTTAGTTTCACTTCCGGGTGGCTTTTGTTGATCTTCTCGCCTTTGACACGAACACTCGGTTCACTCTTAATCTTCGGTTCCCGATCTCGCTCAGGATCTGGAGGAACGTCTAAATTTGGTTGTCGGGGGGGGCCAGCAGAAAAAGCATGAGACGTCCCCGGCTCATCTATTGCAGGCGGAATCAACGGTACCTCTGGAGGTTTCCATTTGGTGCGATCTTGAAGATCATCAGTCGGCACCCATCTTATTACACGTGTGCGCGTGTTTAACAGCGGAACTTGTACGTGACGAAGGGTGGTTTCATCAATTTGTAAATAATAATCAAACGGTCGGTCTGCAGGACTCAACGCTGACGGCAAAGCTTCGCCGCTCAGGTGAAATTTCTTGGTCACAGAGTTGTGCAGATCGAGCATTAATAAGGCTATCGTGTCAGGTGGCACGACGGACGCCAAGTGTTTCAATGAGGTAGTTTTGGAGAGGCCGGCCCACTCAAAATCAGGGGGCATCGTCAGCAACTCCGAAGTCATTTCCAGATTCAGAGATCTGTAATCGGAACGGTGCGGTCCTACGCGAAGCGGGACACGCGTAACAGTATAAGCTGCATCTGTCGCGGCTCGTGATGATCCTAAATTGTTCATCTGAAGTAAATGTCGTTCGTCGGCGTAGCCAAGTGCTGCGGCGAACTTTTGCTGCATATTCTGGCAAGTCTTTGGAACTGCGCGCAAATGGAGCGGATGGCTGGAAACTAACAAGCGCACGCGACAGCTCATCAAACTAGGAGTGATGTCGCAAAAATTGACGACGTATACGTAAGGGTGCAAACGTGCAACGTAAGAAATAATCGAAGCCTCCTGCTCTATCAACCACATGAAGAAACCAGCCATCTTGCATAATTTCATCGTCCAGTGGGTAGCGGTAACTCCTTTCCCAACATCTCTGGAGGTCAAATTGCACAGAGCGGAGTGTACGCAGGGTGGTGACGCGACACACATCGACGACGACCATTCCGCGTAGGGTAAATAAGATTCGATCAACCGTAAGGTTGTAACATAACGACCACACAATGTGTGCTGCACCACAGGAATATTCGGAAAGTTCTTGTGGTGGATCTGGTTGGCGGTGTCCGACGCATCGAGTGCTAGCACGACTCGAAACGACGTCCCACACGTTTCGTTGGCTCGTTGGAGACCTAAAGTACTGCCTCCGGCTCCACTGAACAGCATCACCACCTTGCGATAAGTGATTGGAAGCCATTGAACCTTTTCATATCGGCGGCGGATCTCCGCTTCGGTGATCTCGCGGCATTTCTTTTCATCTGTTTCTGACCTTCGAGCGAAATCGTCGCTGCCTTCAGGTCGTTTGAGGGGGGACTTGTCCGTCATAGCGGTCATAGCGTCCTTCTGCACCGTGCTCAGCAGCATCGGCGGGGGAGATTCGTCGCATCGCGTCAAGTGACTAGCGACAGAAACGGTGAAAGAAAGGTTCCCCTTGTCGTATCCCTCTTTACATTCTTTCGTAAGTTCGTTGATCGTAGAGACGTTCAACTCATCTTCGTACCTAACGATATCACCAATCGCAAGGACTTCGCCTTGAGTGACGACCGTCAGCACTTCTTCCGTGGCAGTAACCGCCACCCGAGCAGCGGACCGGTTGCGCTCTTCGTAAGAAGAACACATTCCTTCGACAACTCCCAACTGCTCGTTCTCAGCAAACGTAGCGACGAAAACCTGTCCTTTTTCCATAGGCTTCGACAAAATAACCGGTAGATTGTACGTTCGACCGGGCTCGATTTGAAGCGTGCGCGCGGCATAAGCGATTACTTCTCGCGCGTCTTCTCCCGGAGCTGGGGAGAATTTGGTCGTAGCATGTCCCCGCGTAGCCATGGCTACCTTACGTTCCGGCGGCGGGCTTCGGAGATCTTTAATCGTGCTCAAACGAGCATAAACTCGAGTCTTGACCAGGTCGAGACTCTTCCGGAAGGCATCGTGTTGATGATTGTAAATCGGTACGGTTATCGGATTTCGATCGTAAATAGACCGAAAGGTCACGATTGGTGCATCGACTCGTTCATCCTTAACTTTAATCTTCTTGCGCCCGTAGACGACTTGGGTTCGACAAAAACAGATCCGATCATGGGGAAAATCCACGATGGCTCCTAAAACTCGTATATCGCGCCCTCCCAACAGGAACAGATAATTCGTATCGGCTACAATAGCAACAATGGGGGCAGCGAAGTCGTCGGCGAAAGCGACCCGAAGGGCGATCCAACGATGGATCGTCGTCGTATTCAATCCTGATCCGTACAGCTTGCGCTTAATCGGAAGTTCGCCTTCATCGAAAATCAACTGATCTTTGGTCAACCTTTTGGCCATTTCTCGGCAAATATAAGAAACATCGGCCATTCCATCGACACCGATGGTCGTCGAGAATTTCGGACCGTCACGATTCTTGTAGATGTGACAGGCCATAAACGTTAGAGAACCCGTATCTAAACAACTGAGGGTAATCAAATCATCTTCGATCGTCTTGCCATCTCGCGGCGTCAACGAAGTGTGAGCACATCGGGCTCTGAATCGCTCATCTCCGGGGTTGGGCATCGATACCGCGGCTTGAGCTTTCGTATTATCTGTTGTTGGCGTCTTCGCCATAATGCTCGCGGCAGCCTCTTTATCTGGCGGCTTCCGCTCTTCCTCCAAAACAATCTCAGAGGGAATCAGTGCTGGTAGGGGATCCTGGTCTTCGTAGTTCACGGAAGCAAAGGACCCCTCCCATAAATCATTCATTTCGTCTTTCCAGAATGCATCTGTAAATTCATTCGTCGCCTGCTGATCCTCATCAGCATCGGCGATCGGTTCCGTGTCAGCTGCGGCTTTGAGTCTGCAGCTGTGCGGTTGTTCTGGTGGCTTCTTTAGCAATAAATTCTGAGCTTTCGTCCACCAATCCTGCAGGTTCCGCGTCGGCTCGTCTTCGTCCCACTTGAGAACGCTGCTAATCTTCTTCATAAATCTATCCTTTTCTTCCGGCGGCGTATCTGTGTCTCGATCCGTAGTAATCGAAACCGTTTCGGAGGGGTCCGCAGGAAAAGATGGCGTCGTCCCCGACGTCAACTCTGTCGTAAAATCGTCGTCTGCAATACTAGCGCTGGTCATCGTCTCATCAGTCGAAAGCGCGCACGAGCTATCACTGCAGAAATTCATGTCTGGCTCACAGCCAGTTCGGTCGCCAGCGGTCGTCTCTGGAGGGTCCAAAGAGAAGCCGATGGCATCGAGGGCTTCCTCATCAAAAATAAACGGTGGGTCGTCCGTGGACGACTCGTCAAATAACGTTAACGCAGACACTGGTTCACAAAGTGTAGCTTCTTCAGCTTCCGAATCTGAATCGCCTTCCCAGTATCGTGGAGCTTCGAGTTCCTCGCTCGAATCTTCGAGCTCATCGCTCGACATCTGCTCATAAATCTGAGCCAAAGACCGACGATTGGTCAGCACGTCGTTGGGTGGCTCGTCCATCGGTGGGCGAGCAAGATCTTCGAATGCGGCCGCGGCAAGGGCGTCGGCTGCGTCGTCGGTGCGGGTGTCCGTGTTCGGGTACACCGTCACTCCTAATGGTAACTGTTGACCGCAAGGGGTCGTAAATGCGAACGTTGCAGACGACTGTCCCGAGTCTTCTCGGTAACGACCATCGTCCGAATCTCGATCGCGAGATCTTCGTCGCCGGCGGCGGCGTGAATGTCGGCTGGAGCTCCTGCTATCTGTCCGTCGGCGCTGGCACGAGCTACTACGGCTCTTGTCGTGGCGTCGGGGGCTCCGGCTATCTCGACGGCCTGTTCGTGTCGAAGACGATCGGCCGCGTCCATCTGTTAAGTGCTGCACGGTACTCATAACCGTGGTTAGCTGCGTGCTCATATCATTGAGTCTGCTCTGAATATCGTGAGCAGCGCTCGAACCGAAGGTGGCATTAGAACTACCGTCGTCACGCGAATGATTATCTTTCCTTTGTCGGCTCTCCCATCGTCCTCGCGAAATGGGCTTTCTGCCGTCTTTAATGTATTTGCACATCGCTACATAGTAGTCGTCGGGCCCGCGGTTGCAAATGACGCGGTTCCCGTGTTCGTCTTTGTCGTGGGTCGCTAAGAAAAACCCACAGTCCTTGCACGGCCTCTCGAACCACTTTTTCGGATTCTCTTCGAGGCGTAAGGCTTCATATTTCGTCGTTTTATCTTTCATTCCCGAGACGAGAGCTCGTCCTCCGCGTCCAGGCGGCGGCTTCTGCGGCTTCCCGCTCGAGGGGTTCATCGAGTTTCGGCTGTTCTTCCCCGCCATGGCTGTGGCGAAGTCGTTTTCGAGCCGTGTAATCAGCGACAACGTAGACGTAAACGTCTTATACGTCGCCTGGTGTCCGCTGCGCATCGTTCGCACGCGGGATTTCAATTCGTCGGACTCCAGTCCACGTATCAAGTAAGAGATGATCTCCACGTCGTTGAGATCTCGGTTGGCCACGGAACAGTATGCCATGGCTTCTTGCTGAAATTTAATGCAATATGTATGCACGTGACGTTCTCCAGAGCGTTTCGGAACGGTCGCTTGGGTCGTGCATTGTAACTTTCGTAATGATTCCTCTGCCGTCACTGGCAGCGGACAACTCTCTCGGAAATATTTCAAAATCTTGAGGCAATACTTCTCGTTCAATCGTCGTATCCGTCGTACCACGGAACCGTACTCCTCATCGTCGATATCCCGACATAAATAGAAAGACGCTGGGTGATCGAGGTCTTTACACAGGTCTTCGTATTGCTTTAAGTGTTCTCGAAAAATCGGTGCGACCGTGTCGCGCAGGGTCGCGGGAAGCAGATATCGGAATTTCTCCAAGCTGAAATGGTCTTCGGCTAATGTACGCATCACCGCACCCGCATCTAAATCGAACTGGTCCTGATCGCGTCCATCGAGAACCAGTTTAAAAGTTTCGGTTTTTAATCCAGAGGTTGATCGCCGCTCCTTGTTGCGATCGTGTTTAGCTAACGCGCTCGCGAGTCGATCCGTAAAACCCATCAAGAACTCCTGGGTGTCGATCTTCCCGGCGCCGCGCGTCTCCTCCTTTTCTTCTTCATCATCGTCTTCATAGCGCGGCTTTCTAGCTTTCGCGCGTGATCGTGTAGTCGGCGGCTCTTCCTCAGCTCGGGACTCCGGGCTGCTCGCTCGCCTTGATCGACTCGGCGTACGTAACTCGTCTCTTTCACGGGTCAACGAGCTTACTTGTTCCTGGAAGGCGTCCGCTCGAGCGTTGGCCCGGCGCAGTTGCTCTTTTAATTCTTCGTTCTCCTTCCGTTGTAGCCGTTCTTTTCGTTCGTTCTCTTCCCCTATTTGTTTTAAAAGTCGTTCTTGCGCGCGTTCGTTCTCTTCGCGTAATGCCCGCAAGTGAGCCTCGTAGAACTCATTCATTTTCGTGCATCCGGGGGTTCTGCACGCGTTGACGGAGCTGTCGATCGTCCTCCCGCGGTCTCTCCGTGGGCTTGTCGTAGTTGTAGTTTAGCTCTTCTTCCTCGTCAACTTCTGTGTCGTGCTCTTCTTCATCGTCATCATTATCATCATCATCATTCCGCTCGTTCGTCTCATCCTGACGGCTTGGCGGTTCTTCATATCGTAGCTGCTCGACGGCAGCATCATCGTCTTCCATATCGGCTCTGGCTCGTTCTAGTCGGCCGAGATCAGAGCGGGTCCAAAATGGTTGAGTCGTCGTCGTTCTCGTGCTCCTTCGGCTCCGGAACTTCTAATCGTCCACGACACGCGTAATATCGTCGTTGCGTGCGTCTTCCACCGACAAATCTATCCGTACGGTGGGCGGCAGAACTCGTCTCTGCCCGGCAAACAATGCCTTATCCGTGAGTTGCGATCTCACTCCGCTCGCCTGCGGCAGCGGTACCCGGGTTGCGCGTCGGTTAGCACCAAATCGCGCGTCGTCACTTCCGACGACAAACGTATCCGGCCGGGGAACTTTCCCACGGCAATGGTCCTTCTGGAATTCCTTGTCGGCGCGCTTGATCAGGGCGCGCACGGCTTGTCCGGACCGTGTAGAGAATGCAAGATGCACTAGTTCGCTGCGACCGATATAGTCGCTCGAATCTCGTATTCCTCCACCACCTGTGGCGTAAGGAGAATTTTGGGGGCTACCTGGCGTGCCTTCGAATCCTGGCTCGCCGATCGCGTCCGTGCCTTTGGAGGGATCACTGGACGAGGATGGCCGTTCTCCCGCCACGCGACCACAAACAACTCCTGCGCCTGGTCCTCTCAACTTGAGGATCGGCTGTTGCTTTATGATCAAGGATAATCGAAATCAGAAATCAGGGTGACACATGTCACGGAAAAGGAAGATGATGTCAGAGAAAACTCTGACATCATCGGAACGGAGTAGGGTGCCCCTGATAAGGGGGGGCCCTAGAAGAGGGGTAAGCCTTAGGAGGCGGGAGTTGCCGCCACATGTGCAATCTTTCAAGGATCTCTCGTGAACGAAACCAAGAAAAAAACTGATTTACAGTTGTTTGATTATGTCGGAAATTATACGAGGAAATCTTCAAGCAGTTCCCTAGGAACGACCGATACAATCGAGGTTGGGCAGCGAGGTGTATTTCATACGAAACTGCCTAACTCTAGGACGCTGCGTCATCCGTCTGACTCTAGCTTCATTCCGGCGCATTAGATTTGTACGACTCAGTATCCAATAGCACCGAAGACAAGAGGCGCTCGGAATCTCCAATCTGAGCCTGGATTCCCTGTGTGGAAGGCCTGTCCATCCTATTCTCTCTACCTTGATGGATGACACTGAACTGGACTACGTGTTTACTTTCCTCGCGTCTGCTGTCGCTGGTGCTCATAACACCCAGTAGGCGCCTCCGAATGCTAAAGATGCGAATCCTTTTCTCGCAGTGATCTTCGCTATTACCGTACTGGTTTTGGCTCGTACGTTAGTAGGCCCCTTCATGGCCCGGGCAAGTCCAAATATGAGCTCCGCCTTTTGACCGCCCCGCTCGCTCAAATATGAAGTTCCTTCGACACA
>JAQMWT010000476.1:0-30823 GCA_029834535.1 Chrysophaeum taylorii | reverse complement strand
CAATATCACGCACATGCTACGAAGACGCTTTGGTAATTCCATCGAAGTTTTCCCATCCCTACCTAAGTTTTTGACATATCTCCATCGAGCATCGGACGTTGAACGTGCACGATATTACACCGACATAGTGGAATTGACATCACCATGCACAAATCGCAACATAATCAATGGGAGATCCATTTCCACCTTCGAGCGCGATATGGATGATTCCTTGTTCCCAGTGCTCAGTAAGTGTACTGAGCTTTTAAAGCCGCTTGTTCTCTTCATGGAAATGACTCCACCACACTCCGCATCGTATGAAGATCATATACGACGCTAATCTCATCCTCTCAACGATGCACTATACGGTGGACATATGTGACCGATTTCCATGCTATTTATGTGGAGATTATCAAGCCAGAGAAAGATGGATCCTCGTCGCACGCAAATATAACACCGGCCCTCTTGATCTGCTTTCATGGCCTAATAAACGAGTCACTTCCTTCTGGATATTGCAGACCACGCTAATTCCATCAGTCGCAAGTTAATAGTCGACGAACCTTGGACGCAGGTCTTTCCCATACCATTCGTGTCCACACCTAAAACCTACAATATTTTCTAGTCGTACAGGATCCGTGCGCTTAACTGTGACTGAGCTTGAAACCTTAACTATGCTGTTCCTTCGTCTGCACTCTAATAAAACAGTCGAACATCCCAGTCAATATGAAATGGAGGGCACTTCTAACTTTAGCCTGGGATTCTTGACTAATTCAAGAAAACCACTTGCTTGCATGAGATCCCCTATTGAACTCAAAGCCTTTGTGCTCCTCTATAATATTATGGGACGATTATTCCTAATCTATCACATTACCTGTGTCCTTTGTATTACAACTATCGAATCTAACCAACCATCTCACAGGTTATTCTAAATAAACTTACTTCCTCCATTTACATCACGGTGGAAGACACAGGTAAACAGTATTGGTAACTAGTTTAACCCTCTAAATACCAGGAATATAAATGCTTACAGAAATGCTTCATTTCCTAGATTTCAACATCTTTGTCTTCTACCCTGTAAAATCGTCTCTAATTATCGATAAAATTAAGTCTTTAGTGACATGCACTGTCCCAAAGCAGGATTGGGCTTTAAACATCAAGCGATAGGAAGATGGGTGCCAAAGTTCATTCTATATACACTTCCACTCCTACCATTCGTGGATTTGCTAATATGCTGGTGTACGATCCACGATCGATCGCATTCGACACTACTCAACTCGCGAATTGGCACGCGCCAATAACTTCACAGCGTACCAAATCAATTTTCTTTGTCTTTGTCCCCTGACCTATGCTGTGATATCATCGCAATGCTATTCCAGCTGGAACATATCATACAATTTATAAACATTTGTGTCAGCTTGTTTATGACTTGCGTATATTAACACTATCACCATCGTTTGACCCTGATCACGCTCCTCTAACCAAAACTATAGGTCAGCTTCACAATATATTCCCAACAGATACATCTTAAACATTACACCAGAGTTCCATTACAATGTTCTACATCTCCAATAAAACTCTTATGTTGTGATACTATCACTTCTAACCACGAACTTTCTTTCATATTGATTCAGTAGCTCATGCTTCCTCTCTAACACCTCATCCGCAGATATATCATCTCCTACTAAAGAAAACAAATACCCTTATAACGCCAAGACAGCTCCATGAGAAGCATGCCCTTCGATAAGAAAGTTCATGCCAGGGGCACCCTCGCATTTCGAGATGCGCAACAACGAGCTACCATTTTCACAACATTCACCATTCAGTGATTCTCAAGCCATAAAAGCTGTTCAGGTTATTGCCAGTCCTGGACACCACCCATCTGACGTACCCTACCGTAAGTTCTGTGTGGATTGTACGATTCACAAGAAAACGCTTTCCTCATCCACACCACCTTATCAAGCAACCATCATTCGGAAAAAAAAAATTCAACCTGGTGAAGCCTGGGCATGTGACGGTGGTTACGTATCTGTGCTCTCGGAATGGGGATCCTTTCGACATATCATTGTTTTCAAGTGTCTCATTTCTAAATTTCTGTTAGTGTACATTTGTCGTAGCACTAACTCCAGCGAATTTTGTAACGCCCTTGAGTTTGTCCGCAATTTTTGTTCTACTTATGTTCATGTACAACTAAAACAAATCTATTGTGATTCCTTTAAACCCTATTTATCTCAGCATGTTAAAACCCCTTCCGTGTGGAACACGGTATTAACATGTCCGCGTTTTGCCCTTACTTACATGTCTTTAATCATGAAGTCGAAGCCGCTGTTGGTCACATAGCCACTGCCGCGTCTACACGACTCAGGCATATGCTTAATGTATCCTATAAAGGTCACCCCCTAACAGATCCGGCACCACACTACCCGTGGGCTGTTATACATGCTATCCAATCGTATAATCTCCTCCCTAACGTTTCCCTCGAACGTATTTACAATAAAGTCCTAAGCCCCCAACAAGTTTTGTTAGACCAATGTAATGTTCCCCAACAAGACTACCTCAAACCTTTTGTTCTGTTTGTTATCTGCATTTGGAACCTAACGATTTTAAATATGAACCCCGATGTCGTCCCTACATCTACTTATGCGTTATAAGCCCTTTAATAACACCCCATGTTAATCATTTAGCCGATGTTGTCCTTAATCCTGAAAACGGTCAAGTCCGTGTTTCCTCTAAACTGACTTTTCCTCATCTTATTTCTAAATCTCCTCCTGATTATGAACAGCATCCACCTCCCGCACCTTCACCCGACATTCCTTCTCTGTCCACAGCACCCCCCATGATGCGGCGCAGAGGGGGAATGCTATGCCTACCGACACTGACCATGAGAGGGGACTCTTCTTCTCATCTCCATGCTCCTCTCCCGCTCCCGCATTGGCTCCAGCTGCTCCTGCACCCACTTCCGCCACCACACCTACATCTGAAGTGTCTCCCGACACTCTGCCACTTTTACCATCTTATCGGTCTCTCTATTCCCAGGATGTCCTCCGTCTCACCCGTGGTCCTCATCACCCTCAGCCTCGTCGCAAAACCAATCTCAAGGATGTTCTTACTCGTATTGCTTCGCCTACTGTTGCCGCTTATAAACAAGCCGGTGGTACGCTTGCCGACTTCAAGTATGACCTCTCCAAGCAGTACATAACGTTCTGCGACCCCACCCTCCACTCCCTTCATCTTGCTCATGGCATCCACTGGACGGCTATACCTCCAGAGGGGAATTTACACCATCCCTTCATCACCATGTGCACCAAGCGATTTCACAGTCCTCTTCAGTTATGTCATAGGAGCCATAGCCACCCATCGCCTGATGCTCCTCATGTTCACTTCTGCGACGACGTCAACCTTGCAGACTTTCACCTCCAAGCTTCCTGTTCATTAATTTCTGAACATGCTCACGCCTTTCAAGTTCCTCCCCGCTCAATATGCTTATGCTTTGTTCACGCCCCACTCCATTTTGATCATAATGACGCTTCTTATGGTGCTCTCCGAGCCTCATCTCTCCGCCATCGAAGACTATATCACCGTGCAATCGCATTACATTGAGGCCCACCTTGGTGATGCTCCTCTACTAGTCGTTCAACTCGTCGAAGATCCCGATCACGCTCATCTGTCCGATAATGTCGCTTCTTACGCAATTACTCATCTGACGACGACTCATGACCCCAGCACGGTTGGTTCGGACGAATACAAGATTCAAGCCAAAGATATCAAAATTGATGAATATGAGTTGAACTGCCTCAAAGGTCTCTCAGACGCTGATCGCAAAGCTTATGTTGCTGCCATCTCCAAAGAGATTTTTGACATTGTTAAGTTTGGCTGCTTTAAACTAGCGCTGCCAATGGTCAACTCAAAGCCTATTGACACCCGTCTCGTCCTACGTATAAAAACCAACGCTGCTGGTCAGTACATTAAACATAAAGCACGCCTGGTCCTACGAGGATTCTTAGCCTCTCTGGGCACCGATTTCTTCAACACATTCAGCCCTATGGCACAGCTTACGGGCATCCGTTGTGTTTTGGCGCTAGCAGCTCATCTGCGACTTCCCGTCTACCATGTCGACGTCCCTAACGCTGTTCAAGCTCCCATCGATTCTCATGTCTATGTCAAACTGCCACAAGGCATTTACCTTCTCGATCCCAAAGATACTTAATACAAAGGCCGCCGTCTCCCAAAGCTACTTAAATCTCTCTATGGATTGCGTCAGAGCCCTGCCCTTTGGAATCAAACCACAAACGGCTTCTTTGATTCATTAGGCTACACACGATTTCGAACAGACACCTGCATTTACGCTAAAGTCCAAGCTGACGCTACATTTCTAATTTGCACGCTCTCAGTAGACGACGTCGTCATCACTTGTACTTCAGAAACTCTACGTCGTGAATTCCAGCAAGCCCTAAAAAAGGAATACTCAGTCGACACCTTCGAGGAAGTCCATACTCTCCTAGGCATGCGCATAACGCGTACTACTGATGGCTCTATATCACTGGACTGTCAGGCTAAACTTGACGCATTGTTCGAAGAGTACCCCATTTTAATGCAGCTACGTCCCACTTCCACACCGATGTCACCATCAACCACGTATAAAACTGGAGAGCCATCTTCTGATATGGACACCTTCATCCTTCATACCTTCTATACTCTTCTCGGCAAGCTCACGTTTGTCCAATTGGCCTGTCGCCCCGATCTATCACAAAGTCTCAGTCGTTGCTCTCGAGGAATGCATAATCCAGCATTTCTACATGTTCAAGTACTAACAGGGACGCTCCGCTACTTGCGCAAGCCCGAACATCGTAATCTTCGCCTCTGGTACTACTCTGGTTCTTCCGCTCTAATGGACCATCTTCGACATCTTATCGGTAATCGTACTGACATGGCCACCATGTTGGACTACACTAAAGAACAAGTTAATTCAGGTAATTTTGATCAACTGGTCGCATTCGTTGATGCCGATAATGCACACTCTTATGAACAAGACCGCAAATCTACAACCGGTTGCGCTATCTTTTCGTTTGGTTCTCTCATCACTTGGAAGTCTAAGCTGCAACCTATTACAGCTACTTCTACGCATGAGAGTGAACTTATCGCCCTTAATATGTGCGCCGATGATGTTGTCTGGTTACGCAAATTGCTAACGGAAATGGCATTCGTTATAAATCCTCACTTCTATCTCCGCCAACCTTCAGGGAAAGACCTGCTACTGGACTATGATGCTCACGACAATCCCCTCCCATCGGACATGTCGTTCATACGTAACAGTCCTATACTTGGAGATTCGGCCTCTGCTATTCATCTATCAAATAACCCCGACAGCGCGACTAAGGCTAAAGCTATTAGCACACGCTGGTTCCGTATACGCGACTACGTACAGTTAAAACGCATACGTCTACATCATGTTTCCGGTACCCATAATATCGCCGATGGATTTACCAAACCTTTGGAGCTCCACTCTTCAGCAGATTTCGCACGTTACTCGGCTTACAACAACCCATAGCTAAACAAGATGGTTTTTCATTACCCTTCATTATGTCCGAAATGACTTTAAACTAACCCTGCTATGTAAAGGAATACTGGCTCGCTAAATGTGAAATGCAACAAAAGATGTGATGTGGAGATTCCTCTCATGATGAATCCCACCAAAAACAAAGATGCTGCGAGCCGACGCCACTCTACCATGAACCGTGGTCGCGGTGGTGGTATACTGTCACTGTCTCCACCTTTTAATGCTCCAACTCCAAGCGTTGCACCGACTAGTTCCCCTAATCGGAAACATCAAACCTATTTGTCGGTGGCGCAAGGACATCAATCTACGCCCGTGACGCCCAAGGCGCCCAAGGCGATGATGTCCGGGAACGTTACTGCTCTTGGTTCTTCGCCACCCAATTTTCTCATTCCGCAACATAGGGATCCCTAGTGCTGGCTTAAGTCTTTTCAGCAGCTGCTTACGGAAGCACAACAGACAGAGTTTGTAGATAACGTACAATATCTTAGTTCATTGCTGTGCGTCAAAGCAAAGCGCATTCGAAACGCCCCCGCTATATCTCCTAATGAGGGGATACGCCTTCATCGCTTCCCACCCATTAAAGGGGTTGTCAAAGTACATGTGACGTGTACAAAGTGCTACAATAAAACTGAGATGCCGTGCACACCAGTCGTGCTCATCATCTGTAATGAAGATGAACGTAAAACTGACAGGATTCGCCAAATTATTGAGGATCATCTCGCGTCTGAGCAACACGCATCGCACTGCTTTGACGTACCACGCCCTTTCTTTTTGTTGATTTGTGTGCTGTGCAATCGGTCACACCATGGGATAGCTTTAATTCGCAACAGTCAGCAACCCTTCCAACTCTCTTGTTTTAATGATCCGGCTGCCCACACAAGAGCTATAATCCTCCGCCTTGGAAAGTCAATTGCTATTAACAAGCAGCTCAAAGAGGCAATCATGCAGACTGCAACATCCCTTAACGTTGATGCCTCTAAAATCATTGTTAACCTTGACGATAACGCCATGCTCTTACTTCAGCTGCCCTTTATTTCGAGTGTAAATCTTGAGATTCTTGTAGCAGCTTGGTCTTTGTTACGGTCTGTTGAAGATAAAGTATGTGTAGTGACCAACCCATCAGAGCCACGTAACGTGCTTGTCGAACGCTTCGTTAATGATGTTTCCCACCAATTTGACGTAACTTCTTCCGAGACGTTACCGCCAATGCTTAATTATTTTCGTCAACTATCACTTGACCAGCAAACTGCCTTTAAAAATGTGCTAATCCAGGTTGGCTACCCTTCGGACATAATTGATGTCTTTTCAGATGATACCTCTTCTGAAGATGTTTCACCAGCGCCGATCGACAATCCACCCGCTGAGCCCACGCCAGATAAAGCTAACGACAATATGGCTGAATCTTTACACCAATTAAAAGAAGAGGTTCGGTCTTTATCCTTACGTCTCACTAATACCGAACAGCAATTGATGGCGCGAGATCAACAACTATCGCTTGCACTAACGTCTCTCACACAGATGCAAGAGACTTACGAAAATTTAAACACTCAAGTGATCGAGAACATCAAGCATGTGTCTCTGTTAGACAACATCTTATCAAGTCTTCAGATGCATCAGGACATCATAATCCCGTCCTCTGCTGTATTTGTCCATATCATTTCTCGGTCACTTATCTCGTCTATTGGACAGCTCCCTCCAGATACGTATAATGAGGCTCAGCAAGTTCAAATCGACGCAGCAGCTCATCATCTCCACACAGCTATGTCTGATGCAAATGATCGTGTTATTCCTGCATCGGATCTACACGCTCTTACACCCGATGCTGCTATGTCATTCCTTTCGTCTGTCATATCACCCTTGGTCACCTTGAGTGATGCAATGACTCGCACTGCAGAGCATTCGCAAGCAGTGGTAAGTCACCTGGGAAACCACCCCGTCTCATCATGAACGTCTGGAAGTATTTAATTCGGGAAATGAAAAGGTATGTTCCCTATATCCTCAGAACACGACAGGCGGCATCTAGAACTATACGAGAAAGGTAAAGTGTATAGTGCTACATACCTTGGGACGCGCTAGACCATGATGATGAGCGTAGGCACAAATCAGAGGACTATTTGATTGTGTAGAAAGGAAGAATAAGGGTAAGGAAGATATCACGTTCTCAACGGACGGATAAGGGTAAGAGGCAGCAGATTTCTTTGCACCCCCTCGAGATGTCTTAAGCGCAAGATGCGACTGTAGAGCATCTCTTGAGAAAGATGATGATGAAGAAAAAAGGGGGGAATACAGTCTTGATGGTCACAGAGGTCACATACGAAGCATCAAGACTATAGAAGGGTCTTAGGACTTGGAGTTGGACTTGGTGGAGCTGAGAGTCGATTTGACCCTTTTTTTTTTAACAGAACATTAAGAAACACAGATACAACCGACAGTGTGTTGGGATTATCAATCATCGTCAGCTTCTGCTGTAAGGTGGTGAACACCAATAGCTGAATAATGTGGTGCCAAGAGAAGGGTGAGTGCAAGTAGAGCATTCAGTATGGATGACGACAGAGAATCTAGTTGAAAGATGTCCAGTTGGTTTTCCCAAAAAAAAAGTTGGACTTGGCGAACGAAGATAGAAGAGTCTTCAGATTCACATGAGAGCGGACGGAATGCTCTGAAGCATGAGAGCAACTTGTCACGTAGATGAAGGAGGTGATCGTCCGGGGAGGAGTGGTTGGTAGCATGTTGGTCATGAGCGGTGAGTGTTAAGCGAGACAACAGCTCTGTGATCTTGTACAGTGTATAAGTAACACGTGGGTGTTGGCTGTAGGAGGGAAGAGCCGGTTCTCCAGGGAGGTGATTGAAGCAATGGCAGCCTCGGTAATATAGATTCGAAGAGTTTCCTGGAGTTGGTCGACTTGTTGGCACAAGACGTCGAAATCAGCAAGCGAAGCAGAAGGCGTGGGTAACGATGGCGAAGATATCTCCAGAGTAGCGTCTAGCGTGGAGTGTGAGTTGTTTAACGACGTTTCGGTCAACGTAAAAAAAAAGGGGTCCAGGAAGCCTTAATGTTCTGCCTGAGCATAAGTGTGGCCGAACATTACATCCCGGAGTGATAGCGGTTCTGTATCATCAGAGGATGATGCGTAGTCGTCAAGATGTTGTACACGCGATCGAGCAACAGTAGTAATCAAATGCTGAATGGATGGCTTGTATAGCCTGAGCTGTGCGACTCTGTGTTCGAACACGAGTCACAAGTAACTGATCGGTGTTGTATAATGGGGATGTGACCATTCTTCTTATGGTCGTCCGTGTTGAGGTGACTCAGCACTTCAGTGGGGAGTTCACGAGGTGTTTGTGCCTTGGAACTGTACGTGGTCGAGACTAGGAAAGTCGGTTGTCCACGATCATTGAGGCACTGCGCAAAAAAAAGGAAAGCGACAAAATGAGACGTTCGCGTTTGGGGCATCTGTAGCAGCCAATAGAAGCAATAGCAGGAGCAGCTTCCCAAAGTATAGTAATGGGTAAGCGCATGTATATGAATGTGGTCAGGTCCACAAACAATGAAAAGTCAGTAGACTCATAGGTCAGTGTGAGTTCCACTCGCATAAAAGAAGAGAGAAATGGGGTGACAGGGACACGGAAGTTCTCAAGGAGAGAGATTCCTCGCTCGTAAGCAGCATAGTCAATACTGAGGCCGTCCTGGAACGTCGTCCGCGACTGATGTGAGATATGCACGGCTAGTGTCGGTGCAAACGCAGCAGACAGTGTGGTAGCAGTTGTAGCAGTCGTGGTTCGTTGCTTTTGCGACAACCTGGGGGAAACTTCGGCCGTGGAGAGCGAGAAAGGGCTGTCCTTCAACCGACTAGTGAGATGCCGCCGCGTACAAAAATTTGTGGCAAAAGAAGGTAAGGCCAGGGCTAGTTTAACGACGTTGCGGTCACTAGAGTTAGGCATCTTCAATCCTGTAAAGGCTTGTCGTCAGAAGCATGATGCATATCGAGTAGAGAACGAAAAGTGGAGAACTCAGCAGCAAGTGGCTTTGTAAAACCATCCGCCACGTTCAGCTTGCCGGGAACATGATGGACTCGTATTTTCTGTAGCGAGATGTACTCACGGATTTTAAACCATCTGGTCGACAGTGCCTTGGATCGAGAGGACCCATCTGGGTTATTAGAGGTGTGAACAGCGGCAGCATTGTCAGACAAGAGAGGTAGGCTTCTGATGAAGCGCATATCTTCAGCAATTGGGTTGTCATTGTCATCGAAGTCAACAGGGTCAGCGGTGTTCTCACCATTAGCATTGTTGACGTAGAAGGTGGGGTTGACGACAAAGGAGAGTTCCAACAGCAGCTTGCGTAGCCAAACAGCTTCATCAGCACAAATACTGAGGGCAATCAACTCAGCTTCGTGAGTTGAGCAGGAGACAATCGGTTGACGTTTGCTTTTCCGACCAATAACGCAGTTGAAAAGATAGAAGACAAACCCGGTGGTAGATTTCCTATCTTCCTGTGCTAAGGAAGGGGAGTAGTCAGCGTCAACCATGGCAACTAAGGGGTCAAACTGTCCAGCAGATACATCCTGCGGTTGGTAGTCGACCACAGTGGATAGATCAATTCGATTAGCGGAGACAGTGCGAAGGTGAGCTTCAATGGCATTACCTTTAGGATGGAACCAGAGGCGAAGTGAGCGGTTTTCCGGCTTCTTGAGGTAGCGAAGCAGATGCTCTAGCATTTGGACGTGAACATACGTAGGTGCATTCATACCACGCGAACATCTGCCCAAGGCTTGCGAGAAGTCAGGTCTGCAGGCAACTTGCATGAACACCAGCTTGCCAAGGAGGGTGGCAAAGTGCGAATTGATGTACAACTCTGTTTCAGAGCTGGGAGTGCCATCTTTATACTTGAAGGACGATGACATAGGATATTTAAGCGGGGTCAGTTGCTGCAAGACTGGGTGATCAGCGAAGAGTTCATCCAGCTTGGCTTGCACATCCAGAGAAATGGAACCGTCAGATGTGCGACACACACGCATGCCTAGGAGGGTATGGACAGGTTCAAACTTCTCTACAGCATACCGTTTGTGGAGGGCGTCCTGTAACTCAGTACGAAGAGGGTCATCATTGGACACAGTAACAATGTCGTCTACAGACAGACTGCATACGACGAACTTAGCATGTGCGGATACTCGAGCATATAGGCAAGAGTCCGAATGCAGGCGTTTGTAACCAAGGCTACGGAAGAAGCCGTCTATCTCTTTGTTCCAAAGAGATGGTGATTGCCGAAGTCCATAAAGTGACTTCAGCAGTTTCGGTAGACGTCGGCCCTTGTACTTAGCGTCATCGGGGTCGATAAGCTTGATGCCGTCTGGTAACTGAACATAGACGTTGGCATCAATGTCAGACTGAACGAAGGCGTTCGGGACGTCTGCATGGTAGACAGGCAATTGCTTGTATGCTGCAATAGCTAGTAGTACCCGGATTGCGGTCATGGTGGCCATGGGGCTGAAGGTGCCAAAGAAATCGGCGCCAAGAGATGCTAGGAAGCCACGTAGTACGAGGCGAGCCTTGTGCTTAACGTATTTGCCTGCAGAGTCTGTTTTAATCTTCAGCACCATCTTGCTGTCAATAGGACGAGAGACACCGTCGGGTAAGGAAAGTTTGAAGCAGCCAAAGCGGATAATGTCGTGGAGTTCCTTGGCGATGGCCTTGAGGTAGGCGTGCCTGTTTTCAGGCGACAAACCGTGGAGGCACTTAAGTTTATATTCGTCAATGGAAACGTCAGCTTCTTGGACCTTATATTCGTCAGGACCAACAATGGCTGGTGAATTATAGTTTAGCGACGTTGCGGTCGAGGCAGTGTGCGCAACTTCGGGATAAGCGGAAACAGCGTCAGTAGGAGTAGTAGGGGCAGATTCCAGTTGAATATGGATAGTAGGGTCGGTGTGTAAGACCTGGGTGATAAACTCTGTAGAGACCAGAAGGTATTCCTCCAAGTCAGCCAGAGATGCAGAAGTAGCGCCAAACTCGGAGGAGTTGTGATCAATAAAGCTGGTCGGCGCCAGGTACGTAAGCGCATATTGTAAGGAAGAAGTGCCGAAGGCAGCACCGTGTTCAGTGAACGCAGATACAAGGGGCTGAGGAATGGGGCACGCAGGTGAACCATCAACAGTTAAAAAGGTTGCAGCTGGGATGCTGGATGCGCACTTGGCGTGGGCGAAGTAACCATCGACGTGCGGGTAGCGGGCAAGTAAGTCAGTGCGCAACGGGAGAAGAAGACGAGCTAACAAGGCATGTTCCCCCTCTGAGCAGAGAGCAGACCAGAGGACACCACCACTGAGATGAAGGGCGGAGAGGGCGGGGGACTTGAACGTAAGAAAGTGGTGGCGAAGATCCCAGCGGAAATCGGCGAGTTTGCCACCAGCGGCTTTGTAAGCACCAATAGTAGACGCTTGTAACCGGGCTCGGATAGTTTTCATAGAAGTGGCCTTGCGGGTGTTGGGCTGTTTGGAACCTGGGACAATAATGAGGTCATCTTGTGCAAAAAGGTCTTTATAAGAAGGAAGCAAGGGCGGCGGTGACATAGAGCCAGAATCGTCGGCGAGAGTGTTAGAAGAGGGAGAAGAGGCAGGAGCAGGGGACGAAGAAGGAGCTGAAGGAGGTGGAGAGTGCCCCCTCTGAGGATGAGGAGTCCTTGTCCCCCTCTGAATGACATGGTCTTGGATAGCGGTGTGGGGTGTGAGCGAGAAAGGCGCGGGAGGAGCGTGAGGCGGAGGAGCAAGTTCAGGATCAGGAGTAGGATGCTGCAGCATGTAGAGGAATTGCAGCTTGGACGAAACACGAATTTGTCCGTTTTCAGGGTTGAGGACGACGTCAGCGAGATGGTCGACGCGTGGGGAGACGAGCGGGTTTTGCGCGTTGGCGCAACAGAGATATAAATATTTGCGGCGGCACGGTCCCCACTTGTGGTGTTCATGGGGCTCCAATAGAAGGTAACATTCAACGCCAAAAATCTTGAGCATATCATGTTGGGGAGTGTTGAGTTGGTTGTAGAGTAGCTGTTGCGGACTCAGGATAGCATTATGAATGCGCTCGAGCGTGGCGTTCGGGAGAAGGTTGTAGCTTTGGACGGTGTGTATCACCGGAGCGGGTCTGTATAGTGCGCGCGGAGAATGTCTCCTGATAGCGCAACTTCGATTTTCCGGAGGCAGCGCAAGCGTGTGGCGTCCAGAAGAGAGCTATGCAAGGGGACATAACGGACCGAAGTGGTCGCAATAGAAGCGTGCATAGTTTGCGGCTGATCGGGGTGGTCAGAACTCTCGAAATCTTTGTCTGTTACTGCAGCCATGGGGAAGGCTTTCCAGAAGCTTGGTCGCGGTGAGACATAAGGGTCGGCAGCCGAAAGGAGTGCGTCCTCTGACTGAGAGTTGAAGGGCGGGTGATCATGTATTGCGACTGATGCTCGTGCGATGACGTCCATCGAATCGTGAAATGGTGATCAGACGGGTCCATGCAACCTGCTGAGCAGTGTCATCCAGTGCATCCGGCCGAGAAGGTGGATGGTGGGTGCAGCAGCGAGCGCCGGTGAGCGGCAGTGCGCGCCTGTCTTCGGGGAGAGAAGGCAGCGTGGTGGAACCAGCTCTTAAGTGATCGGGAGAGGCTGATCTAGAGATATCGATCAAGGCGGGAGTGCCTTGGGAATCTGAGCTGATACCTGCAGGTGCGGTGAGTTCCTGCGAGTATGGTGACCGTGGGAACGTCGACAACGTGTCTTGTCCTTGTGGATGCGGCATTGCGAGGGCATTGGTGATGGCGCTTGGATCAGGCGGCTGATCTGGAATGGTCGGGGAGACCATCTTCGAGGCTAGTGAAGTCGGTCTTGCTTCTTCGCTGTATGCATCATACCAGGGGGCTGAATCCGAGGGGATGTTGTCAGTAGCCTGCGGCTCTTGTGCCTGGGGCATTGAATACGGTGGAGCCAAAGGCCCTTGAGTGTGGTTGCCATAGTCGATGTAGGCGTAATACTCGGGAACATCTCGAAGTGTCTTGTTCTTTGACTTGTCGAAAGTGGGAACGAGGTGGCTTGGTGTTCCTTCGGCAAGACTGCTTCCTGGGCCGTTGCGCCCGAAGAGAGGAGAAGCCACTGTACATGTCTTGGCAGCGTGATGGTGATCATGACCATCAGGGAGAGAGCTGTCTGTTGATAATTCGGAATTTGTCGACTCTCGATGTATGTTGTTGTGCTTCTTGGTTTCGTTTTGCACCTCAACAGGACTACTGTCTGGACCATTGTGCCCAAAGAGAGAGGAAGTCTAGATGTATGCTGTGGCACCCTGCGATCGCTAACCGTTTGTTGCGATAGAGGACGACGCCTAACACGCTTGCTCCCTGCGGCGGCCTCGGCCGTCCCGGAGTGAGACGGTGCCTGCTCGCCTCCCGGGCTGGCCGGTTAGCACCCGGAAAGTCCGCGCTGGGATGGGGTTCGCTCGGTTGGGCAGAACGCGACGGACAGGTCGATTGTTCGTGGACCAACACGTCCGCGGCCTGCGACGCTTTTGCACGACCTCGCACAAGACCGCGCGCAGTGGCGGTCCACCATCAACAAGTCCGTCCTCGTCCCTCGCCTCTGCCCCAACTGCGTGATTTTCCTCTGTGGTTCCTTGCCGGCTCCTGCCGGTCCGGCCTGTCTCCCATGCTCGGGAGAGGTCAGAAGTTAGTTAGTTAGAAAGTAGAGATGAACAAGTGCAGGCCAGTAAGTTCACCTAGTCCCAATCTCCAACCCCAGTAAGTTCACCTGGTCCCAGTAAGTTCACCTGGTCAGTAAGTTCACCTAGTCCAAATCTCTAACCCCAGTAAGTTCGGCGTAAACCCACTCGTGCTCACACCACTCCTTCGAGCTCGTCGCTCTCGCCTCCGCCAATCTAAGCTGTTTTGATCCGCACACGCCGCTAATCTTTGAGTTTACTCTAAAACCCCCAGTAAGTTCACCTGGTCCCAGTAAGTTCACCTGGTCACTATATTCACCTAGTCCCAATCTCAAACCCCAGTAAGTTCACCTGGTCCCAGTAAGTTCACCTACAGTGCGCGTGTAGACGCCGGGAGAGAGCTTATCGGTATTGCGGGGCACGTGTGGGGTAGGGTGGAGTCGTCGACTCAGAAGAGCATATTCTCGTGTCGTCGACTCAGAAGAGCATATTCTCGTGGTTGCCGATCGACAGAGAGCCACGTAGAGCTGGACGTGACAGAAGACGGGCTTGGGCAAGAGGACGCCGACCTCGCGGGGCGTCTGGCCCTGGCTCTTGTTGATCGTTTGGCGTAGGCGGGCCTTAAGGGATACAGGTTGGAGGAGCCTCGGTGACAACGACACGATCGATCATGTATCTGGTACCGTTGCAGTGGCCGTGCGACGGGTCGAGGTTGCGAAGACTTTAAGCTCGCGATCAAAGTCAGCATGCCGTTGGTTGTCAGGGAGTTGAAAACTCGACTGTAAAGAGCGAGGCGTCGTCTTCCGACCCAACCTAGTCGGCCGAAAAGAACTCCGACGCCTCGTCTCCGGGAAAAAAAGGCCGCGGTCATGCGCGCGTTGTCAGCATCGACAACATCGTTTCGACGGGGCGTGAGAATGACGCGCTGAAAGAGCCGCCGCGGGTCGTGGAAATAGTCTGCGAGGTCGCCGTAGACGGCTTGGATGATCAAAGTCTGGCTCGCGCGCCTACCTGATCCTTACCCTAAATCGGGGGACAAACAAACTTCATGCTCCCCACACACACCCCTCTTGGCAGTCGACAAGTGCAGGCCAGTAAGTTCGCCAGTAAGTTCACCTAGTCCCAATCTCTAACCCCAGTAAGTTCACCTGGTCCCAGTAAGTTCACCTAGTCCCAATCTCTAACCCCAGTAAGTTCGGCGTAAGCCCACTCGTGCTCACATCCACTCACCCCTCTCCTTTGAACTCGTCGCTCTCACCCCCGCCAATCTAAGCTGCTTTGATCCGCACACGCCGCTAACCTTTGAGTTTACTCTAAAAACCCCAGTAAGTTCACTTGGTCCCAGTAAGTTCGCCTGGTCACTAATTTCACCTAGTCCCAATCTCTAACCTCCGTAAGTTCACCTGGTTCCAGTAAGTTCACCTGGTCCCAGTAAGTTCACCTACAGTGCGCGTGTAGACGCCGGGAGGGGGCTTATCGGTATTGCGCAGCACGTGTGGGGTAGGGTGGAGTCGTCGACTCAGAAGAGCATATCCTCGGGGTTGCCGATCGACAGAGAGCCACGTAGAGCTGGACGTGGCAGAAGACGGGCTTGGGCAAGAGGACGCCGACCTCGCGGGGCGTCTGGCCCTGGCTCTTGTTGATCGTTTGGCGTCGGCGGGCCTTAAGGGATACAGGTTGGAGGAGCCTCGGTGACACGACACGATCGATCATGTATCTGGTACCGTTGCAGTGGCCGTGCGACGGGTCGAGGTTGCGAAGACTTTAAGCTCGCGATCAAAGTCAGCATGCCGTTGGTTGTCAGGGAGTCGAAAACTCGACTGTAAAGAGCGAGGCGTCGTCTTCCGACCCAACCTAGTCGGCCGAAAAGAACTCCGACGCCTCGTCTCCGGGAAAAAAAGGCCGCGGTCATGCGCGCGTTGTCAGCATCGACAACATCGTTTCGACGGGGCGTGAGAATGGCGCGCTGAAAGAGCCGCCGCGGGTCGTGGAAATAGTCTGCGAGGTCGCCGTAGACGGCTTGGAGGATCAATGTCTGGCTCGCGCGCCTACCTGATCCTTACCCTAAATCGAGGGACAAACATGCTCCCCACACACACCCCCCCCCTCTTAGCAGTCGACATTTAAAGACAAACAAACAGACAGACAGACCAACATCTGTCGATTAGTAGTAAGGAAGACATTTAAAGACAAACAAACAAACAAACAAACAAACAGACGAACAGACAAACACAAGTGCAGGCCAGTAAGTTCACCTAGTCCCAATCTCTAACCCCAGCAAGTTCACCTGTTCCCGTTAAGTTCACCTAGTCCCAATCTCTAACCCCAGTAAATTCGGCGTAAACCCAATCTCCAACCCCAGTAAGTTCGACGTAAACCCGCATCCACTCACCCCACTCTCCTTCGAGCTCGTCGCTCTCACCCCCGCCAATCTAAGCTGCTTTGATCCGCACACGCCGCTAAGCTTTGGGTTTACTCTAAAAGCCCCAGTAAGTTCACACTTGGTCTCAGTAAGTTCACCTGGTCACTAAGTTCACCTAGTCCCAATCTCTAACCCCAGTAAGAGATTGGTTCCAGTAAGTTCACCTGGTCCCAGTAAGTTAACCTATAGTGCGCGTGTAGACGCCGGGAGAGAGCTTATCGGTATTGCGGGGCACGTGTGGGGTAGGGTGGAGTCGTCGACTCAGAAGAGGATATCCTCGGGGTTGCCGATCGACAGAGAGCCACGTAGAGCTGGACGTGGCAGAAGACGGGCTTCGCCAAGAGGACGCCGACCTCGCGGGGCGTCTGGCCCTGGCTCTTGGTGATCGTTTGGCGTCGGCGGGCCTTAAGGGATACAGGTTGGAGGAGCCTCGGTGACAACGACACGATCGATCATGTATCTGGTACCGTTGCAGTGGCCGTGCGACGGGTCGAGGTTGCGAAGACTTTAAGCTCGCGATCAAAGTCAGCATGCCGTTGGTTGTCAGGGAGTTCAAAACTCGACTCTTGAGAGCGAGGCGTCGTCTTCCGACCCAACCTAGTCGGCCGAAAAGAACTCCGACGCCTCGTCTCCGGGAAAAAAAGGCCGCGGTCATGCGCGCGTTGTCAGCATCGACAACATCGTTTCGACGGGGCGTGAGAATGGCGCGCTGAAAGAGCCGCCGCGGGTCGTGGAAACAGTCTGCGAGGTCGCCGTAGACGGCTTGGAGGATCAATGGCTGGCTGGCTCGCGGGCCTACCTGATCCTTACCCTAAATCGAGGGACAAACAAACAAGCCCTTCGTCGCACATACGTCCGGCGGCAGCATGCGTGCGACCTACGGGCGGGGCCCGTCCTCTCTTCGCCTGCCCCACGCCTCGGCGATGACCCCGACTAGGTCCCGCGTACTTATCTCCGCCCGTCAGGCACATCCCTCATACCCCACAAACCCACCCACATCCTTCATGCTCCCCACACACACCCCCCTCTTAGCAGTCGACATTTAAAGACAAACAAACAAACAAACAGACAAACATCTGTCGATTAGTAGTAAGGATCTGTGGATTAGTAGTTAGGATATTTTCATTTAGGGTTAGTTTCCTCAATTCACAATAGTAAAACAAGATTTTGCTGTGTTATCACACCGCTCTGTCCTTCGTCTTAGGAGAAGGGACATAGAAGGGCAGACTCAGCTGCTCTTGACTCTACCGAAGGTACACAGCGTTTGTTGCTCTTCTCTAGGTACTAGGCCCAGGCCGGTATCGGTAGAGCAAGGATTTCCAGATACCAATTGTGACGTTCCACCCCAAGTAAAATGGCAGGTCGTAAAACAAATGCCGACTTGCAACAGATCGATGCTATCAACGTCAAAGCTTGTGACTTCGCTACACGACAAGAACAAGCTCTCTGGATCTTGCAACAGATCGATGTTATCAAAGTCAAAGCTAAGGACGCCAAGCTCGCCTATGAACGCGCTGAAGAAAACCTTCAAAGATGTCAATGCCAAGCCTCACTTGAACAACTCGAAGAAGACGCGCAACTCTCGTTCGAACAATACAGGTTTTTGAAGACAACTTTAAACGATGCCAAGCCTTGCTCGATCAACTCGAACAAGACGCGCAACTCTCGTTCGAACAACTCGAACAAGACGAGCAACTCGACCAAGACGAGCAACCCGGACTAGACTCCACCCCCACCGTTCTTACGGAACCTCCTCTCAAGCAAACTTCTCTCGAAGTTGCAACCAAAGACTCGATCATCCCGATGGTCACCCCCACTCATGCTGTCCAACAAGTTCTCGAACCTGGACAACCATCACCTTCTGCCATTCACCCCACCGGATGTCATACCCCCCACATCCACGTCAAAGTCTCGGACACCCACGCCTTCCCACCGGACCCTGGCATACCAAAGGTTACCCCACAACTCAACACACCCCATATTTTCGAGACAACCCCACCTTATTCGACAATCCCGCCATAGATATCGACTACTCCACGCCCAACACCAACATTCATCCCCCCCTTCACTCCACCAACACCACCGGAGCCAACACCCCCTTCTTCGGAGCCTCCTTCACCAATCCCGGCGATCTCCCCTTCATCACTTCTTTAAGTTCCTAAGCATCCTCGTCCACCCATTCACCGAGACACCTACTCCTCTCCACAAGATCATGCCACCTACGGCCATGACGGCCCCGGCACCTCCATCCCCGACCAAGCCCCGTCTGCGGCTCAAGCTCCTGCCGCCCCCTCCTCGGACCCTCCTGTCCGATCTCAACATCTTACGACAACCCCTGTCCCCGCGATTTTCACCGCCACCCGCGTGATTGCGCACTCCACGGCTACGACCCCTCTCCTAACATCAACGCAGCATCCTACACCTTCCGAGCATCACACCATCCCCCTTTTCCAAGTTCCCATACACCTCCGTATGCGCTCCACCACGCGTTGGCTACCACCAAAGCTGCACTCGACTCCCAAGCCGCCGAGTTGGCCGCCACCAAAGCCACTCTGGCCTCCACCTCAGCCAACCTCACCCTAACCGACGCTGCTTTAGCCTCCGCCACCGCCCAACTCGCCATACAAGCCGGCGCACTGGCCTCAACCCATGCCGAACTCCACCTCAAGGACACCCAGCTCAAGGCACTCGAAAGTGCCCACGCTGACATTCGCCACTCCCTCTCCGAAAGCAATGCCGTTCTCCACTCCATACTCGCCTCATTAGACGGCACCCACCCAACTCTGATGCTGCCTTGCATCTTTCTCCTCCTCCCTCCACCCATCACCTACCTTCATTCCCTTGTGGCAGTAACGCCCATTCCCCCACTTGCCTGCCTGCCACATGACTTACCCTGGTTGTTGCCCTGGTAGTGACCTTGCAATTATCGGGGGGGGTGTCATCTTGACACCCTCACCTGCGCTTCCACCGAACCCAATGTACCAGGTATTTGTGTTGCTTTCTTACTGTCTTCTTGCTATTACCCTCATTTGATTGTCCGATTTCGTGATGGCGTGAGGTATTACGCTGAGATCGGGCGTGTGGTGGTTTCACCCGCGGTTCGGGTTGGGAGAAAGGGTTGTTGAGGCCCCTGGTCCGGCCAGGAGGGGCGGGTATCTGAGAGAGAAACCACTACAGTGGTCTCAGAAACGGGAATCGATAGTTCAACTCCCGGACTATCGATCTCCTGTTTCTCGGCGGCGAGTCGGTTCGTAACGGTCGAGTGAGTGCGAAGCCGACGCATCTGTGGGTGAAGATCCAGAGGATCACGGGTACCGCCGCGGGGTTCATTTTACGTGATTCGGATCGAACGGGGAGCGGAGTCACTACGACTCATTTAGGCAAACATCGTAAGACCTACGAGGCAAAGAAAGAGTAAGCCCTAACCTAGCTCGCGCGAGGCAGACCACCTCCCTGACGGCGAGCGACAGCACCGGGAAGACCGTCCATAGTCTTCACGCGCAAGGCAAATACTTCCGTAAGTCCAGCGCACCGGTACAGCGCGCAGTCAGACGGCTGCCGGCAATTGTCGTCTGACGAAAAAGAGTGCAACAAACGAGTTGTGAGCGTTCGGATTAATCTTATTATCCGGGCAAAGCGCGGTCATGGCAGAGAGGCCAATGACAGAACGACCGCAGTGGTTTCGGGACGCACAGGAGCGTCTGCAACGATTCAGTGCAGGGACTCCATTTGCGTCTATTGGAAGAACACCATTCAGTACGCCCTTTCAACGGCCGGAAGCCGAGGAAAGCGGCACCAGAAGAGAGGCAAGATCGTCTGGTAGCCTCGGCAACCCCCCAAGCGTGATCATCCTTCCGGATCCACGCGCCGGCGAAGGGGGAGCTACGGTTGCGCCAGACGCAACTTCAAGACCGGGTGAGCCGACGGTCCCGTACGCACGACCCTACGAACGAGCGATGAATACTACGGAGTCATCTCGAGCGGAACCCGGACCGTTTACGGCGATGCGTGGACCAGAGGAGAGTGCACCTCCTAGGCCACCATCCGGAATACGAGAGCGACAGATTTTCGCGTGGGTACCGACCCCGAGCTTATGCAGACCATCAACGAACGACTCGAGATGTACCAGTCGCAGATCGAGCAAATCCTACGTGAACTCGAGCGCGCCCGCCGCGACGCGCAACAACAACGCTCAGAAGTGGAGCGGCAGCGGATCGACAACGATCGACTTCGACGAATGGTGGAGGAATCCACGCGGGCGCATGCTCGAGAGGCACGGCCAACCTCTCCTGATGCCACGCGCGTTACGCCCGAAGAAGATGACGCTGTATCGGCACTGACCGATGATCAGCCACCGCGAAGTCGACCGGAGCCTACCCCGCAGCATCATACTGACCCCGGTTCAGCGCGTCCTCGTGACGAAGAAGAGATACTTCATGTCAAGAAGGGAGCTGCTGGTATGACACGTATCACGTTTTCGAATCTCAATGGGCAAATTACTAAGGACCGTGATGAGGTGGACGCGTGGTGGATGCAATTGCGGCGTATGATGGAAGGCAGAATCGACAAACCCTAAATAGCGATGAACGTGATCGGAGGCGAGTACCAACTCGCCCCTATGGAAGCTTATCGCAAATGGGAAGCCGAACGGCCGCAGATGTGGAAACAATAGAAGGAAGGAACCATCACATTGAAAGAGTTGCGCCAGCATGATGAGGACTGTCTGGATGCTATGCAAGAGGCGACGAAGCTTCCTTGTCCACCTCGGGCTACGGTTGAGGAGCTTGAACGTGAATGGTTCAATTTACGGCAAGGGAATTTGTCATTGAACAAGTATATTGCGCGATGGGTGCAGAAATTCGGCCAGTGGCGAGCAATGTCAGGTCGCGATACTGATCCTGTTGCGTTCCGTTCGCACTTCATTGCTGGGCTCAATTATGGGCGCTTGCGGACGAGCGTCGAACTTGCTCAGGCCTCACCCCATATGAAAGCATCTACTCTCACGCTCAATGATGTCATTCAATTGACCATCCAGATCTCCAAGATTTTGGAAACTAGAGGAGACTGACGTTTGTTTTGCGACCGCTTCTGCTGAAGAACGACGCTTAAGACCAGAAGACAAAGACCACGATGGAGGTAGATTCACTCGCCTACGAACGAATATGGACGGCTGTGAACCTTGTGACTGACTTTCGCCTGAATGAAATCGATGTCCTCGTCAGTAACTTCGGCCTCCGCAGCAACAAAGTTCCTGCTGATGTAGCTCACCGAGCTTATCGTACCATTCGTGAGCGTGACCTTCGTCACCCTTTGAAGTCGAGGACGACTTCATCTCAAGTAGGGGGCTTATGTGGCAGTAACGCCCATTCCCCCACTTGCCTGCCTGCCACATGACTTACCCTGGTTGTTGCCCTGGTACTGACCTTGCAATTATGGGGGGGGGTGTCATCTTGACACCCTCACCTGCGCTTCCACTGAACCCAATGTACCAGGTATTTGTGTTGCTTTCTTGCTGTCTTCTTGCTATTACCCTCATTTGATTGTCCGATTTCGTGATGGCGTGAGGTATTACGCTGAGATCGGGCGTGTGGTGGTTTCACCCGCGGTTCGGGTTGGGATAAAGGGTGGTTGAGGCCCCTGGTCCGGCCAGGAGGGGCGGGTATCTGAGAAAACCACTACACCCTTCCGAACACATCCTCTCCGATGAAAATTCCCCGCTCACACCCGCGTGCAATCACCACCTCCACGGATGCCCCGGACCCGGTTCTCCCGGTTCACCCCCCGCTCCGCCTTTCTGTTCTCAACTCCACGCCATCTCTGGACCCTCCTCCTCTGCCCCATCACTCTTCGCCTCTCTGGCACCCCCTAACCCCCTTTGCACCCGCTCGCCTCCTTGGCCATCTGGTTCATACCAACTCGACCACACCCCCGCGCTCGAGTTGCGAGGGCGTACATACAACGCTGGCGACCGTACCCCACCACCGGCGACCTTCTCAACGTGCAAAGCGGCACCACGAAGCAAGACAACGCGGAACAAGAGTCGACCAATTTGACATCAGCGAAAGACAGCATTCTCCCGGATGATTATGATCACCATTATGCTGCCAAGACATGCACTAAGGCTTCTTCTCTCCTTGGGCACAACGGCCCAGGTAGCAGCCTAGACGACGGAACACAAAGCCCCCTCGTTACAAAGACCAACACATCAACAAGCCATACACATCAAAATGTTCCCGAGTATTCCAAGTGCATCGACTATGGCAACTCCTTCGCTTCCACGTCACACACTAGGGCTCCTTCTCTATTTGGGCACAACGACCCAGGTAGCAGCCCCGCCGACGGAACAAAAAGCCCCCACGTTCCTAAGGCCAACAAGCCACCAAACAAGACATCGCTCGACTTCCCCGAGTTATTCGCCGATATCGACTATGGCTCGCCGTTCGACTATAGCACCCCAACTCGTGGACCAGAAGCCGCAGCAACTTCGACACCCCAGACAACAGAGCCGCAGGCTACCGACAACCTCCCCTCGACTCCGAACTCTGGTCCGATGTCCACAGCAACGAAGCAAGTCCCCATCTTCGCCAATCTCGAAGATGGTCCTCTCGATCAATTCCGATCAACCACTGGATCCTCACGCCACCGGCAATACCCCCGCCATGTCACACCCTCAGGGACACGACACGCCGTCAACGGTCCCACGGTCAAAATACCCGCAGGAACGAAACACACCCGCAGGTGTCGGCTATGACTCGCGCCTTTTTCCCGATTTGCCCGATATTTCTCGATCGGTCGCTTCCAAAAATTTCCATGCTATTCCCGCGTCGCAGTCTCCTCTTTTCGCAGACAGGCACGCACTGCCGCTCACCGACGCTCACTGCTGCACTCACCATCCAACCCCCCGACCGGAGCCACTGGAGGACACTACTCATCAGGTTGCATGGACCCATTTGCGATCACCATGTTACGGCTCGATGGATGTCACTGCAGAGAATTCCGCTAGCAGTGGTAAGATCACTGAGGAACCATCCCGTCTCACCGCGTGAGTCTGGCAGGGCAGAATTCGGGGGACAAAGGGCACAGCCCCCCTAGCCTCGGCACACGGCAGACGATACATAGAAACACACCAAGGCAACATGTGATTACTACATACCTACGGGACGCGCTAGACCATGATGATGAGCGTGAGCACAATATCGTAGACTAATGACTTGTGTAAAAGGGAGAAGAAGGGTAAGGAAGAGATCGCGTTCTCAACGGACGGATAAGGGGTAAGGAGTCAGCAGATTTCTCTGCACCCCCTCGAGATGTCTTGATGCAGAGCAATATGACGTCTCTTGAGAAATGTGATAAGGACGAGATCAGGATGAACAGGAGGTGTCCGGACTTAGAAGACTTGGTCATTGCGGTAACACTTCGAATACTTTTATAGCAAGGCAAGCCTCGATGAAAGGTATCGAGTGTTGGGTTGTTAATGGTAATGATTAGGAAATGGCTTGATCCTCATGTATGTCACGTATGGCAGAAACATCATCATCCTCAGGTTCGGCAGCGGCAAGGGATTGATGTTTTGTGCAGAGAAATGCTGAGGAATGATACGGTGAGTAAGCGTAAGTAATTGATTTAAGATCGGCGGAATGAGACTACTCAATTGAAGTTCATCGAGATGAGCTTGAACGAATTGTGGTGTAGTAAAGGGGTCTTGGAGTGACGCCGCCGGTTGTAGGGACGGGTGATATGTCATGTGAATTAAATCATGACGAAGTTGAAGCAGAGCAGCATCGGGCACGCCATATTTTAAGTCGTGTTGGTCGTGGAGCGCAAGTGTAAGTCGATTAAGCAATTCACACGTTTTGAATAAGGTCACCAGTAGAATATTGGTGTTGGAGGTTGCAGGGAACAGTCGGTTCTCCATGTCACTCATGTTAGTGACAGCACTGCGCAAGTCAGACCGTAGGGTAGCATTTTCGGTTGTCAAGGCATGAAAACGTCGGTTAAGTTGTTCGTGTGATATCTGGAGCGTCTCGGCCTGTTGAGTGAGCTAAGTTCCTTGGGAAGATAAAACTTCAAGGTCTGGGGAAGTAACGGTAGCTGGTGCAGTAGCTTGTGTTGGTGCCGGGGAAGCAGATGCCGTTGGCGGGTAGTTTAACGACGCTTCGGTCGTAGCGGTAAGTTCAGCATAGAGCTGAGGATATCTCGACGATAACAACTTAGCAAAGTCTTTACGGTCGGCATCGGGGAATGTAGAGGGTGGCGATATCTCACCAAAGATTGATGGTGGCTTCTCTTCGTCATCGAGGGAGTTATAGTCGGCAATGTGTTGAACGAGGGAGCGACATAGGGTCTGAACTAAAGGCTTGTAGGTACTTACTTGCCTTGATGATCGACTGTTTCTTCGCATGTGTGTGTACAACCGTCACAATAACCGACAAATGTTCCAAGTGAAGTCGAGAGATGTACTTTAAGTAGGGTCGGATAAGAAAGCTCAAAACTAGACCCTAGCCTACATTTCGAACACCAAACGAGAAACCCTCATTCAAAAGTGGATTGTCTCAGGGTATGTTTCAAACATAGCCTGCAAAATCACAAAATCGGCGTTCCGCCCATGGAATCGGCCGAAACGAGCAAAGAGTCGGCCCCGGGTCCTTCTGTAACCCCTGTGGACCCTTCGGTCCCGGCTGAGTTGACGAAAGTGTCGAAAAAACCCGCTGCCAAACGTCAACGGCGAAAAAACCTCTTGAGGGGAGAGTGCGTGTGCTGCGTAGCGAGGCTCGACGCCGACGAGACGGCCAGGGGCCAGCCGCTCGACCTGGAGCGACTCCTGAATATCGAGGGCGAGCTGCCCGACAAGTTCTACGTGTGCTCGAAAATGTGCCGGGACGACTTCACCCGAGCAAGCTACACACGACGAAGGGCGCGAAGGCCGTTCTCGCCCGGATCTCCGCGTCGCTAACTAGGACTCTCAAGACAACCATCCGCAGCGGGGACGAGGTCCTCATCGAGCACGACTTCTCGGCGGGGCACAACATCCAGGGCGGCAACGGCGTTGTCCTGGGCCTAATCTACAACAACACTGTGTGTCGGGTCGAGTCATACGACTTGAAAACGATTCAGCAGGGAGAGATCCGCGTCCCGTTCTCCCACGTCAAGGCCAAGCCCGACAAGGAGAACGACACCCCCCCGGACGGCCAGCGCGTCCGACGCTTGGATCGAGTGGGTCATCGGTTATCTCCACACTGGCGTCGTAGGCGGACTCAAATGTGCGGATCTCGGAGCGCGAGAGGAGGTGTCGAAACTCCGGAGCACGGTCGACAAGCTCACGGCGGCCAAGACGGCTCAGTACTCTCGCTCTGTCACCGCCGAACGCGAGACGAAAGAAGCCCACGCCGACGCCTTCGCCGCGGAAATGGCGGCCGCCAAGGCAGACGCGGCGCGTCTCGAGGCCAAGTGGAAGTACGAGGACGAGGTCCGGGATGCCGCACGTCGGGAGGCACGGCTCCAGGTCCGCATCGAACGCCACCAGGCTCCAATGAGAAGCAGCGCGACCGCGATGCCGCGAGGCTGCAGCGAGCCATCGACGAGCTCAACGCGACCAAGGCCCAGTCGAACGAGGCGGCGAGACAGGCTGCGGCGGCGGCCGAGTTTCGGGAGAGGAACCGACTGAAGAAATCGGACCCTCGGGCCATGCGACAACTCAAGAACAATTACGCCGCCCTCAACCAGGAAGCGAAGCAAATGGAGATAAAGCTCGCGGCTGCCGAGGACCGCGTCCAGGCCCGGGAGGAGGAGATCGAGCGGCTGCGGGAGCGGGTCGCGGTCCTCGAGAAGCAGAACGCCGAAGTGTGGGTACCGCGGAAGCCGTCCGGCAAGGGATCCGGCAAGGGCACTCCGTGGGACTCGAAGCTCAGGGTGCTGTGTATGAAACTGCTCGCCTCGCGGGTTGCGCCTGCGGAAATCCCCGAGGTCCTGGTCTCGGTCGTCGAGGCGGTCGTTGGCCCGGAGCGAGTGCGCGACATGGAGCTCCCGTCTGCACGCTTCATTCGCGACCTGCGCTCCGAGATGGGTGTCCTTCACGAGGCCGCCGTCGCCCTCGCCGTGGGATACGGTGACGTCGTCGACGCGGCGACGGACGCGTCGCCGCTCGACGGCAAGGAGATCGCGACTACCCAACTTCGCGTCACACGCGGCGGCGTGACGGAGAACTGGACGCTGGGCGCGAGCGAGATCTCCGACCAGAGCGCGCCTGGCGAGGCCAAGGCGATCAACGATCGGTTTGGTGACCTGAATCGAGCGCTCCAGCTCGTTAATCAAGTTTACCAGGAGCTCTACGGAGCCGACGCTGCTGCGGAGGCGCTCCCGGCCGCCGGCAGCGCCGGAGTGCAGAATCTCGCCGGCCGGGCCATCGTTACCGACAACGCCTCCGCCGCCATCGCATCGGTCCGCGAGCTCCAGGAGCATGTCCTCGCGGCGGTGCAGAAGGAGATCGGGGAAGAGCTGTGGAATTTGATGACGCAAGACGAGCGCGACGCGAAGACTCGTGTCTTTCACGGGAACTGCCAGCGACATCTCGGTACGTCGTGCCGTCCCACCAGCAATTTGTTGAGCAGGCAACACACGGCTCGACGGCGGCGCCGCCGAGGAGGCCAAGATGCTCGACACGCTGCTGAAGGATAGCATCGAGAGCTCGGAGGTGAAGCACCTGCGCCTCACCGGCGAGTTGAACAAGGTCATTCATGCCTTGTCCAAGTGTATCGGCGAGGGCGTGGATCGCTACGGGAAGGGCTTCGGGACCCCTCTCCGCATTCCTCGAGGAGAAGCACCCGTCGGAGCTCTACCTCACGCTCGGCCGCACGGACAAGGGGACGCGGCAGGACGCGTGCACCAACGCGGCCTGGGTCATCTTCCACAACCTCCCGTTTCTCGTCGAGTTCCTCGAGAACGCGAGCTACGCGCCGCAGAACATCCTCAGGAACAACCTCTTCTCGACCTTGTCCTCGCAGGAGGTCGCCGGAGCCATTCGAGCCCGAGCGATCATCGACGACAAGCTCACGGTGCCTTTCCGATTTTTCGCCGCATCGGACGCCCTCGAGGGTTGGTCGGTTCTCGACATGGCGGGCGTTCTCGAGCGAGTGCATGCCTTCTTCCAAGTCTGCCAGGATAATCCACAACTCGTTGCGACCGCTGGTTACGAGGCCTTCGACACTGAGATCGCCACCTACGCCCAGTTCCTCGAGACGCGGGCCGGGTCGGCGAAGCTGTCCGTCGACGGCCAGTCCACGATCCGCGACGTCGCGGCCGTTCGGGCGCGGCTCTACGCTCCGACTGACACCAATGATCCAGAGGCCAAGACCATGCTCGACGCGCTCCGGGCCTGGGGCCGCGGCATGCGCCGCACGTTCGAGGGGGGGCAGTCTATGCGCTACGTCGGCGACGGCGACCTCGCGGCGTTCAACCAGACGTCGGAGCTCCGGAGGGCCTTCGACGGCGCGCGGCGGAACTCGAACGAGGTTGAAGGCGAGTTTGGCGTATTGAAGTATTACAACGCCTCCTACGTCAACATGAGCGTCGTGAACTGCGTCGGGGTCGTCGCGTGCCAACGGGACCACATGTTCGACCGGGCCGCCACGAGTTTTACGACCAAGCGCCGGCGACGCGTCGCCGACGAGGTCGCTGGTCGAACGACGACGAAGGCTCGAATGCGCGATCGAGTTGGTGGAGGACGTCTCGCCACGCTCGGCGACGACTTTCGAGGAGTGTTGATGGAGGCGGCTCGTCGTGGTCGGCAGAACCACAAGGAGCAGGCTGCGCGCGCGCGGAGGCGGCGAAGGAGCACCATCGCCGTCGCGCCGCCGCGTTCGTCGAGAAGGCCCTCGAGCGCCAGGTGAACGACTACGCCAAGGCCCAGGAGGCCATGAAAGTCAAGCCTGTCGTCGACGAGCAGGCCCTCGTCGGGAGGACCCTGCTCTCGACGGTCAAGAAGCGACTTGATGCGGCACTTAAGCAGATCTCGAGCGACGCTGCGCGGTCGAAGGTCCTCAAGGAGAACATCGACAGGTACGTCGTCGGCATGGGCATGGGCGACCTCAAACCCAATCCTACACCTCGGGCAAGGACCCGACGATCGGCTCGGCCGGTTCCAAGGCCAACATCGAATTCCTCACCGCGCACCTCGAGTACGTCTACGAGCAGATCAAGACCAACTCCCGCGAGTTGGTCGCGAGGCGGTAGTCCGGGCGAGCGCCGACGGCAGCTGCCAGTGCTCGGGACCGCGACGCCCAGCGTCTCGAACTCGACGCGAGGCGGCACTTGAGCGTTGACGAGCTCAAGGCCAAGGTTGAGGAGTGCCGCGCCTTTCGCCATCCGAGGAAGCGGACGCGGACAACGAGTGGCCGCTCGAAGCTACCGACGATTGACGTGGCGTTGGTCGGGTCACGCGTCGAGGTTCTCTGGGAGTTGTCGGGGCACCCGGGCTGCTACTGGATGCCCGGCACCATCGAGGCGGTATCCGACGAGAACTCCAAGGACGGTCGCAAGAAACTCGGGCTGGGTTGGATCTTCGTTTCCTATGACGACGGTTTCAGCGGGTGGCTCCTCGCGAACCGCCCCGCCTTCTTCAACGGCTCCAAGCCGGCTTCCTGGCGCTTCGTGTCCGAGGACAACGAATACAACGACGACGACGACGAGGAGGAGGAGGAGGACGCGATGGACGTCGACGACGACGACTACGCATAGCTGCGTTCGCGGGCCCCGACGCCGGTCTCCCGAGGACGCCCGGAAAGACGAGGACACTAGAACTGGCCCCAGCGAACAAAAGGCGCCGTCTAAACGCCCACACGACCCTCATTGGGCCTACGGACATTCCCGATGCGCCGGTTGTTGTATTTGGAGCCGATGGCGTCGTGCAGAGTAGAGCCACCTAGGCCCCCGCCTCCACCGAGGCGCCAAAATACCTCACTCCCAAGTAGATTCGCCAAATCGGCAGCTACAGACTTCGTTCCAAGATAAAATCGGCACCATTTTGGGTCAACTTGGCGACGGACAAAAAAGCCCGCCAATCCTTGGGGATTTTCGGCCCCGGCGCGGGACCCCCGAGTTCCTTATCCGACCCTACTTTAAGTTGAAGGGATAAGCCAAAAATGTTCCAAGTGAAGTCGAGAGATGTACTTTAAGTTGAAAGGATAAGCTACTTGATTTGAGTCAGTGGATAGCATAGATGGCACAATGATATCGTCGGGCAGAGTGTATTCTTTGGCTATTTCTTGCAGCAGTGCGTGTAGATCCGCAGGTCGAATGTAAACACGGAGGATGGTGGCCCGGAGGTGACCAGCAGGAGATGATTCACGCGAAAATGCAACAAGACGTGCATTCCATGCAAAGAAAAGAAATGAAACAATAACTTGGTCGGAGTTTCGACACGCACAACACATGGACATGGTAGGGACTGAGACGGGTATGAACGCGTTTATACAATCTGTCTCGCTGGCGAGATGTTCCAAGACAGCGGCAGGAAGTTCATCCATTTTCTCCATATAGGAAGACACACAAATATGAATCGGTTTGCCATCTTTGTCAAAACACTGGAGACAATGGAAAGTAACAAGTTTAGTCTCATTTTCAGGACCACGGTAGCACAAAGTAGCATGTATTGCTGGTGCAGTCGACAGGGGAAAGACGACCGGTGTCCGGATAGACAAGTAGTCCCCTTATTCCATTAAGACTTGGAAGTCCAAGTGATCGCGAGAAGCATAGAGGGAATCAATGGCTTGCGTTATATCAGTTTGCAAAGAAAGAATGTTAGTGAAAACAGGCCTATATTTTGCATCAGAGAGAATAGATGAGCCCTGTTCATGTTGAGTGGTATTAAAAATCACAGCGTCGGCAAACGTGTTTGGTGAGCTTGAGTCAGCACGTATCGCGGCGGCGGAAGTAGAGAGCAAACGCGTAGCGTCATCGCGAGTCGGCTTCCTGCGGCCCGGGGGAGTGTTGGCAGAAGACTCCGCGGGAGGAAGGGTTCGCGGCAGTTCGCGGCGGGCGGGCGTGACTCCGCGTGGGAAGCTTCGCCAGTGATGCATTGGCGACGTACGAATAAGAGATAGTGGCAAAGCGAAGGGCTAGTTTAACGACATTGCGGTCACCAGGGTTGGCGATTAGGTCTCATCTTGGTCTGAAAACCAGTGGCAT
>JAQMWT010000475.1:0-31349 GCA_029834535.1 Chrysophaeum taylorii | reverse complement strand
CGCAGCGGACCTTGTCCCATACGTCGACCGAGTGGCAACGGAGACGCCCTCCTTACCTTCAGCTTTGTCAACGACGACCTCCCTCCCGCGACGTCTTCAGAGCCGCCTGCCCCGACGCAGCCTGGGTTCTCGTCGACACTGACAAAACTCTGGCAGCCACGCGCGTCGCCCAACGAGACGGCCACTTCTACAAAACCCCGCCACTGAGCAGAGGGGAACACCACAACGATGAGTGGGCCTTCGCCCGGTCAGCTTTCCGCACGCCCGCCTCGACGGCCGATCCGAGGTCCCCACAATACCCGCATCCTCAGACGCTTCCTCGACTCCCCTATCCTCCTGCTCGACCTCGCCGAGGAAGCCAGTGGTGACGACGACGACGCGTTGTTTCCGCTGTACGAGCCTCCTGCGCGGGTCTCTGCAGTGGTTTTCTCAGACACCCGCCCCTCTTGGCCGACCAGAGGCCTCAACAACCCTTTTTCCCAACCCGAACCGCGGGTGAACCACCACACGCCCGACCTCAGCGTAAACGCTCACGCTATCACGAGATCGGACAAAGCAAGAAAGCAATGCAAATTCCTGGTACATTGGGTTTCAGTGGAAGCGCAGGTGAGGGTGCAAGATGACACCCCCTCCCACAATTGCAAGGTCAGTACCAGGGCAACAATCAGGGTAAGTTCAGGAGGCATGCAGGCAAGTGGGGGCATGGGCGTTACTGCCACAGGAGCCCCCTACTTGAGATGAAGTCGTCCCTCGACTTCAATGGTGACGAAGGTCACGCTCACGAATGGTAAGATAAGCTCGATCAGCTACATCAGCAGGAACTTTGTTGCTGTGGAGGCCGAAGTTAGTGACGAGGACATCGATTTCATCCGGGCGAAAAAAATCAGTCACACAGGGTTCACAGCCCTCCATATGTTTGGTCGTAGGCGTGTGAAGCTACCTCCGTCAGGGTCCTTGTATTCTGGTCTTAAGCGTCGCTCAGCCAGAGGCTTAGTAGGATCAAAAACACGAGTATCATCGCGCGGTCCCAAATCGGTATAATAGTGAAGCGCATCTGTATCATTGTCGTGGTCATATTCTTCATAGACTTCGGCGACGTAGATACGCTTCTTCCACGCGTTGGATCGTCCTTTAACCCTCAAAATCACGAACTTGCCATGCTTGAAACGGTCGCGGTCTGAAGGTAAATGCAGAGGGGCTGAAGAAGTGTGGATGATTGGCACTTTCAAAGGCACAATCTGTTGTACAGATACTACAACCGACTCAGCATCATCGTCGTTGACGTCCTGAATTTCGTAAACGACGGGAGAGATCTTTCTGGTAACTATGTAAGGCCCGCGCCAAATGGGCCGTAGCTTGTGGCGCGTCTTAGGCACGAAACGCAGAACATAGTCACCTGGGGGAAACTGGATGTCAATTTGGTGGGCATCATAGTTGAGTTTTTGGCTCTCCTGTGCTTTTTGGTGAGCTCGTGTAACGAGTCGACTGTAAAATTCAAACTCGTTCTTAAAGTCCATCAAAATCTGATGACGCGATTGCGGTAGATCACGCTGTTCACTCAAAAGATTGTAATCGGGTGGTAACAGGGGTTGCTTGCCAGTACGCATCATGAAAGGTGAAATCTTCGTTCCCGGAATGTACATCCTATTGTACATGAATGCAACATATGGGAGGAAGTTCGACCAATCTGGCTGACGCTGTTCATCGATCGCAGCTCTCAAGAAGGCTTTGATAAATCGGTTGACACGTTCAGTGTGGTTAATCTGAGGGTGATACGGAAGGGTAGTACGATAACGTACGTTGAATTGACGAACAAACGTGTGCGAAATAACCTGTTCGCGAACTCATTTCCATTATCCGTGACTATGCACCGTGGGTGACATCCCTCAAGTAAAATCTTGTCCACAAACGCTTTTAAAATTGAATAATCATGCTTGGTGTTGATCAGAGCCAATTTCAAGAAATGCGACGCTGCATCGTACATCACGAGTATGTACGTGTACAGGTCAGCGCCTCGCAGAGGTCCAATCAGATCCATACCTAGGACATAGCAATCTCCGACGCGATTCGGTTGACAGAGCAAGACATGACGCTTAGGCATGGTGGATCGAATCTTCTGGCAAATAATGCAAGCATTGATGAACTCATTAACTGACGATGCGACGATTGGCCACCAATACCGTTCTAAGATTTGATTCGCTGTGGAGTCTCGTCCTACATGGCCTCCGAACAATCCTCGGTGATGCATGGCGATTACACGCTTTCGCATCGACTGAGGGACCACAATAAGACGTTGAGAATCCGAATCATCAACCTTATACAGCACGTTGATATCAACTTCATACGGAACGGATGACTGCTCGTCTTGATCTTTCTGCTCAGAATCGAGATTTCGTCTGATTCGCTTGCATGTGTCATCTTCAGCTTGTTCTTTCGCTATCTCATCTCATCCTCCGCTTGATCCGCAAAAGGAAGACGTTCGACGGAGTCAACTGGCTCAGACTCGTACGAGAATTGAGGCGGTTGTACGTTCTGTCGCGTACTAACTGCTGCCATAGCTGCTGTGGGTCCGCTGTCCGTCGGTATAGGCATCGTCACCGAAGAGAAGGTAAAACAGGCTGTGTCAGGTACATCGGTGGGGATTTCTTGGAAAATCAAAAAAGCTTCATTGATTGGTTCCCCGTCTTCGTCTTTCTCGATCAACTTGTCGATAGGGTTGCGCGACAGACAATCCGGGATGCGCATGCCAGGGGAATTTCCAGGTTTGTATCCGAGCTCCCAGTCGAACACAGCAAGCCGCATAGCCCATCGCGCTAAGTGTCCAGACGTATGGTTTGAATCCCGAAGAAATGTCAAATTACGATGATCCGTCTCTAATTTCGCCTGATGTCCTTCGATATAAAACCGGAAATTTTCAAGAGCGGAGAGTACTGCGAGGAGTTCCAAGCGCCGAGGGTCATACTTCCTCATCGATTTAGGCACGGTTCGACTCTAGTACTCGACAACTCTTTCTTCTATTCTTTCTCTTCCATTGTCGTCAACGACTGGTACTTTTTGAAATAAGCAAGCACCCAACCCGTGCGCGGAAGCATCAGTTCGAATGTAGAAAGGCAACGATTAGTCAGGATGGTAGACACCCTTCGAAGTGGCAACAGCCTCGATGATGGCATCCCAAGCTTCCTGACACTCTTTTGTCCACTCGAATTTTACGTCCGGCAACGTCAGTTGTCTTAATGGCTCTGCAACTTTCGCAAAATTCCTTACATAACGACGGCAAAAACTCCCCATTCCAAGGAAAGACCGCACTTGCTTCTTAGGGTCAGCATCCGACAAAGTGCCGGGAATTGGCATGTGTCTGATGGCTTCTAAAGACCTTGGTGATGGAAGCAGTCCGTTCGGGGTGGACAAATAACCCAAAAACTCAATGACTTCTTGCATGAAGTGGATCTTCTTCATCTTGGCGCTGTACCCTTTCAAGGCGAGATGGGGAATGACTTGCATAAGGGACTGCAAGTGATTCTTTGTATCCGCGTGACCGGCGAGAGTATCGTCGATATATGCCACGAGATCACGATATAGCCATTTCGACAAATCCGTGTTTAACGGCTCACAAAACAAACTTCCGGCTGGTTTGACTCCCAAAGGTAGACGCATGTAGCTGTACGCTCCCAGAGGACTAGTGAAGGTTACCACATCTTGTGCATCTAGCGACAATCGTAAAATGTGATAGCCCCAACGAATATCCAAGCTGGAACGACAGAGCTTGTCGATGAGAAACATCAACGCGTCCGCCATACTCACACTCGGCCAGCTATCATCCTTCAGCAATGCATTGAGGCGCCGCAGGTCGACAGCTGCCCTGTAAGCATTGGAAGTGCCAGGCTCAGCACCTTTCTTGGGCAACATCAAAATAGGGAAACCCCATGGAGAATTCGCGGGACGAATAACTCCGTCTTGGGTCCATTCTTCAATCTGCATCCGCAAGCATTCAATCTTTTCTTTCGACAACCGATATGGCGAAATTTTGACGGGAGTCGGGTTCTCTTCTTTGAACCGGAGCGTCACTTCAGGTGAATCAACAGGTCTCATCACATCATCGAAAAATGCCCACGAATACGAGACTAGATGCTTCATCATCAGCTTCTCGTCATCATCTAAAGCAGGATGCTCTGTAATACCCAACTCAGCCATCACCTCTTCGACATGCGCGACGGTCGGAGGGGTGACCTGCATGCTCTCCTGATCCGCTAAATGAGGAGGCACCACCGGTAAAGGTAGACCATGTTTGTCGTGAGGCGCGTCCGCCCACGGAGCGTCGTACTTATTGAAATACGCAGGTCGCTCCTTCGCGGTGCCTTCTTCTTCAGCAGTTGCGGAGGGCTGGTTGTTGGTTTGGTTGCTCTGCATAAGAGCAGTGGCGACGGTGCCCCCTGCAAAAGATTGAGCCGTCCCAGGCGATGTAACCAAAGGAGGTGGCGGGGTGGCGGGGCAGCAGCTGATGGTGCAGGACTCGCAGGAGAGTAGAGTTCATCGGGCGAAATCCATGACACACTTCGAGTAGCAGGGTCGAGCGTTGGAATGCGCGACTCGACAGCAAAGGGTGAAAACCGTAGAATATGGTGATCGGGCTGTGCTATCGTAGTCGTCGCAATATTTCGCAACTTACCCAAATTTCGAAGTGAAGGATCAAACGAATTGTGCACTGCTAGCGCGATCCGCGTCATAGTCGCGGGTGGCACCATACTGCCAAGCATCTTCATAGCTGCTGTCTCTGAAACTTTCTCACCCCATTGCCACGTAGCAGGAAGGGTCATAATGGCCTGGTGCATCTGCAACGTGAGTGGGCGGGTGTTCGAGAAGTGAGGTCCCATTTGTAATTTGTTGCGCGTCACCATGAAGGCAAGGCCGATAGCCGGGCGCGTAGACGAGAAACTGTTCACTATAATGAGCGGGTGACCACCCGTAAATCCCAGCGCTGGGCCAAAACGGTCCCGCAAATTCGGTGGTACACACCATAATAACGGCAGTTCCAAGCGAACATTGCAAGCAAGTAGGCGCGTGCGCGATCACAGCGATTCTGGTGTAATACTATAAAAATCGACAATGCGCGGCAGATAAAATTTGTGATGCACAAAAGGGATCACTGATGGTTCCTGCTCGAGCGTCCATCGTCCAATTACATAATGTGCACACATCGGTGTCACTGATGGTTCCTGCTCGAGCGTCCATCGTCCAATTACATAAGGTGCGTTGCGGAAATGACGCAGGATCCAAGAAGTAAAAAGCAGCGACCTTGCGTGCGTCCCTGTAGTGCAAATTGGCAGTCGAGCCATAGATACACGGTGGACTTGCGTGAAAATAAGAGTGCGTCCAAAACTCTGAATGCAAATACGACAACACCAAGTCGTATGTACGACGATGAGATTTCCCCAACTCGTGCAAAACATAGGGAATCTTCGGAAAATTGAGCTCAAAGGTGGCTCCGGCTTGGGGACAAGCATCCAAAGCCAAGACAATGCGAAATGAACTGCCATATAGGTCATTGCATCGCCGGATACCCAACGTTGATCCTCCAGCGCCAGCAAAATAGACGACGACAAAGGTGTAGGTGATGGATATCCAAACCAAGGAGGCGTACTTAGATAGCAGCTCCTTAGCGGTCGAATCCATCTCCATTTCTGTTTTTTTTTTTCACTTCTTCACCTGGTGGTGGCTCAGGAGGAGGTCTGTCACTCAAGACATCCTCCTCGACTTGATTCTCGTCAACAGCAGCCATGAGAGTCGCATGACAAACGTCCTCAGTGGTCTCTAGCTGCATGTCGACACATCCTTCATGCGGCATGATCTCGCCTTCCACCTTACGCTGCAACTGCATAAACCACGCGTTAACCTCATCCTGGGTCTTGGTGATTTGCCCAGTGAGAAGCAACAACGTGATACGAGTCATACTAGCAGCTCCCTTCTTGATCTGAAGTAGCTCTTCTTCGTTACGAGGGCGTGCTGAACCGGGGTCCGTATGATGCTGCAGGGTAGGCTCCGGTCGACTTCGCGGTGGCTGATCATCGGTCCGTGCCGATACAGCGTCATCCTCTTCGGGCGTAACACGCGTGGCATCCGGAGAGGCTGGCCGTGCCTCTCGAGCATGCGCCCGCGTGGATTCCTCCATCATTCGTCGAAGTCGATTGTTGTCGATCCGCTGCCGCCCCACTTCTGAGCGTTGTTGTTGCCCGTCGCGGCGGGCGAGCTCAATTTCACGTATGACTTGCTCGATCTGCGACTGGTACATCTCGAACCGCTCGTTGATGGTCTGCAAAATCTCGGGGTCGGTATCCAATCGACGATCTGCCGCAGCTCTCGTATTCGCGGATGGTGGCCTAGGAGGTGCATTCTCCTCTGGTCCACGCATCGCAGTAGTAAATCCGGGGTGCGCTCAAGATGACTCCGTACCATTCATCGCACGTTCGTAGGGTCGTGCGTACGGGAACGTCGGCTCACCGGTCTTGAGGTTACGTCTGGCGCAACCGTAGCTCCCCCTTCGCCGGCGCGTGGATCCGGAAGGATGACCGCGCTTGGGGGCTGTCGAGGCTATCAGATGATCTTGCCTCTCTTCTGATGCCGCTTTCCTCGGCTTCCTGCCGTTGAAAGGGCGTGCTGAATGGTGTTCTTCCAATGGACGTAAGTTGGGTCGCCATACTGAATCGTTGTAGACGTTCCTGTTCGTCCCGAAACCACTGCGGTCATTCTGTCATTGGCCTTTCTGCCATGACCGCGCTTTGCCCGGATAATAAGATTAATCCGAGCGCTCACAACTCGTTTGTTGCACTCTTTTTCGCCAGACGACACTTGCCGGCAGCCGTCTGACTGCGCGCTGTCCCGGTGCGCTGGACTTACGGAAGTTTTTGCCTTGCGCGTGAAGGCTATGGGCGGCCTTCCCGGTGCTGTCGCTCGCCGTCAGGGAGGTGGTCTGCCTCGCGCGAGCTAGGTTAGGGCTTACTTTTTTGCCTTGTGGTTAGGTCTTACGATTGCTTTGCCTGCTGGAGTCGTAGTGACTCCGCTCCCCGTTCGATCCGAATCACGTAAAATGAACCCTGCAGTAGTACCCGTGATCCCCAAGATCTTCACCCACAAATGCGTCGGCTTCGCACTCACTCGACCGTTACGAACCGACTCGCCGCCGAAAAACAGGAGATCGATAGTCCGGGAGTTGGACTATCGATTCCCGCTTCTGAGACCACTGTAGTGGTTTTTCTCAGACACCCGCCCCTCTTGGCCGGACCAGGGGCCTCAACAACCCTTTTTCCCAACCCGAACCGCGGGTGAAACCACCACACGCCCGACCTCAGCGTAAACGCTCACGCCATCACGAGATCGGACAATTAAAAATGAGGGTAATAGCAAGAAGACAGCAAGAAAGCAATACAAATGCCTGGTACATTGGGTTCTGTGGAAGCGCAGGTGAGGGTGTCAAGATGACACACAACCACATAATTGCAAGGTCAGTATTAGGGCAACAAGCAGGGTAAGTCAGGTGGCAGGCAGGCAAGTGGGGGGATGGACGTTACTGCCACATCTCCTCGGCCCCCCATCGTAGGTGAGAACCGTTGGATGTGATGGATTTGTATCCAAACGCGATGGCTGTGGCGTCGTCGGTCATCATTCCGAGCAGCCGTCGCCGCTATGCGCAAAAACCGACCATTCGCATACCACCGACGACGAGCCTTGGCGGCCTACGCGCAAGCCTCTCGCATCCGCGGCGTGTCCCGCATGACCCGATCGCCGGAAAATGCTTGCGTGACCGAGACGATCTTGAGGGCACGATCGGCGCGCGCGCCGGGGACGCGCGTCGCTTGAGACCGCCGACCTCGACGCTCGCCCCGCTCCATACTCGCCGGCTTTATGCCGTGGTAGAATCCAGACCGCAAACTAGCCTGGAGGGGAGCACCCTCTCGTACTTGACCTCGACCCTCGACGAGTCCCACGAGCTACGTCGACCACTTCAATGCCAGTCTCCTTTGGTGCCTTATTTTACCCCGCTTCAGACCTACGAGATGTCCGCGTATCGCCGTCATATCGAACGGACGGCCCTGCTTCGCGCGACTCGTCGGCGAAGCCGCCTCAAATGATGACCTCGAAGTTACATTTCCGAGGTGCAAATTGTAACCCGAGTTCTAGCGTAATATGAGTATCCACGCCAGAAGGGTGTCGGACTGCGCCGATGTTGTGCGGCTTTTGAGATGGAGCGCAAGTATGCGAGAGTGCGCCTTTGCGAGAACGCGCCTTGACTTCAGTATCCGCTGCTGAATGGTATACCCGACATTTTCTTCCGAAAAGCATCATTGGGCGATTCCAAGGTTACATCGGGAACTGTGCAATCGGGTCATACCGTGTATCAGAACAACAGCAGGGATTTGCGCGAAACTTTTGATGAAGAAAAAAACGAGCAAGACAATGACAAACGAGACCGAAGAGCTGGGTGTGTAGATTTTGCCGCAACGCTGACATTCCTAGTGGAAAAAAGCCGCGTCCGATGGCCCCAATTTCAACACCCCCAACCGATATGCTAAGCACCTCGCTCGTGTGGTGTCTCCATGGGATAAGAAGAAGCCGATAAATCAACGCCGGGAAGTGTGAGTCAGTGGTGTAGGAAGATCCTGGGTTCTTTCCGCTTCTTTTCAAGCTCGATGCTGTCCTCATCACTTGCTCGCAGCGGCGACCCTTTCCAAGTTCACATGCGTGTTAAAGTGGTGGTGACATCACATAAGAAAGGGTCTCATACGCCACACCGACATGAAAAGGCACAAGTACCAGCACGATGCCATCGGAGCCGGGCAAGACACATAATGACAGATGGGCTCTTCGTCATCATAGCAGCCACTTCAAAGTTTGCTCGACATGGCACATTGTCACATGCTCGGTGCCACACAAGAGAATGGGTGGTTGCGGACGACCTCGCCCACCTCACATCACTCACGGACGAGACATTTGCGTCGCCATTCATCTACGGGTCCTCTGGCAGGAATGTAAACGTTCTTTGCTGCACTGCTGGTCTCACATGGCAAGACGATTTTGACTGCCGCTGGATTTCGTGACATAATAGCACAGCCTGTGCCACAGGCTTATTAGACCCGTTCTTTACGGGCGTGCATGTACTTAATTAGTGGCTGGCGCAGCAGGGCCTTTGGTAGAAACTATTAAAAACCGTGTTCGAATACAGGGTTCAAGAGAAGCGCTTCGAGGTCAAGGTTGATCAGCGCGAAGGCGATGGCATCGCGTGGACGCTGGGAGCACCGGGTCACGCTGCTGCACCTCCCAAATAAGGTGCTTCTTCTGCGGCCGATGGTCCTTTCGACCCCTCTTCTCGACGATCGGCAACTCGTTGTCGAACTGCTCGCACTTCGCGATCAACCGGGCGGTCCCGTACCTCATCCGCTCGTTCACCGTCTTCTTCTGGTTCGGAAGTCGGTGATGGGCGGCGGATTGTCTCCCGCCTCGCTGGCCGCCGGACGGTTTGTGTTGTCATCCCGAGCCGCGTGGCGGTCCGCCGTCGCTCGCCACGCGAGCCATAACGCGGTGTATCGCGAGAAAAACTGGAAGACGTCCGAAGCAGTGTTGCGTCCAAAAGGTAATTTCTCTTTCTAGAAAGTAAGAAGAAAATACGGAAGAACACCGTTACCCGTGTGGTGCGCCTATGAGCAAGTGTCGTAAAGGCCAAGCCTTAGAGAAACCGGGCGTGAACGAGAGGTTCAAGCAAGGAGTACGTAAGGCCGCGGCCGCTAAACGTGCTAAACGGCGGAACGGAATGCTTGCTGACGATGACGACGTTCTTCGGCGGGTGTTCCAGCTCGCCGAGGAGCTGGACGCGACGCAGGACGCCACGAACACGTCCGAGAAATCTGCGAAACGCAGTGCGGCGAGCGCGGGCTGGCGACGACCCCTTCATAGAGTCGACGGGCGGCTGCCTCGGTTGTCGAAATTCGAATCGCTCGCGCTACCTGTTCTGCACCAAGAGCAAGAAGTCCAGCCAGAAGTTGAGATCAGTGGTTGACAGGTCGCGCCAGATTCTCAGGCTGGAGAAGAAAAGGCAGGTGACTGCCGCTGATGTGGAGCAGGTAGCTGCCCTCCCCCCGACGTCCACCTGTCGCGCCTAGCTCGATGGCGGTGACTGCGACAGCGCCGACTGCGACGAGGCAGCTGACATCTCGGACGTGTGAGCCCCCCGATGTCATCGTGATACACGACAACAACGACGACTATTCGAGTGAGGCGTGCACGGACCGCCCCCATGTCCAACCAGCTCTCGATGACAAGGAGGTGAAGGAGCAGGCCGACAGCAACTCCATCTCCGTACACGACAAGGAGGTCGTGCTACTTGGGGAAAGTCCGAGCATGGACAATACCGCGGACGAGCTGAGTGCCGCCATCTCTGGCGGTGACCGGTCGCCCAGAGTCTCGGCTGCCTTCGTGGCGGCGGCGGCGGCCCGCAATATTGATGGCACCATGTGCGACAAGGTGCCAAACGTCTTCTTCGATGGCGCGACGGGAACCCTCTTGGGCGCGGCGCCGCATCTCGGTGCTATTCCGAGTGTACAAGCAGGACCGCTCGAAGATAGTCTACGAGTACAAGGGAAAAGCAGCGCGAGACCAAGTGAGCCGTCTATCTAAAGACGACGTCTGTATTCAAGAGCGCCGGGTCGCCTTCGTCAACTTCGAGGACCGCGAGCCTAAGAGGGTCTGCGAGGAATTCGGCCTAGCCTGCTGCCCTTGCGCAAATCCGGAGTGCTTCGGCACGAATGGTGCGTGGCACACGGCGCCGGTCAAAAGCAAGGACTGGTTTTTCCACACGCCCGCTCACAAGATCCTAGTTGAGGGCGGCGACGGCTCGTGCACGCTGGTTGTCTCGCGCCGATCGCTTTGTTCCGACTGCGGCACCACCTTCTAACATTTCAACCGGATTGTGCTCAGGCGTGTGCCACGTGTGCCACTCCTCGCTTGGGCCGACCTCGACGTCGACTCAACTGGGTTCGTGGCGAAATCACCCTCACCCGGGCCACGCTGTGCATGCCACCCAACGCGAGTTTTATGGCTGCCCACGCTGGACCTCCGGCGACAGCGGCTACAGATTCAAGCACTTTATTTGATTCTTCTTCCGCGACACATCCTCCGATGACATTGGCTACTGCCTCGTGTCGCACCTCACTCTGCCATCTCGCTTCTCTTCACCACCCCCTCTTCGCTCTTCACCCTTCTCCCCACCTTTTCCCACCTGTTCCCCACCTTCCTTGTTCTTATTGATTCGGGTCCGGGCACGGCACGTCCGTTAACAATACGAAAACGTCTGTCCTGTGGCAAGACGCACATTGAACATCAAGCTCTTGCGATCCGTTCCGTGTCAAACATCCAATAAAACTGAGCTGGCGACGACGGTTTCGCCGAACCGAATAGGTCTTATTATAACTTCGCGCGGATTAACAGAAGAAGAACCACGAAACGGCAGGATGAATGCTGCCTTATCTTTTAGGTGGACGACGATCGTCTGGGCGGCAGGCGCTTGGGTCGCCGGCGCCTACCGCAGCAACGAGAGCACGACGTCTTTTCGGTTTCTCAATCCCGGGGAAAGCCTCTTCTTCTGGCATATCCCCAAGGCTGGCGGCATTAGCTTTAAAAACGGATTAATCGACATCGCCAAGTACGCTCCCCAGAGCACATTTGGATTTGGCGAGACGTGCATCCAGCGGTACTGCAGGAAAAAATATCCATTTAACGAGACCTGCGCGAGCGACACCTTCAACGTGACTATTCTTCGGATTCCGAGGACGCACGTACTGTCGCAATTCATGATGTGCAGGGACCGGGACTATGCGCGCGACATTGCTCGGGACATGTCGCCTATCGACGGATTGGCACGTTGGGTCGCCACGAGCTATGAGAGAAGCGAGCCACGTCTCCATTTTGAAGCCCACCATCATTGCTACGCGCCTCGAAATTTGGTTACGAACTTTTTAACTTGTCAATCGATGCCCGACGGCGACGCGAGAACAAACGCTGCCTTAAGCAGGCTCGGCGATTTCCAGATGGTAGCGATAACCGAGTTGTTTCCAGAGTCGATCTGCCTTCTCGAATTCACTATCCGAGGCGGGGAGATCTCGGACGATTGTCTCTGCGAAAAAAACGGGGAGATCGCGCGATCCGTGTTGCACTTTACGCACGGCATCGGCCACATCGATCCGCACGACGTGCCGGAAATGCTGTGGCCCCGCATCGACCGGCTCACGGACGCCGACGTGAAAGTATATTTGCACGGGGTCGCTCGCTTTATTAAGGACGTCCGCGACGCCGAGGCGCAGCTCGGCGCGACGATACTATGCGACGCGCGTCTCGAAACGCTAAGACGGGACCTCGCGGCCAACATACCCGACTTCGACGAGAACATTAACGTCCCCGGCATCGGCGGCGTACTTGCGGATTTTCTGCTTCCGGCGAAGGCGAGCGATGGCGTCTCATAACTTCCAAATGCCACGTCGTCGTATCGATGATATTCTCCCTTTTCCTGCTGCTGCTGCTGCTGCTGCTGCTTGGGGGATCACCTCGTGCGGCCAGGCCAGGCCAGGCCAGGCCAGGCCAGGCCAGGCCACACCACACCAGGCCAGGCCAGGCCAGGCCAGGCCACACCACACCAGGCCAGACGACCTTCCTTTGCGCGCAACGGCGGCGGCGGCGGCGGCCGGTTTCTGAAAAAATTAAGACCAGCCTCGAAGGAGGGGAGAATCACTGGCGCCCCATCTCGTGATCTAAAAAAATCACAAAAAGGGAAGATGATGATCAATACCTCCTCCCCCGTCGTCGTCGTCGTCGTCGTCGAGACGAGCGGGGTCCGGCGGCGGCGAAGGTCGGCAAACCAGCCCGAAAAATCGGCCGTCGCTTCGAGGGGTGTGCGGAGCTGGGGGAGCGCAAAAAGGGCGGCGGCCGCGGCGCGGAAGTCGGCGCCGAGCTTGGCGAGGGCCGAGGCGGGCGCGTCTTCGGGCGCGGCCTGCAAAGAGGAGGTGAAGAGGTCAACTACAAGGCGCACCGCGTGGGCTTGGAGGAAGGCGGAAAGCCTGGCGGCGTTGGCAAAGACGTGGTTGAGGGCCTCGTCGGCGTTTTTGTCGTCGACGAGGAGAGCCTGCGCGAGTTGGACGAGAAAGTCGGCGTGGGTCCGCTCGACTCGCGCAAAGTCGGCGGGGCAGCGGAGGCGGTCGCGGAGGTCGCGCCACGAGGGCTCGACGGCGTCGCGCTGGAGCCAGGTGGCGATGCTGCGCGAAAGGTGGGAGGCGCGGGCGTGGAGAGCCCAGAGGTGTCGTCTCGCTCTGGCTTCGTCGGCGTGCCTCGAGGGGGCGCGCGACGAGGCCGCGAGGACCTTCCAGACGGCGTCGAGGTCGGCCGTCGCGCGGCGGGCTACCACGAGTCTCCGGAAGGCTGCGTTGTAGGCCGCGAGGGCCTTCGAGTCGAGGAGTAGGTCGTCGAGGGGCCATCGAGGGGCCGCGACGACGCGGAGCGCGTCGCGCCACGCCGACGCGGCGCGCTCGGCTCGCCGGTCCGCGAGGGCCGCGCGACCGGCGAGGCTGCGCGTGGGGGGGTGGATTGCGGCGGGTTCACCGTCGGTGTGGCAAAAGGCGAAGCGGGAAATCGCGAGAGGTCGGCACCCGGAAGGCACTCTAGCGGCGACGACGGCCCTGTCGCGTCCGACGAGCGTCGCGAGGTCGGCGAGGAACGAGACGACGGCGAGGGCCTTGTCGTCGTCGTTGTTGTCGTCGTCGTAGAGGTTGGTCTCGAGGCGCCACTCGCGCGGGTCGAAGGCGTCCCTCTTCTGCTCGACCACGAGTCGCAGTCCCGCCACCGAGTTCATCCTCCCCGCGTCGCGCGCGGCGATTTCTCTGCCGCGCGCCTCGACGACGAGACGGCAGCCCGCGTCGCCGAGACCCGGGCGCGCGTCGTCGCCCGCCGAGACGCGTACCGAATCGAAGGAAATCGCGGCGCGCCGGGGGGTCGCGCCCTCGGCGTCCCAGCGGAAGGCGAGCTCGCAGCGCCAGGCGCGGGCCTCGAGTCTTCGGGCGGCGACGGTCGAGAGGCTCGCGCCCGGGCCGAGCCTCAGGCGCGCGTCGCGCGTCCACGAGGTCTCGCCGCCCCCAAGCTCGTACCGGGCCTTGTGGTCGGTCCGCGGGGCGCGCCACTCGAACCCCTGGGGATCCGCCACAACCCCCACCGACCCGTCGGCGACGGCAGCGATCGTCGCCGCGAACGCGTCGCCGTCGTCGAGGCCTCGTCGTCGCTTAGGCGCGTCACTAATCTTCATTCCGCGCGGCGGGGTTGCGTCCGCGAGGAGCGCTGTCCAGAAGTGGTAGGCCTCGTTTTCCCGCGGCTCGTCGTCCCAGAGCTCCCGCGAGGCGTCCTCCAGAGCACGCTGCACGAGGAGGGGCGCGTCGTCGTCGTCGGGGGCAGAGTTGAGCCCCGGGCGAGCGAGCTCGAGCGCGCGCTGCCAGAGCGGACCACATCGCAGGAGCGCGACGCCCGCGAGCGAGCAGAGCGCGGCATAGAGACCCGCGTCCTCGACGGCCTCCAGGAGCTTCCGGGCGACGACCGCCTCGGTGTCGGCGACGAGGCCGTCGAGGTCGCGCGCGACGCGCGCCTCGATAGCGACGGCCTGGGCCGCGTCCGACGATCGCTGCCCGCAGGCCTCGACGAGCGCCGCCCAGCGCCTCACCCAGGCCTCGACCTCGGCGTCCGCCGGTGCGTATTTCTTCTTCGAGGCCCCCCGGCCGCGGTCGTCGGCGGCGCGCAGCACGCGCAGCGCTTCGCCGACAAACTTCGCTCGAGCCCTCGCCTCTTCCGACGCGAGCGTCTCCGCCTGCTTTCCCTCGATAAAAAACTCGCCGTGGGGGTCGACCGTCTCGCCCGAGGTGCACCACGCGCACAGCTGCCTGAGAAAAACCTGGGCGGCCGACGCCGCGAGCCGCCGCAACACCGACGCGACTTTCGGAGCGCCCGCCGCCCTCGCTCTTTTCCGCAACGCGTCGACCACCGCGCCGCCGCGCGGCTCGACGCGCCGCAGCGACCACAGGCACTCGCACACGGCCGCCAGCGGCGCCCCCCACGCCTCCGTCTCGAAACGCAGCCGCGCGGGACCCTCGATAACCCCGCACTCGCACGCGAGCTTCTCCTCGGCCGCGACGACCACGCCCGCGTACTCGTCCAAGATCGCACTAGCCTCGCGCGCCACGGCGCGCCGCGCGCACGACCCTGGATCCTCTAGGAGCGCCTCCGCGTGCTCGCGGCACGCGGCGTACCACGCCCCGGGCGCGACGCACGCCTCGACGGCTTCGCGCTCCCACGCCGCGAGGAAGTCCACAGTCGGCGCGACGCGAAATCTCGCCGAGCACGACCCATCGCACGCCTCGCGCCGGATCACCGACCCCGTGTACCCCAGGAGCGCGTAGCAAAGCTCGGCCTGCAGCCCCTGCCCGGCGACCCCACACCACGTCTCCATATTTTCGAGGTTCGTGACTAGAAGGGTTAGGATGGTGGTATTCAGCTCTACGGCTGGTACTAGCAGTCCGCCGCCCTTGTGGACCGAACCACTCCTTGTCGTCATCGGACGAGCAGGCAGACCGTGACATCCTCGGGGGGGGGCAAGGCGTGCCCTTCGTCTTATTTTTTTGGGGGTCTGGCTTGCTTGCTTGTTTCTTGTTGATGAGTGTAAAGGGTCCAAAGGAGGGAAGGTGCAGGAAAGAACGGCAAGGTGACAAACAAACACATCCGGAGCGGATGGGAAAGGGGAGTACATTGCGCGTTCCAACTCTCAATTCGAGAAAAGCTTCGTCGTCGTTGTCGTCGTCGTCGTCGTCGTCCACAAAAGCAAAGAAGCGAGCCCGTGCGACGAGGGACGGTGCAGGCGCGCGCTTCCTGAAGAGGGTCGGGTCGTGTCGTATCGTATCGTGTCGTGTCGTTTTTAGGCGTGGGTGGAGTGGATGGATGCCTTGGAGGCGAGCACACGAAGGAGCGTGGATGGTTGGTTCTGGTGGAACACTTGAATCCAAAATCCGGCGATCATGCCCCGTTGGCGGGAGGCCTGGAGCCTCGTCGCGGTCGCTTGAACATGGATGTCGAGTCGAAGGCTTCTTGCGCGCCGTCGGCGTCGGCAGCGGCCGAGTCAGCAAAACCAATGACGACGGCGGCCGTCGCGTTGGCCGAGTTGATGAGCTGCTGGTTGTCTGCGTTTTCGCGGGCAATGATCTCGGCGCGCTCGCGGGCTTGCGCAGCGAGGGCTTCGGCTTTGGTGGAGGCGACGCGCGCGCGTTTGGCGGCCGCGGCCGCGTTGTTGAGCGCGTGCATTTTCCACGAGGCTCCCTGCTGGCTCGAATTTCGGCGACCCTTGTTGTCGACGGTCGCGGCCGAAGCAGGGTCGAGGACGATGGCGACGGCCTCCTTGGCGTCGGCGAGGGCCTTGGCAGCCTGCTCGGCGTAGGACTTGGCGAGGTCCCGGAGGCGCATGCCCTCCTCCTTGTCGGGGACCCTGAAGGCGAAGGAGGCCATGACCAAGTCGACGCTCGCGACGTTGGACGACTTGTCTCCGGCGGCTCGCTGTTCTTCGGCCGCTTCGACGCTGCTGAGGCCAAGGGCCGCCATGAGCGAGTGCTGGCGGCCCTGCATGGTCTTGGCGGCGAGGACGTCGGCGAGGGCCGAAGACATTTTGGCGCCCTCGACGTCGCTCATTGGCGACGTCGTCGTCGCGGCGTCGGGGGGCCTGGGCGTTCGTGGTTTGGCCTTGGCGGCGTCGTAGGCAGCCGAGGCCGAGCGCGAGAGCTCGGTCTGTTCGTAGGTCGAGGCCTGCTGGAGTGTCGCCGAGCCGCGGCGCTTGGTCGGCTTGACGACGGCCGTGCTCTTGAAGAGGACCTCGGCCTCACGAGCGTCGGCGAGCGCGACTTGCGAGAAGCCCGAGACGACCATCGAGGTCCCGCCGGCGCGGTCCTTTTGTTTTTGCGTCGCGTCGTATTGCGCGTTGGTGCGCTCTGCGCGCTGGAGGGCCTCGCGCGAGAGGCGATCGACCTCCTTGGCAGCGACCTGCGCGCGCTTAACGGCCGCGGCCGCGTTGTTCGCCGCGGCAAGTTTCCAGTCGGCGCCACCCTGGACGCGTCCCGCACGCGACGCCGGGTCGAGGAGGATTCGGACGGCCTTGCGGGTGTCGGCGAGCGCCTTGGCGACCTCCTGCGCGTAGGCCTTGGCCTTGTCGCGCAGCTTGACGCCCTCCTCGGAATCGGGCATCATGTAGAAGCGCGAGTGGGTGACGCCGTAAAAGTGCTCGGCCTTTTCCTCGTCCCCCTCCTTGCGGTTCATGGTCGCGTCGAGGCCCGACGCGGAAACGGCGTCGCCCTCCGCCTCGTCGGCAGACGCGCCTGCCGCCGCCGTCGTTTCCTCCTCGGTTATCGTCGTCGTCGTCGTCGTCGTCGTCGTCGTCGTCGTATCCTCCTGCTTGCCAAAGAGCCCGCTCACGCTCGAGCCGATCCCCGACAGCGCTCGTCCCAGGATGCCCTGGCCGCCCTCGTCCTCGTCGGGCGGCGGCACGTTGTCGACGGCCTTCGCGGCGGCGCTCGCGTCATCCTGCGCCGAATCGACATGGTTCTGGATGGCGCGTTTTGCCGCGGCGTCGTAGAGCCCCGACTTGCCGACCTCGTCGGCGAGCGCCGAGGCCGCGGCGAAGGCCTGCTGCGCGTCCTTGGCCGCCTCCTGCGCCTCCTCGACCTTGCGTTGCTTGGCGAATTTCTCGGCGCGCTTGCGCGCGTCGGCCGCGAGCGACGCGAACCGCGACGCCTTTTCGACGACCTTCTTCGACTCCTCGGCCTTGTCGGGCACGACGACGCCGAGCGCGCGATCGCGCGCCGCGCGACACGAGTCGGCGTACGCCGCCACGACCCGCGACGTCTCCTCCGACGAGGCCCCCGCCGCGGCAGACTCGGCCTCGAAGCGCCGCGCGACCTCGTCCATCTCGGCGACCGCGCGCCGCGCGTCGAGCTTGGCCGCCTCGCCCTTTTGCTTGTCGGCGACGGTCGCCGCCGCCTCGACCTGCTCGCACGCCCGTTCGGCGCGCGTCGCGAGCGAGGCAGCTTCCGCAACGACGGCGGCTTCGCGGGCGCGGGTCGCGTAGGGCGCGACGACGGCGTCGTCCTTGAGGACGGCCTGGGCGTTGGCGTCGGCCTCGCGCGCGTCGGCCGCCGCGGTTTCGGCCGCGTCGTGGTCGGCCGCGCGCGCCGCGTGCTCGGCCTTGGCCTTGGCCGCCTCGGCCATGGCCGCGTACTTGGCCGCCTCGGCGACTAGCTTCTCGCGCTCGACGGTCGCCTTGGCGTCGTCGATATCCTTCCGAGTCTCCGTCGAGAGCGTCGCGTCCGCGGCGGCGAGCGCCGCGAGCTCGTTGATCTCGTGCTCGTACGCGTGGAACTCGGAGAACGCCTCGTCGACAGACGCGATGTCGCCGGCTCGGCACATTTCCTCGACGATCGCGCGCGCCGCCGTCGCCTGCGCGGCGAGCTTGTAGGCCTCGGCGAGCTGGCGGTCCTCGATAATGGGCTGCGCGTACTTGGCGATCGCGACTTTGGCTTCGTTCGAGACCTTCCTGTCGTTGCGCAGATTCGACAAGATCTCCTGGATCTGCTTGAGGGCGTCCTCGATCGTTTCCTCGGCGTCGCCGGCCGCGGTCGCGCACGACGTCGCGTCCTCGGCGCTCGCGCTGCCCGCGTCGCCGCACTGCTTCCGGGCCTCGGCGCGCGCCGACGCCGACATGGCCGCGCACTTGGCGGCCTCGGCGATCATCCGCTCCTCGGTCGTCTTGCGCGACACGTCGGCGACCGACGACTTGACCGTGGTTGTGCACGTCTTGTCGTCGCGCACTTCCGCGACCAGCTCGCGCGCCGCCGCCTCGGCCGTGCGAGCGTCCGACGCCGCCGCCTCGGCCCCGTACATGTCTCCCGCGCTCGCCGCGCGCTCGGCCTCGAGCCGCGCGGCCGCCGCGGACGCCTCGAGCTTGAACGCCTCGGCGAGCCGCCGGTTCTCGGTGGTCTTGGCGGCCGCCGCGACCAGCGCGCGCTTCGCGCTCTCCGACGTCGCCTCGTCGCAGTCGGCGACGAGGCCGCGCGCGCCCTCCTCGGCCTTGACGGCGCTTTCGGCCGCCTTGGACGCCTTCTCGGCGTCGGCGTCCTTGGCCGCGCCCTCGGCCTCCTTGCGCGCCGTCGCGCCCATTGCCCCGTACCGCGCCGCGTCGGCCAGCAGCCCGTCCTCGACGGCGCGCTTGGCCGTCGCGACGATCGACGCGCGCGTCGCCGCCGAGCACGAAGAGTCGGCCTCGCTCTGGCTCACGAGATCGCCGAGCCCCGTCGCCGCGTCGACGGCGTCGCGCGCCGCCGCCGCAGCGCCCTCGACGTCTTCCTCACTCGCCGCCTCCTGCGCCTCCCTGCGGCTCGCCGCCGCCATCGCCGCGAGCTTGGCCGCGTCGGCGAGCTGCCGTTCCTCTGTCACCTTGCGTGCCGCCGCGAGCACGGCCGCCCGAGTCGCCTCGGAACACGCCGCGTCGTTCCGCACCTCGGCCGCGAGCTCGATCGCCCCGAGCTCGGCCGCGACCGCGTCGTTCGACGCCTCCTCGGCCGCCGCAGCCTCGCCGGCCTCGGCCGCCGCCTCGGCCGCACGCCTTGCCGTCGCCGCCATCGCCGCGTACTTGGCCGACTCGGCCGCCTGCCGGTCCTCGGTCGCCTTGAGCTTGGCGGCGAGGACCTTGGGCCGCACGCCCGACGCCTTTTCCTTTTCGTCGTCCGCCGCGACCGTTTCGAGCAGCGCGACAACGCCGTTCTCGGCCGCGGCTGCGTCGGCGGCGGCCGCGTCGGCGGCGGCCGCGTCCCCCGCAACCTGCGCACGCTCGGCGCGCGCCTTGGCGGCGCCCCCCGCGGCCGCGAGTCGCGCCGCCGCGGCCAGAACCTTCTCGTCCGTCGCTCGCTCGGCGGCCACCACCAGCGCGACCTTGGTCTCCTCCGCGTAGGCTCCGTCGACCTCGGCCGCCGCGAGGAGCTCGAGCGCGCCCTGCTCGGCCGCCTCGGCTTTCCGGGCGCTCGCCGCCGCGACCGCGTCGTCGCTCGCTTCCGCCGCCGCCTCGGTATGCTGGCGCGCGCGCCGCGCCGCCGCGACGTGCGACGACGCCTCGGCCAGCACGCGCTCCTCCTTGGCGTGTTGCGCGTGCTTGGCGACGCCCGCGAGCGCCTCGGCCCGCGGTTCGCCCTCCTTGTCGTCGTCGTCGTCGTCGTCGTCGTCGGGTTCTCGCTTTTTGGTATCTGCGGCAGCGGCGCCCGCGGCGACGAGGAGAGCGTCGGCCTCGTCGGCGGCCTCCTTCGCCTCGGCGGCGGCCTGCGCGGCGGCAACATCGTCGGCGTCGGCGGCGGCGACGTCGGCCCGCTTGCGTGCGGCGGCGCCGAGTGCCGACCACTTGGCCGCCTCGGCGACGCGCTCGTCGCCCGCGACGGCGTCGTCGGCGAGCGAAACGGCCGCGCGCGTCGAGTCGGCGCACTCGCCGTCCTGGACGACGCGCTTCGCGAGGGCCGCCATCGCGGCGCCGGCCTCCTTGGCCTCTTCGGCCTTGGCGGCCGCCCGCTCGTCGTCGCCCGCGTCTGCCGCGTCCTCCGCCTCCTTGCGCGCCGCGGCCGCCGCGGCGGCGAACGCCTTGGCGTCGGCAACGTGTTTGTCGTCGATCGCCGACCGCGCGTACGCGGCGATGGCCCGACGGTGCGCCTCGCGCGCCCCGGGATCGTTCCGCACGCGATTCAGGAGGCCGCGCACGCGGGCGAGCGCGTCGTCGACGTCCCCGCACTCGTCCTCGCCGCGGCGCGCGGCCGTCGCCGCCGCCGCGCACGCCGCCGCCTCGGCGACCTCGCGCTCCTCGGCAACCTTGACGCCGCCCGCCGCCAACGACGCCGCGTCCTCCGGGGAGGACGTTCCGAGATCACCCTCCTCTCCCGGTGACGACGTCGTCGTTCTCGCTTGTTTCTGGAGCTCGCGGTGCGCCTCCTCGGCGGCCTTGGCCTTGTCGGCCGCCTCCCTGGCCGCGGCCGCGTCGCCCCGCTCGGCCGCTTCCTCCGCCGCGACGCGCGCGGCAGCCGCCGCCGCGACGTGCTTGGCCGAGTCGGCGAGCTGCTTGTCGGCGGCCACCTGCTTGGCCGTCTGTTCGAGGCGGCGCCTCGTCTCCGCCGAGGCCTTGGGGTCCGTCTTCACGCGCCCCAGGAGGTCGAGGATCCGCGCGAGCGCGTCGTCGACGTCGTCGCACGCCCCGTCGACGTCGTCGTCGTCGTCGGCAGAGTCGTCGGCGGCGGCCCCTCGCGCCCCCGACCCGGCGGTGCGCGCGGCGTGCTCGGCGCGCTTGCGGGCTTTGGCGGCGACGGCCATGTAGCGCGCGGCCTGCGCGCGCTGGCGCTCCTCGGTTGCGCGGCGCGCCGACTCGGCGACGGCCGCCTTGGTGCCGTCGAAGCAGTCGAGCTCGGGCCGCTCGACGTTCTCGAGGACGTCGCGCGCCCCGCGCTCGGCCTTGATCGCGTCTTCGACGCCCTGCTCGGCTGTCCGCACGTCGCCCGTGCCCGCCGACTCCTCGGTCGCCTCCCGCGCGGCGATCGCCGTCGCGCAGCACCGCGCCGCCTCGTCGACGTGGACCTTCTCTTTCTCGAGCTTGGCTTTGAGCGCGGCCGCGACGCCGCGCGCCTCCTCCCAAATCGCCAACACCCTGGCCAGGTTCTCGGCCGTGATCACCTTTGTCTCCGCGACTTCGCGCACCGACCGCACGTCCCGGTCGTCGCCGACGCGCGCCTGGCTCTCGTCGTTGGCGTCGCGCACGGCCGCGACGGACGCCTCTATGCCGCCCAACGCCTCGTCGCCGAGCGCGCCGTCGCCGCGCGCAGCCGCCTCGCGCAGCGTCTCGAGGCCCCGCGCCGCCTCGGCCACCCCGTGCTCCGTGAGAGCTCGCAGCGGACTCGGCTCGATCGTCTTGGGCCGGTCCTCGGCAGCCATGCCGCGACGCGCCTCCTGCTCGAGAAACGCCTCCTCGCGGCGCTCGCCGTGGATGAACGTGAGGCGGAGCGGGCGCGTCGCCTTGCTGATCGCGTCCTGGAGCACCTTGAACTTCTGGCCCTCCTCGGGATCCAGAATCAGCTTCCCGTTCACCGCGATGAGCTCGTCGGTGGGCTTGAGCGGCTCGGGGTAGCACTCGCAGTGCGGAAACGTCTCGTCGACTTGCACGAACTTGCGGCCGTCCGTGCCGTACCGCGCGAGCAATATCGAAAACCCCAGCCGCGCGTTCACAAAGTCGTGGTGGTACGCGATTCCCAGCGACTCCATCGTGTCGAGGTGGTCCCGCAGCAGCCGCTTGACGTTGTGTTCGTACTCTTCCTGCGGCGTCCGCGTCTTCTTCATGAACCCCGGCGTCATCTTGCTCTTGAGCGACTTCTTGAGCTCGAACTGCTCGCGCTGCTCCATCAACGCCCGGTCCAACGGGTCATACCCGTACTTCTCGTGCCGCTTCTCGATCTCCGCCTTGCTCGCCCGCCGCGCGGCGTAGAACTTGCTCGGCATGATGTGTTGGATCTCGTCGTGCTCCTCGCCCCCCAGCTCGCTCGCCGTCGAGGTCGGCCGCGGCCTGGCCGTCGGACTCTCGAGCACCTTGGGCGGCGGCGCCACCTGCCCCGAAAGTCGCGGGGACCGGACGGACGACGCCCGCGAGGGCGTGTCCTCCATCTCCACCGGCCGCTCGTCCGACATTGGTGGTACACCACTACTCTATTCGTGGCGCCTCTTCAAGCCCTCATGCCTACACACAAAAAATTAAGTTGGGGAGCGACGATACGATACGATACGAACGCCCCTTTTTCTGTTTGAATCCACACCACAACGTCCTCTCGCTCCAACGGACCATGCAGACGCGCCGTCGCAAGCGGACGAGGGCCGCCGCCGCTGCAGGCGATGACGACGACGACGACGACATCAACACGCAGGGCCCCAAGCGCCAGCGCGCCGAGGACGATGCGGAGGACGACCAGCAACGCAGAGAACAGCCGCCGCCGCCGCCGCCAATCCCCGAGGCGCCGCCGCAAGTGGAGGCGGCGTCCTTTGTTGCGTTGGACGACGACGACGACGACGACGACGACGACGACGACGACGACGACGACCAAGAACAGGTCTTTGTCGTCACGGCCCCTCATCTGGCCGATCGCGACGGGCTGCTGGAGGCGGCCATGGAGAGGCGGCGGACGCGAACGGCGCCACGCGTTGAGGCGCCGCTTCCCCCTGAGGCGGAGGCAGATTCGGAGGCGGCGCCACCGCCACCCCCCCCGGAGGCGGCGGCGGCGTCGGCGGCGGCGGCGACGTCGGCGTCGGCGGCGGCGTCGGCGGCGGCTGCGGCGTCGGCGGCGGCTCCGCCGCCTTCCGTCGCGCGGGCACCTCCGCCGCCAGTCTCCGCACCGCCGTCTTTGCAAAAAAAGAGGCGCGGCTGGTTGCCGTGGGCCTTTTTGGCTGCCGCGGTCGCTTGGCGGCCTCGGCCGAGCCCCGAACTGGGTAAGCGCGCGTACGAGAGCGCCATGTGGTCTCGGGTGCGCGAGAGCGCGTCGTGGCGTCGGCGGACGGCCCTCGAGGCGACGAGGCTTCGGGCCGAGCTCGAAATCGCGCGCGACACGCGCGCCAACCTAGAGGCCCTCGTGCAACAAGAGCAACAACCCGCAGCGCGGGAAGACGAACGCGAACCCCTCGCGGCGGTTCTCGAGGCTGCCTACGTCAGGACGCGAGAGGTCGACGCAGCCGCCGCTGACCTCCGCGCTCTATCGCCGCCTCCTCGAGAAACCTCGGCCGACGAGCGTCGTCTCGATGCCGCCGAGGAGGCCCTCGTGGCACTCGCGGTGTCCGCGCCAGACGTCGACCTCGGCGACGCTTCCGCGTTCGTCGACGACGTCGCCGCGCGCGTCGGCGCGCGCACCCGCGCCGCCCTCGCGGGGGCCGCGCGCCCCGAGACCGTCCCTCCCCTCGACTCGATATTCGACGTCGTTTCGCTTCGCCTCGACGACTACCTCAAGGAGCGCGCCTCCTTCGACTTCGCCGCGACAAGAACGGGCGGCGAAATCCTCGCCACCAACACGTCCGACGAATACTACGCCTCCCTCCCGCTCTGGCAGCGTCTCCTCGAGACTCCCCGCGCCCTCGTCGATGCCCATCCCGCGTCTATTATCCTCGCCACCGGCGGCGCGCCCCTCGGCGACAAGGCCCCCAGCGTCGGTTCCTGTTGGGCCTTCAAAGGCCGCGCTGGCGTCGCCGCCGTCAAGCTCGCCGCCAAGACCGTGCCCACCGCCTTTGCTATGGAACACGCCCCCTACCACGCGTCTGGCTTTGGCGACTTCAGGGCCGCCCCGAACAATTTCCATCTCGTTGGCTACCGCACGCGCTTCGAGGCAGACGGTGCCTATGACCTCGGACGTTTCACTTTCGACTGGTCCAAGGGCCGCTACCAGCGCTTCCACCTCAACCCGCCCCCCGAGCCCGTCGAGGTCGTCAAGCTCCATGTTGACACCAACCACGGCGCCCTCAATTACACCTGCATTTACCGCATCGGTCTCTACGCAGACTAGTAACAATAACCGACGATAATAATATTTAACTACGAATACGCGACGATTTCCTCCTCCAGTCCAGTCGACGCGGCCACCACCCACACCACCTCGTGTGTCCGCGGATTTTTTTTCCGTTTTTTTTCCTGGAGCGCTCGATGCTTCTTAGTACGCGTGCCACATACATAATGTTCCGGAGCTCCTGTTTGTTGCAAACCCTTCACCTTATTGCCGTTGGGTTGTGTCGTCTGACTCACTTGACACGTCTCGATGCGGATCGCCGTCTGTATGTGCCTGGCCGCGGCGGCGGTCGCCTTCGTGCGACCTGAAGGCCTGTCGACGCGTATCCGGTCGTCGTCCTCGTCAAAGGAGACCTCTCTCCATGCACAGCAACTCACCGAGAAAGAGAAAAAGGTTCGTTGAATCTCTCGTCTTGATTGAGAAAGAACCACAGGAAAAGTACTGGCAAGGCGACTGGGTGTGCGCTGACTGCGGCTACGTCTACGACCGCAAGCTCTTTGGGGGACGCTACTTCGAGGAACAGACCTACGGTTTTAAGTGCCCCCAGTGCAGCGGTCCTCGTCGGCGAGTCAAACGTCGTCCTCTTCCGACCCTTATTGTCCCAAACTCCCACGCAGGCGTTACGCCAAGATGGTCGGCGACACCGTTGGTGTCACCCTCGATGGCGGCGACGGCCCCATCCTCTTCTGGTCGGGCTTTGGCTTTCTTGTCACCATCGCCTTCGGCATCTGGGCAACTTACGATTTCCCAGGACTCAACTGATGTTTCCTTCAAATTCGAACACAACCCCCCCTGCCCAAAACGCGCGTCTTTTGTGCTCTAGGTGGCGGTCGTGGCGAAAAAGTAGTGATTTCGTGCGCGCCGAGCTTGGGACCCAGGCCGTGGTAAGTCCGAGGCTATATATACATTGGACTTGCAGAGCATTTAGCAAGCAGTGGTAAGTCACCCGGGAAACCATCCCGTCTCATCGTGTACGTCTGGAAAGGCTAATTAATTCGGGGAATGAAGGTTATGTTCCCTATATCCTCAGAACACGACAGGCGGCATCTAGAACTACACGAGAAAGGTTAAGTGTGTAGTGCTACATACCTCGGGACGCGCGCTAGACCATGATGATGAGCGTAGGCACAAATCAGAGGACTATTTGATTGTGTAGAAAGGAAGAAGAAGGGTAAGGAAGAGATCACGTTCTCAACGGACGGATAAGGGTAAGAGGCAGCAGATTTCTCTGCACCCCCTCGAGATGTCTTAAGCGCAAGGTGCGACTGTAGAGCATCTCTTGAGAAAGATGATGATGAAGAAGAAAGAAAAAGAAAAAAAAAGAAAAGAAAAGAAGGAGAATACAGTCTTGATGGTCTCAGAGGTCACATAAGAGGCATCAAGAATGTAACAGGGTGTCTTAGGGCTTGGACTTGGTGGAGCTGAGAGTCGACTTGACGCTTTTGAACAGAGCATTACGAAACACAGGTACGACAGACAGTGTGTTAAATAAAGCTATCTGAGGTAGTGGACGTTACTGGTTCGAGGGTATCGGTATCGTCTTCGTCAGCTTCTACTGTCAAGCGGTGAACGCCAATAGTAGAATGGTGTGGTACCATACGAAACGTGAGTGCAAGTAAAGCACTCAGTAGGGATGGCACTAGTGAGTCAAGTTGTATGGTGTCCAGTAGGTTTTCCAAAAAGTTGGACTCAGCGAACGGATCCGAGAGGATAGAAGGGTCTTCCAATTCACATGCAAAGGGAATGCTTTGAATACACGAGAGCAAATTATCACGTAGACGATGGAGGTGATCGTCCGTGGAGGAATGGTTGGCGGCATATTGATCATAAGCTGTTAGCGTTAAGCGAGACAGTAACTCTGTGATCTTGAACAGTGTTACAAGCAGCACGTGTGCATTGGCTGTAGGAGGAAAGAGCCGGTTTTCCAGGGAGGTAATTGAAGCAATGGCTGCCTGTAGATCTGTGTGCAGAGATAGATTCTCAGCGCTAAGGGTGTTGACCTTGCGAATATATAGGCGAAGAGTTTCCTGGAGTTGTTCGACTTGTTGACGCAATGCATCGACATCATCAGGCGAGGCAGAAGGAGCAGGGTGTGTCGATGGCGAAGACATTTCCAGAGTAGATTCTGATGAGGGAAGTGAGTAGTTAGATGACATTTCGGTCAACACATGCTGTGCAAGTGAGGGGTATTTCGTGTTTAGGAAGTGCAGAAAGTCTTGACGTTCGGCCGAAGTATAGGTGGAACCGAACATTACATCCAAGAGTGATGGCGGCTTTGTATCGTCTGAGGATGATACGTAGTCGTCAAGGTGTTGTACCCACGATTGGATAACAGTATGAATCACATGGTGGTATTTGGTGGGCTTGAACATAGCCTGGTTTTTACGAGCTTGTGTTCGCTCGAGCGTTACAAGAAAGTTAAGATGCTCCAGGTGCATCTGAGTAATAAGCCGAAGATCCAGTGCCAATGGTAATTGAGTAGTGGATTCTGTGGCTGCATCGGTTACTGATAAGACTAAATGAGCAAGTGACGAGTGTTGCGTTAGATTTCTGGTCAAGAGAACATGTAGCTCCTTTGGCAAATGATACGTACGTATGATGGTTGCACGTATATGACCGGCTGAGCACCCATTACAGGAAGGTTGGAAGGAAGTAGCATTACGTGCACATACGTTACGTTGTATGGGCGCCTGATCGGTGTTGTGACAAGCACAACAAATGTTAGTGGTGATTGTTGAGATGAGAATATGACCATTCTTCTTGTGGTCATCTGTGTTGAGGTGACTCAGTACTTCAGTGGGGAGTTCACTAGGTGCTTGTGACTTCGAATTATATGTGGTAGAAGCAAGAAATGTAGGCTGTCCTAAATCGTTGAGACACTGCGTACAATAGGGTGACAGGATGAAACGTTCACGTTTGGGGCCTCTGTAGCAGCCAATAGAAGTAATAGCAGGAGCAGCTTCCCAAAATGTAGTAATGGGTAGGCGCATAGATATGAAGGTCGTAAGTTCCACAAACAGCAAAGAGTCAGCAGATTCATATATCGAGTTGAGTGCCGTAGAGATTTCCGCTCGCATAACAGAAGAGAGAAAGGGCGCAGCAGGAGTACGGAAGCTCTCAAAAAGAGAGAATCCTCGTTCAATCAGGGTAAAATCCATGTTGAGGCCATCTTGGAAAGTTAGGGATTGTAGTAAAACAGGCTCAGCTGGTGTCGGCGAAACAGTAGCAACCTGGGAGGTAGTAGGAGTGACAGTGGTTATGGGTTGTCGCTTGTGAACCAACTTGGGAGAAGGCTCGGCCGTGGAGAGCGAGCGTGGAATTGTCCTTCGAACGACTGGAGAGATGCCACGGCCACGGGAGTGCCAAGAAAAAGACATGAGTGACACTCACACGACACGTACCGATCAGTTGTTTCTGTGGCACCTTGGACGACACAATTCTGACCGCTGCCAGTGTAGTCGACCGCAACACCGCCCTCAAACGGATAATACGCCACCACTCCGAGTCTGTCGAGGTCATAGCAGAAGGTCGTCGGCACAGAAGTCGGCGCCGCGCTCGGCCCAGCAGATGGAGCACTGATTGGGCCGGACGTTGGACTCTCCGTCTCACCGACACGTACAAAAAAAAATGTGGCAAAAGAAGGTAGGGCCAGGGCTAGTTTGCTAGTTTAATGACGTTGCGGTCACTAGAGTTAGGTATCTTCAATCCTGTAAAGGATTGTCGTGAGAGGCATGATGCATACCGAGTAGAGAACGAAAAGTGGAGAACTCAGCCGCAAGTGGTTTTGTAAAGCCATCCGCCACGTTCAGCTTGCCGGGAACATGATGGACTCGTATTTTCTGAAGCGATATGTACTCACGAATCTTAAACCATCTAGTCGACAGTGCCTTGGATCGAGAGGACCCATCTGGGTTATTAGAGGTGTGAACAGCGGCAGTATTGTCAGACAAAAGAGGTAGGCTTCTGATGAAGCGCATATCTTCAGCAATTGGGTTGTCATTGTCATCAAAGTCAACAGGGTCAGCGGTGTTCTCACCGTTAGCATTATTGACGTAGAAGGTGGGGTTGACGACAAAGGAGAGTTCCAACAGCAGCTTGCGTAGCCAAACAGCTTCATCAGCACAAATACTGAGGGCAATCAACTCAGCTTCGTGAGTTGAGCAGGAGACAATCGGTTGAAGTTTGCTTTTCCAACCAATAAGGCAGTTGAAAAGATAGAAGACAAACCCGGTGGTAGATTTCCTATCTTCCTGTGCTAAGGAAGGGGCATTGTCAGCGTCAACCATGGCAACTAAGGGGTCAAACTGTCCAGTAGATACATCCTGTGGTTGGTAGTCGACCACAGCGGATAGATCAATTCGATTAGCGGAGACAGTGCGAAGGTGAGCTTCAATGGCATTACCTTTAGGGTGAAACCAGAGGCGAAGTGAGCGGTTTTCCGGCTTCTTGAGGTAGCGAAGTAAATGCTCTAGCATTTGGACGTGAACATATGTGGGTGCATGCATACCACGCGAACATCTGCCCAAGGCTTGCGAGAAGTCAGGTCTGCAGGCAACTTGCATGAACACCAGCTTGCCAAGGAGGGTGGCAAAGTGCGAGTTGATGTACAACTCTGTTTCAGTGCTGGGAGTGCCATCTTTATACTTGAAGGACGATGACATAGGATATTTGAGCGGGGTCAGTTGCTGCAAGACTGGGTGATCAGCGAAGAGTTCATCCAGCTTGGCTTGCACATCCAGTGAAATGGAGCCGTCAGATGTGCGACACACACGCATGCCTAGGAGGGTATGGACAGGTTCAAACTGCTCTACAGCATACCGTTTGTGGAGGGCATCCTGTAATTCAGTACGAAGAGGGTCGTCATTGGACACAATAACAATGTCGTCTACAGACAGACTACATACGACGAACTTAGCATGTGCGGATACTCGAGCATATAGGCAAGAGTCCGAATGCAGGCGTTTGTAACCAAGGCTACGGAAGAAGCCGTCTATCTCTTTGTTCCAAAGGGATGGTGATTGCCTAAGTCCATAAAGTGACTTCAGCAGTTTCGGTAGACGTCGGCCCTTGTACTTAGCGTCATCGGGTTCGATAAGCTTGATGCCGTCTGGTAACTGAACATATACATTGGCATCGATGTCAGACTGAACGAAGGCGTTCGGGACGTCTGCATGGTAGACAGGCAATTGCTTGTATGCTGCAATAGCTAGTACCCGGATTGCGGTCATAGTGGCCATGGGGCTGAAGGTACCAAAGAAATCGGCGCCAAGAGATGCTAGGAAGCCACGTAGTACAAGGCGAGCCTTGTGCTTAACGTATTTGCCTGCAGCGTCCGTTTAATCTTCAGCACCATCTTGCTGTCAATAGGACGAGAGTCACCGTCGGGTAAGGAAAGTTTGAAGCAGCCAAAGCGGATAATGTCGTGGAGTTCCTTGGCGATGGCCTTGAGGTAGGCGTGCCTGTTTTCAGGCGACAAACCGTGGAGGCACTTAAGTTTATATTCGTCAATGGAAACGTCCGCTTCTTGGACCTTATATTCGTCAGGACCAACAGTGGCTGGTGAATTATAGTTTAGCGACGTTGCGGTCGAGGCAGTGTGCGCAACTTCGGGATAAGCGGAAACAGCGTAGGTAGGAGTAGTAGGGGCAGATTCCAGTTGGATATGGATAGTAGGGTCGGTACGTAAGACCTGGGTGATAAACTCTGTAGAGACCAGAAGGTATTCCTCCAAGTCAGCCAGAGATGCAGAAGTAGCGCCAAACTCGGATGAGTTGTGATCAATAAAGCTGGTCGGCGCCAGGTACGTAAGTGCATATTGTAAGGAAGAAGTGCCGAAGGCAGCAGCGTGTTCAGTGAACGCAGATAAAAGGGGCTGAGGAATAGGGCACGTAGGTGAACCATCAGCAGTTAAAAAGGTTGCAGCTGGGATGCTGGATGCGCACTTGGCGTGGGCGAAGTAACCATCGACGTGCGGGTAGCGGGCAAGTAAGTACGCAACGGGAGAAGAAGACGAGCTAACAACGCATGTTCCCCCTCTGAGCATATAGCAGACCAGAGGATACCACCACGGAGATGAAGGGCGGAGAGGGCGGGAGACTTGAACGTAAGAAAGTGGTGCCGAAGATCCCAGCGGAAATCGGCGAGCTTGCCACCAGCGGCTTTGTAAGCACCAATAGTAGACGCCTGTAACCGGGCTCGGATAGTTTTCATAGAAGTGGCCTTGCGAGTGTTAGGCTGTTTGGAACCTGGGACAAGAATGAGGTCATCTTGTGCAAAAAGGTCTTTGTAAGAAGGAAGCAAGGGCGGCGGTGACATAGAGCCAGATTCGTCGGCGGTAGCGTTAGAAGATGGAGAAGAGGCCGGAGTAGGGGACGAAGAAGGAGGAGCTGAAGGAGGTGGGGAGTGCCCCCTCTGAGGATGAGAAGTCCTTGTCCCCCTCTGAATGACATGATCTTGCATAGTGGTGTGGGGTGTGAGCGAGAAAGGCGCGGAAGGAGCGTGTGGCGGAGGAGCTAGTTCAGGATCATGAGTAGGATGCTGCAACATGTAGAGGAATTGCAGCTTGGACGAAACACGAATTTGTCCGTTTCCAGGGTTTGAGGACGACGTCAGCGAGATGGTCGACGCGTGGGGAGACGAGCGGGTTTTGTGCGTTGGCGCAACAGAGATACAGATATTTGCGGCGGC
>JAQMWT010000474.1:0-58334 GCA_029834535.1 Chrysophaeum taylorii | reverse complement strand
TGTACGACACTGGAACACCTCACTCCTTTCACACCTATCTCCACTAGAGGGTTTGCAATACGGCGGCTTTCCTCTTTCCTTCCTTACCCTTCCGCCATTATGACTTTCAGATTATGAAGAATTAGATCTGCAGCTCACTTCCAACAAGGAGTAGGCCTCCAGGTGCGTACCGTCAGGTATGGGGTTTTCTGTTTAATTAATGAGGCTTCATTCCTCATTGTCAGTGTAAACGCTTCTATGGGACTTAATGTCCTTAAGGAGTTAGGGCCTAAATCCCTACCTTGTGTAGTAGCATGTGACAAGCGGAATGGTCTGTACACGCCTAAGACTGCACGCAGTCTCTACCATGTACCCGGAGAGGGTCAAATCTCTCCAGGTTATGGGCCCAGATGCGTAGGTGTGTCAGCCCAACTGTGTTGTGCGTATAATGGAGTGATCAGTTTACGCCTGATTACGAGTACAATGCGACAATGTGTTTGGCGGTCTACTGTACATATTTGTTGTGTGACGGTATTTGACCACCAGTTAATTTGGTTTGTGACCGAGTTGGGTCGGCCACTGGTCTTATGCACTCGCATAGCCAATAAAAATAAAATTTTCCCTACACGAGCCGCGGAAACTTGTACGGGCTTTTCCTTCTATTTCCCAACAAAAGAGTGACTGCTCGAGAATTAATCCATTCTTCAGTCTCAAAAGCATCATGCTTAAATGGCATAATGATTTGTTTGGTCTTGTATATAAGCTCACGCTTAAAATAGCGAACTGTACATATTCCTCCGCATGTTAGAAACCCTTCAGTCAAACATGTCAACTTGTTTTATCACTCCTATAACCTATTTTCAATAGGTCACGACTATGTCAAAACCAAAACCAATATCCACCACGGATATCTATAAGCAGGAACAAATCCTCGTTGATAAACTCAACGGTGGATTGCGCTTCCAAGACAATTCGACTAAGGTGAGTTTACAAATTGAGATGCTTCGCAGGCATATGACAAGCCCATATGCGGACGCGTTGTTCATGTACGATTCCTATAACTCATATACACGAAATGCCCCAGAATATGACCAACTTCTCGAACACGAAGTTGATATCATTTTCGCTCAATGGAAAGCTGAAAAGATTAATGAAATGCAGTTACCCAATGAAGATGCCTTGCCTGCTCATCTCAAGACTTGGCACGTCAACTCTTCCCATCAACTATCAGTTGATGCACGAAATGATCTCGAACGACTTTTCTATCAAGAGTCATATAATCTTGTTCGACCCGAATTAAATGAGGATGTCAAACGTGTCCTCACTTTATTAGATACCCGATTTCCTAAATCAATTGTGTATGATTCATCTTTAACCAACATATCCTCAGGTCTCTCGAATGCCGATTGGATTAAACATTGCGAAACTTACGCCGGTTTCCTGTACACGTTCTTCAATCTAGAATCTCAAGAACGCCCTGCCCTCGCCATGTGGCCGCAGTTAAAGAAAATTTATTCGTTTACTGCACACCCTAATAAATTACGTGCAGTAACGCTTCTAGCTTACCACTACTACGAAACTGTATCTTGTACAGATGTCACTGAACTTAAATCTCAGTTTAATCGAATGTCCTTAAATGTTAATTGGTATGCTCATGTATTTGTCGAACAACTCCTTGCTTTCCAAACTCAGGCAAATCAATTAAACCATGACGAAGCATCAATTCAATTTAATGATTCCATAATCGCACTTAAAGCTCACGAGGAGATCTATCGTCTATATGCTCATCCCTCTGATCACGAACGCTATTCTCAGTCTTTATTAGAATGGTGCAAACTTTACGAAACACGCTCGGGGAACAACTCGACTCATGATCCTGAAGTTTTAAAGCTAGTTGTTGATCCCAATGATCTTCGTCTTTAAATGTCGACTGCTAAGAGGGGGGGGTGTGTGTGGGGAACAATGATCTTCGTCCGTTATTGGAGTTCTTGTTAAAGATATATAATGAGACAAAGTTTTCGTCCAACCGACGCTTGGATAAACCCGCATCATGGATTCCATATATCCCTGGTACTACCGCTACCAAGCCACCTAAGGTATTATTGATGGATACTATTCATCAATCTCATGATTCTCTAAACAATGCTTACTCATTGTTATCTACTGTCGCTGGACAGTCTGGTTTTAATGCTCGCAAGCTTCGTAATGCAAAAGATAAAGCATCGACAATTTCACCTCGTGATACGTCCTACTATCGTCCACCTTCAAATTATAATGTCAAAGGCACCAGTTTCGACCGTCCTGTCTACTCACAGTCTACTAACCGCAACTCACGCTCCAATATGTCACTCATGGACAGGGCTACTTATCATGTTGGCCGTCTTCGCCACCTGTTTGGTAAATTACAGGAAGCGAATCCCAATCCCTCTACCGACTCTAAAATGGTACAGGAAGAAATAAAGAGCGTACTGAGTACCCTTTGGACGACCGCTTCCCAAGCTTCGACACAGTCTCTAGATCCTGACGAAGCTACTCAAGTTCATCTATACTTATCACGAGTTGATACGATGTCCAACACCATCTCGAACCTCTTAGAAGCCGATAAAGAATCTCATGTTATAGAAGAAAAGGATCAAGCTGAAATTTCTGCTCCTGCAGCGTCCCCCAGTGATGCGGAGCAGAGGGGGACTGCTGAAACAGAAAATATGTTTCATACTTTTCTATGTATCAAAGATGATGAAATCGATAACATTCCTCAACCGCTACTGCAGCACATAAATGCTAAAGCCCAGAATGCCATCGTTCGTCGTCAAGCTCGGGAAACTTCTTCGCATTCCGAGCTCCCCAATAACCAACCTAACGAAGAAAATGATGATGGTACTGATCCCCCTGTGTTGCTACCGAAATTAAACAATGGTTTTACACTTGTCGTGGTACCTTCCGAACAAACACAAAGTTTGACATGACACAGTATGTGTTTGGTCAAAGCTCTACACGTGCCTGTTATGCAACAATGCTTAAATTGTACAATGAGTACAATTTACCTTTAATGACTACGCCGGGGTATGCTGATACATGTGCCTCTCAACATGTGATTAACTTTAAACGTTACGCCGATCCAATACATATCGTTAAACTACCCGCGTCCCTGTCACCCGCTATCCAGACGGCTACTGATACTCAAAATATCACTCATGCCATGATAATAAGAACCGTCATCCCCGCTCTTCCAAAACATCCTAACGTTGGATATGTAAAGCTAGATGATGCGCTTTTCCTACCCAAGCAAAACGACCATAACGATCCCGATCTGTACATCATCAGCATGACTCAAGGGGGAGAAGATAAACTTGGTATACATCTTTATGGGGTTGAGTTTAAAGGACAATCATCTATCCAGAGTAAAATTGACGACAATGTCAAGATTACTTTGTTTAGATTAAACAACTTATTACCTACTCTCCCAATTTATTCGCTACAACAAGCTAAAGCTCGGAAAATGGAACTACGCTCCTTACAGTTCAGACTAAGTGCTTTTAACGAACAACGCGAAATGCTTAAACTATACTCCAACCTTCTGGAACGTGTAATTTACGTCCCGTGGCTCAAAACCATCTTGGAGTCAATGCATTCGCAGTTGCCTTACATACGCAAGCATTTCTCACCTCCTGTATGACGCAAGGTTAATACACGCCTGCTCCATACGGTAACAACATCTCCAAGTTCACGAGCACCTACTGTAACTCTACTTTGCTCCGGGATGTCCACTCCTGCCTTCTTGGCTTGTGCTTCCAATGACTTGCAAATCAACATCAACGTTAAAGTTCTTGTTGAGAGCGACGAAAATCTTACGTATATGCTACGAAGACGCTTTGGTAATTCCATCGAAGTTTTCCCGTCACTACCCAAGTTCCTTACATATCTGCATCGAGCATCGGACACTGAACGTGCAAGATATTATACTGATATAGTGGAATTGACATCTCCATGCACCAATCGCAACATAATCAACGGGAGATCCATTTCAACTTTCGAGCGCGATATGGACGACTCCTTGTTTCCAAGTGCTCTAAGTGTACCTGAACTTCTAATGCCCCTCATTCTTTTTATGGAGATGACGCCACCACACTCTGCATCGTATGAAGATCATATACGAATTGCTAATCTTATCTTCTCTACGATGAACTATACGGTGGATATATGTGATCGATTTCCATGTTACTTGTGTGGAGATTATCAAGCCAGAGAAAGATGGATCCTTGTTGCTCGTAAATATAATACCGGTCCTCTAGATTTGCTCTCCTGGCCTAATAAACGAGTCACTTCCTTCCTGGACATTGCAGATCACGCTAACTCCATCAGTCGCAAGTTAATTATCGACGAACCTTGGACGCAGGTTTTCTCTGATATGCCATTTGTGTCCATACCCAAAACTTACAGCAATTTCAGTCGCACAGGATCCGTTCGCCTAACAGTTACTGAGCTAGAAACATTAACCATGTTGTTTCTTCGTTTGCATTCAAACAAAACAGTCGAACATCCAAGTCAAGATGAAATGGAGGGCATTTCTAACTTTCGCTTAGGATTCTTAACGAATTCAAGAAAGCCCCTCTCTTGTATGAGCTCTCCTATTGAACTCAAGGCTTTTGTGCTCCTCTATAATATTATGGGACGCTTGTTCCCAAACTCTACCACACTACCTGTGTCCTTTCGTATTACAACTATCGAATCTAACCAACCATCTCACAGGCTATTCTTAAATAAATCGTCTACTTCCTCCATCCTTTACATTACTGGTGGAAGACACACAGGTGGAGACATCATAGTTTCTAACTCTTCTTCTAAATACCAGGCACACATAAATGCATTTGGCGAAACCTACATCTTCCAAACACATGATACTGGAATCGATAAGACTGCTTCTCTTGCTCCTGTTACCGGTTTTCTTTGGTTATGCCAAGCTTATCACCATCATAATGAAAATCAAGACACGCGTCGTCTAGTAAAAACATTGGTTTCCTACACTTCACCTGTGCTTCACGGTTCTTTCATTTTCTATCCACAGACAAATCGCCTCGAGTTCATCGAAAAAAGTTTTGCTTTAAGTGACAAGCATCTGTCTCAAAGCAGATACCCTGGCTTCATCACATCTAGCGATAGAAAGATGGGCGCCAAAGTTCATTCTATATACAACCCAACTCCTACTATTCGTGGGTTTGCTAACATGATCCTTTACGATCCACGGCTTGATCGCATTCGATATTATTCAACTCGCGAATTGGCACGCGCCAATAATTTCACAGCGCACCAAATTAATTTTCTTCTGTCTTTGTCCCCGGATCTATGCTGTGACATAATCGCTAATGCTATTCCGGCTGGAACCTATCATGTAATTTATACACATTTGTGTCAGATTGTCTATGACTTGCGTAAATTAACGTTATCACCATCCTTTGACCCTGATCACGCCTCTCTAACCAAAAACTATAGGTCAACCTTTTTCACAAACATTTTTTCCTACTGACACATCCTTAATATTACACCAGAGTTCCATTACAATGTTATAGATCCCTAAAAAAATCTTTCAATGTTGTGATAATCTCGCCTCTAACCACGAACTTCCACTGCTTCATCTTGATTCAGTGGCTCACGTCTTCCTCTCTAACACACTCCATCCGCAGATATATCATCTCCTACAAAAACCAAACATATTCCTCTCATAACTCCAAGACAGTTACATGAGAAACATGCGCCCTTTGACAGAAAAGTTCATGCCAGAGGCACCCTCGCGTTTCGAGATGCACAGCGACGTGCTACAAATTTTCACAATATACATCATTCTAGTGATTCCCAAGCTATAAAATGCTGTTCAGGTTATTGCCAGTCCGGGCCATCATCCTTCAGATGTGCCCTACCGTAAGTTCTGTGTGGATTGTACCTTACATAAAAAACGCTTTCCTCATCCACACCATCTTACCAAACAACCATCATTCGAAAAAGTTTTTCAACCTGGTGAAGCCTGGGCATGTGATGGTGGTTACGTATCTGTCCTATCAGAATGGGGTTCTTTTCGCCATATCATTGTCTTTAAGTGTCTCATTTCTAAATTTTTGTTAGTGTACTTTTGTCGTACCACCAATTCTAGCGAATTTTGTAATGCCCTCGAGTTTGTTCGCAACTTTTGCTCCACTTTTGTTCATGTACAATTAAAACAAATTTATTGTGATTCTTTTAAACCCTACTTATCTCAACATGTTACAACTCCCTTTCGTGTTGAACATGGTATTAATATGTCTGCGTTCCCCCCTTACTTACATGTTTTTAATCATGAAGTAGAAGCCGCTGTTGGTCATATAGCAACTGCCGCGTCTACACGACTCCGGCATATGCTTAATGTATCCTATAAAGGTCACCCCCTAACAGATCCGGCACCACACTACCCGTGGGCTGTTATACATGCTGTCCAATCGTATAATCTCCTTCCTAACGTTTCCCTCGAACGTATTTACAATAAAGTCCTAAGCCCCCAACAAGTTTTGTTGGATCAATGTAATGTTCCCCAACAAGATTACCTCAAACCTTTTGGTTCTGTTTGTTACCTGCATTTGGAACCCAATGAAATTCATAAATATGAACCTCGATGTCGTCCTTACATCTACTTATGTGGTGCTAATGTTATCAACCCGTTAATAACACCCCATGTCAACCATTTAGCTGATGTTGTCCTTAATCCTGAGAACGGCCAAGTCCGTGTTTCTTCTAAACTTACCTTCCCTCATCTTATTTCTAAATCACCTCCTGACTATGAACAACACCCCCCACCCGCACCTTCACCCGACATCCCCTTCTCTGTTCACAGCAGCACCCCCAATGATGCGGCGCAGAGGGGGAATGCTATGTCCACCGACATTGAACACGAGAGGGGGACTCCTTCTTCTCTTGCCCATGCTCCTACTCCCGTTCCCGCACGTGCTCCAGCTGCTTCTGCACCCGCTGCTTCTGTCACCGCACCTCCAACATCTGACGTGTCTTCCCACACTTTCCCCCTTTTACCGTCTTATCGCTCTCTCTATTCCCAGGATGTCCTTCGTCTCACCCGTGGGTGGTCCTCATCACCCTCAACCTCGTCGCAAGACTAATCTCAAGGCTGTTCTTACTCGTATTGCTTCGCCAACTGTTGCCGCTTATAAACAAGCTGGTGGTACGCTTGCTGGCTTCAAGTATGACCTCTCTAAACAGTATATCACTTTCTGCGACCCCACCCTCCACTCCCTTCATGTTGCTCATGGCATCCACTGGACGGCTATACCTCCAGAGGGGGAATTTACACCATCCCTGCATCATCATGTTCACCAAGCGCTTTCCCAATCTTCTTCCGCTATGTGTCATGGGAGCCTTAGCCGTCCATCGACGGATGCCACTCCTGTTCATCTCTTCGACGACTTCAGCCTTGCAGACTGTCACCATCCTCGTGCTCTCGTTCATCTTATTTCTGAACACTCTCAAGCTTTTCGAGTTCCTCCCGCTCAATATGCTTATGCTTTGCTAACCCCTCATTCCATTTTGGATCATAATGATGCTTCTTGTGGTGCTTCCGAGCCTCTCCTCTCCGCCATCGAAGACTACATCACCGTGCAATCTCATTACATTGAGGCCCACTTTGGAGATGACCCTCTACTAGTCGTTCAACTTGTCGAAGATCCAGCTTACGCTCACACTAACGATAAGGTCGCTTCTTACGCAATCACCCATCTTACCAATGCTCAAGATCCCAGCACTGTTGGTCCGGACGAATATAAAATTCAAGCCAAAGATATCAAGATTGATGAATATGAGTTGACCTGCCTCAAAGGTCTCTCAGACGCTAATCGTAAAGCTGATATCTCCGCTATTTCCGAGGAGATTTTTGATATTGTTAAGTTTGGCTGCTTTAAACTCGCGTTGCCCATGGTCAACTCTAAGCCTATAGATACCCGACTCGTATTACGTATAAAAACCAATGCTGCCGGTCAATATCTTAAACATAAAGCGCGCCTAGTCCTACGAGGATTCTTAGCCTCTCTGGGCACTGACTTTTTCAACACATTTAGTCCTATGGCGCAGCTTACTGGCATCTGTTGTGTTCTGGCGCTAGCAGCTCACCTACGACTTCCCGTCTACCACGTAGACGTCCCTAACGCTTTTGTTCAAGCTCCCATAGATTCTCATGTCTATGTTAAACTGCCACAAGGTATTTACCTACTCGATCCTGAGGATGTAAAATATCAAGGACGACGTCCCCCAAAGCTACTTAAATCTCTTTATGGATTACGACAGAGTCCTGCCCTTTGGAACCAAACCATAAATGGTTTCTATGACGCATTAGGCTATACCCGCTTTCGAACAGATACATGCATCTATTCTAAAGTCCAAGCCGACGCTACGTTTTTAATTTGCACGCTCTCAGTGGATGATGTTGTTATCACTTGTACTTCGGAAAATCTACGTCGTGAATTTCAGCAAGCCATGAAAAGGGAATACTCAATCGAAACCTTCGAAGAAGTTCATACTCTCTTAGGTATGCGCATAACGCGCACTACTGATGGTTCCATTTCGCTTGACCGTCAAGCTAAAATTGATGCACTGTTTGAAGAGTATCCCATTCTAACGCAGTTACGTCCTACCTCTACACCGATGTCACCATCAACCACTTATAAAACTGGAGAGCCATCTTCTGATATGGACAAGTTCATCCTACACACCTTTTCAACCTTACTTGGCAAGCTCACTTTTGTACAGTTGGCATGTCGCCCTGATTTATCACAAAGCCTTAGTCGTTGTTCCCGAGGAATGCATAATCCAGCATATTTGCATGTTCAAGTATTAACAGGAACTCTTCGCTATTTGCGCAAGCCTGAAAATCGCAATCTTCGACTATGGTACTACTCTGGCTCTTCCGCTCTAATGGACCACCTTAGACTTCTCATCGGCAATCGTACTGATATGGCAACCATGTTGGATTACACTAAAGAACAAGTAAATTCGAGTATTTTTGATCCAATGGTCGCGTTCGTCGATGCTGATAACGCACCCTCTTATGAACAAGACCGCAAGTCTACAGCTGGCTACGCCATCTTTTTGTTCGGTTCTCTCATCACTTGGAAGTCCAAACTACAGCCTATCACAGCTACTTCTACGCATGAGAGTGAACTCATCGCCCTTAATTGCGTGCTGATGATGTGGTCTGGTTACGCAAATTGTTAACGGAAATGGCATTCGCTATAAACCCACAATACTATCTTCGCCAACCTCCAGAGAAAGATTTGTTATTAGATTATGACGCTCATGACAACCCTCTCCCATCGGACATGTCGTTCATACGCAACAGCCTTATACTTGGGGATTCTGCTTCTGCTATCCATCTATCAAATAATCCTGACAGTGCGACTAAGGCCAAAGCTATTAGCACACGCTGGTTTCGTATTCGCGATTACGTACATCTAAAACGTATTCGCTTACATCATGTTTCCGGTACTCAGAACATCGCTGACGGATTCACTAAACCCTTTGGTGCTCCGCTCTTCACCAGATTCCGCACGTTACTTGGCTTACAACAACCCATAGCTCAGCAAGATGCTTAACCCTTACCCTTCACTATGTCCGAAATGACGTTAAACTAACCCTCATATAAAACGGCATCGTGGCTCGCCAAAATGTGAAATGAAATACGCAATGTGAGGACCTCTACAAAATGAACCCTGCCAAGAACAAGGATGCTGCGAGCCGACGTTACTCTGTATTGAACCGTGGACGTGGCGGCATAACATCATTATCCTCTCCGTTTAATGCACTAAACCCAGGCGCTGCTCCAACCAGTTCTCCTAATCGGAAGCATCAAACGTATCTTTCTGGTGCTCAAGGAAATCAGTCCTCGCCAGTGACTCCTAAATCACAAACAGCTCAACATCAAACTAAATCGCATGTTGCAAACACAGAGTACTTTCTTCTCAAGCATTGTAAATTCGATGCTATGGCGATGATGTCTGGGAACGTTCTTTCGCTTGGCACCCAGCCACCGAATTTTTTGCTACCGTCACCTAAGGATCCTCAATGTTGGCATCAATCCATCCAACAACTGCTTACGGAGGCACAACAAAATAACTGTGTTGACAACCTCCACTTCCTGAGCTCTCTATTGTGTCTAAAGGCGAAGCGCATCCGCAGCGCTCCTAACATACCGACAAACGAGGGTATTCGATTACATCGATACCCACCCATTAAAGGCGTTGTCAAAGTACACGTAGTGTGTACGAAATGCTTTAACAAAACCGATGCGCCGGGTACGCCCCTTGTACTCGCCATTTGCACCGAAGATGAGCTCAAAACGGACAAAACCACTAAAATCATCGAGGACCACCTTGCGTCAGATCAACATGCTTCGCGTTGTTTTGACGTACCGCGTCCATTTTTTATTTTGATCTGTGTCATGTGTAATTTGTCGCAGCACGGGACAGCGTTAATTAGGAACAGCTGACAGTCCTTTCATCTTTCTTGCTATAATGATCCAGCTGCACACATGAGAGCTATCATTCTCCGCTTTGGGAAGTCCATTGCAATCAACAAGCTGCTTAAAGAGGCGCTCATGAAATGCATGGTTATCCATAATTTGGATGGTTCTAAAATCATCGTAAACCCTGACGCCAACGCTCCCCTCTTGCTACAGCTGCCTTATATCTCGAATGTAAATCTCGAGATTCTTGTAGCGGCCTGGTCATTACTACAGTCCGTTGAAGATAAAGTCTGTGTTGTGACCAATCCTGACGATCTACTTAATGTGCTCATTGAAAGTTTCGTTAATGATGTCTTTCACCAGCTTAATGACATTTCTCACGAGATGGTACCGCCGCCAATGTTAGATTACTTTCTTCACCTTTCACCTGAGCATCAGTCCGCTTTCAAGAACGTGCTATAGTCCAGGTTGGCTATCCCTCTGCTATAATAGAAGCATTTTCAGATACTAATTGTCTGAAGGTGAAAAACCTGCACCAGTTGAAAGTACATCTGCTGAACCCACGCCAGACGAACATAATGACAATGTGGTTGAATCTTTACGCCAGTTAAGAGGAGAAATTCAATCTCTATCCTCACGTATTACTAACAGTGAGCAGCAAGTGATGGAACGAGATCAACAACTATCGACTGCTTTAACGAACTTAACTCAGCTACAAGAAGCTTATGCCACACTGAGTGCTCAAGTAACCGAAAATATCAAACACGTCGCACTCTTGGATAATATACTATCAAGCTACCAAATGCACCAAGATACTATGATGCCGACCCTTCCTGTCTTTGTTCACATAATCTCGCGATCGCTCATTTCGTCTATTGGACAGTCTCCTCCAAATACTTATGACGAGGCACAGCAAACTCTAATCGACGATACAGCTCATAACTTACATACCGCGATGTCTGATGCACAGGATCACGTTATCCCGGCAGCAGACTTGCATACTTTAACAGCGGACGCAGCTATGTCCTTCCTATCTTCTGTCGTGGCACCCCTGGTCGCCCGCAGTGATACTATCACTACAAACAATACTGCTAACGACCAACCCGAAGATCTTGATTCTTCCTCTCCAGAGTTAAAGGAACTGGAAGATAATAGTGATGATGAGTTGGACCACACATCTGATGTTGTGGATGCCGCTTCTTTACGCAATGTTACAACTCGCCCAACCTCATCTTCCTAAATTAAATTGTTATGTTATCTTCCTCTGTTTTATTGTTGTTTGTTTAATTTTGTTCGCTGCTCTCATGTGTCATACACAAGCTCCGCCTTCAAGAACGCCTGAAATGTATAAACAATTATTTCACACGTTGAGGGGGTCCAGAGAGCTACACTATTACGTGTACGACACTGGAACACCTCACTCCTTTCACACCTATCTCCACTAGAGGGTTTTCTCTCCGCAATACGGCTTTCCCTCTTTCCTTCCTTACCCTTCCGCCATTATGACTTTCATATTATGAAGAATTAGATCTGCAGTTCACTTCCAACAAGGAGTAGACCTCCAGGTGCGTACCGTCAGGTATGGGGTTTTCTGTTTAATTAATGGAGGCTTCATTCCTCATTGTCAGTGTAAGCGCTTCTATGGGACTTAATGTCCTTAAGGAGTTAGGGCCTAAATCCCTACCTTGTGTAGTAACTAACTAACTAACTTCAGACCTCTCCCGAGCATGGGAGCCAGGCCGGACCGACAGGAGCCAGTCCGGAATCACGGGCCTGTAGACGAGGAGCGCCGAAAGGTCGGTCGGCGGAGAGTGACCATCAAGCTTGTCGCCATGCGACGAGGAGACCGCGATGTGACTGACAACCAACTCGTCGATAACCTTCCGTCTTCGCCCTTGTGTAGTAGCATGTGACAAGCGGAATGGTCTGTACACGCCTAAGACTGCACGCAGTCACTACCATGTACCCGGAGAGGGTCAAATCTCTCCAGCATGATTGTTCGTCATCCCTCTCTGTCTACGTGTTTAGCCAGACGCGCAAAATTAAATGTGGACTCGAGGGGCTTAGCCACAACGTGTGTGTGTGTAAGTGTGTGTGTGTGTCTGTGTGTGTGTCCGGCGAAATCTGTACGAATGCCACAATTAAAACATCCCGCTTGTTGACCTTGGCGACGACGACACAAGTCTCGGAAGAGGAGGAGGCGACCAGCTCGCCATGAGACATTGTTCCCCCCGACAGTAGCAGAGCATACATAGCCTCTGATGCTGTCTAATAAGAGTCGATAATAAATAAATAAATAAATAAATAAATAAATAAATAAATAAATAAATAAATAAATAAATAAATAAATAAATAAATAAATAAATAAATAAATAAATAAATAAATAAATAAATAAATAATATCTACATCCAGTAGTCGTCCTCTACAAAACTTTTTGCTCAAATCAACCGGGACAGAAACCAGGTCCTCCGCGTGGTGGCTGGTTCTCGGTGCCGCCGAGAAGTGGGGTCTTCACGAGGCTGGGGTGTCGACGGAGTCGAAGGTCGTATACGGCGAACCGTCCTCACTACGGGTGACGGGATTGGCGGGTGCACCGTGGGAGTCTGGGCCCCCCAGTGCCCTTGTGGTGGCAGCTGGAGAGGAACCCGAGGCGGGGAGGTCGAGCAGGGGCATGGAAGCAGAAGAAGAAGGTTTTTTTCGCCGCGCGAGAAGATCGCGCCGGCGCTCCTCAAAGGCGGTGGCGAGATCATTGTGCATCTTCTTCGCGGAAGGAAAAGGCTTGCCCCAGACGACGTGGGCGCCCGACTTGGTGTGACTGAGGGCGTTTTGAACATCGCCCGAGGCGCTGACGATGACACCTTGGAAGTCGAGGCGAGTGAGCATGCGGATGAGGTCAGTACCGCGGAGCTTGCCACCCTTGGCGTCAAAAATTTCGTCGACGGTAACGACGACGTGCTCGTCGTCCTTGATGGCTTCGAGGTGTGGTGCCAGGCTCTCGACCGTCTCGTGCTCGTGAATGATCCACGTCGGGTAGCCCCAGACTTTGCAGATGCCCTTGAGCTTTGTCCCGATCGACTTGCGGATGACGTGCGAGTCTTCGACGATGTAGACGACGACGGGACGCTGGCGGAACAACGGGCAGCGAACAACGGCGGTGGTTGTCGTCGTCGCACTGCTTCTTTCGTTCATCACGACGCGCTGTTCCATGCGCACGATACGGCCTGGCAGGCGGAAACGGAACTCCGAGCCGCCGGGCACGGCCGTCGCGCCGTCGTGCGTCTCCATTATTTGGGTGCGCTCGAGCCATACGGCCCCGCCGACAGCCTCCGCGAACAGCCGACACGACTTGAGCCCCCGCGGGACGTCGTCGTCGTCGTCGCCGTCGTCGTCGTTGCCAGCACCTACCCCAAAGAGGCCCGACGCGACGACGTCAGCAGCAATACCCGCGCCCGAATCGGAGACGGCGAACCATAGCTGGTCGTCGCTCTCGTTCGAGAACTCGTCGCTCCCATTCAACAACGCAAGAGTTACTTTGCCTTGGCGCGTGAAGCGTCTCGCGTTGCTCAGGAGCGGGTCTACGACGTGCTGAAAGACGAAGGTATCGACGAGCACCGTCACCTCGAGCTTGCGCAGCTCGTCCGGCATTTCGAATTTAAAGACGACGTCGCGCGTTGCGACGGCCGCGGCGTGCTCGACGCGCTCGGCCATGAGCGCCTCGATGTCGACGATCTGCGTGTTGTGGGCCGCCAAGGTCGAATAGGTGCCGCTCAGCACGCCGTAGAGATCGAGCTGCGTCGCGGCGACGTCGTGCGAGTCCTTGAGGAGCGCGATGGCGGCAGCAACACCGTCGCCAAGACTCTCAACCTTGCGCTTGACGTCGTCGGCCGTCTCGTCGTGGCTCCGACCCAGCTCGAGGACGTAATCGAGAAGCTCCACGGCTGGGAGGGTCTTGTCGCGCGCGTCGTGGAGCGCGTGCGCGACGACCCGCTTATGCGTCTCTATCTGTTTGGACATATTTTCGAGCTCCGTGCAGTCGACGGCGACGATCGCGCACTTCACGCTCCCGTCGAGGTTTGCCGTCTTCGCAACCCGCGCCATAAACGATCGTCGGTTTCCCGTCTTGTCGACGCCAACGGCTCGCGCCGACGTCGACGAGGAGGGCGTGAGCACCCCGCGAGCCGACGACGTCGAAGTCGCAAACGACGGCGCGAGGCTCCTCGATGTCGCGGGTGGCGACTCGGGGGTCTGGTGCTGGTGGTGGTGGTGGTGGTGGTGGTCGCCGCCGTCGTCGTGGTCGTCGAGGCCGTCGGGAAACAATAGGCTCACGTCGTGGCCGAGGACGTCGCGGCGCCTGTAGCCCTTAAAGGACTTGAGCGCCGCGCGGTTGATGTCGACGATTATCTTGTGCTCGTCAACGAAGATCACCGGCACATCCGAGCGTTTTAGCACCTGGTCGCGCGACCGGACGGCGATGGTCGCCGACGCGACCGACGCCTGTAGCTCGCCCTCGAGCCGAGCCCGCGCCACGACCCCAAGCCCAACGAGGGCGGCGACGGCCACCGCAAGCCCACCGACGACCAAGCCTACCGACACTGCGACGTCGCCATCCGTCCACGCACGAAGCGCTCCGACAAGGTCTCCGTAGGCGTCGTCGTACGCGTCGAGCGCGTCGCCGGCGTCGGCCTCGACGACCGCCCGGAACGCGTCGCGAAAGTCGTCCAGCTCGTCGCGCGTCGCGTGCCTAAGGCCGGTGACCCACGTTTGTCTCAAAGCTCTCGAGAAATCGTCAAGTTTGTCCAGCAACTCGGCGTCGCCGTCGTCGCCATGCCTCCAGCCCAAGTCGTGGTCGACGTCGGCGAGCTTCCGCAGCAGCACGTGCGCGTCCCGGAGGCGCCGCAGCCAGTACAGCGAAAGCGTGGCAACGAGAGCGAGCACGCATACGAAGAACCAGCTCGCGCGACACTTCTTCTCCCTCCGGTCTTTGTTGTTTCTGAGGGAGCTCCCCACGCTTGCTAAAGATGTTCCGTGCGATCGTCTCGACGTCCCCACGCTCACGTTCTCCTGCAACAACTCCCTGTCGCTGTGGCTGCGCTGACGTCGCTGCCTGGGTCTCTCCGCCGCCGACTCGGGCGAGCACGCGTCTGATGGAGAGGCCATTAGCGCCTCGGTTCCATAAATAGCTGAAATCCTAGAGCATTCGCATTCGTTTCTCGGAACTCCAACGGCCTTATTAGATTGCTTGCTTGCTTGGAATTGGGGGAGGGACAAATAAATACTAACGCCTTGATGCTTCTTGGCCGTAGGAGGCTCTTTAGCGAATCGCCATCGTGTGGTAAAGTGTCATGGGCGCTCAGAGCCTTTGTTGCCGACGGCCAAGATGCAGTAGGGGTCGCGCGTTCCGGATGGACATAGACACGCATCCGTTTTGTGACCGAGCGCTCGGGCCCGTGGCATTCAGCGCGGAGCGGCTCGCTTATTGCATACCATTCACTCGTCCACGATGGTGGTGATGATGAGCTTGAAAATGGAGGCAGCAGAGCGACATCGGGACCGACAAGCTCCTTTTTTTTTCCCGCCTGAGGCTGACCAGACACCACACGAGCCACGCGTGAGGTTGCCGGACACACCTGGCCATCCCCCCGGAGCAAATCATACTTCGAGACGGGCGAGTTTCGACGGGCTGGGGCGATACGAAGCCTAAAACTCAAGAAGTTAGTTACTCGGCATATAGGGTGCTCAAGAAGAGTCGCCGCCGGAGCCAAAGAGCCGCGCCGCTGGGTTCAGCGGGGGTCAAAATGCCGACTGCACGAGGGCGTACGTCGAGATTGTGAACCAACCCGCAGTCCGCGAGCGCATTCGTCTACCTTGAAGTCGACGTCGGCAGTGGTAGGTTTGTCTCGCGCTCGGCATTCTCCTTTAAGACGAAACAGGTCTATGAGGCGTCGCTGGCCTCCAAGCCGATCGGAAGATCCTCATAGATGCAGCCGTTCTTGCATCGCGTCCAGAGGCTCCGCGTAGGCCGTATCCTGCTTGGTGCGCTTCTGGGCGCGGGCTTCATCAGCGCGCTGGCGCTTGGTCCTCGTTGGCGGGAGCAGCCTCCTGGACTTTGTGCTCGCCCAGGAGGTTCGAGAGCTTGGCAAAAACGTGCCCGTCGGCCATTCGGGACACCTTGCTTTTCCTGGTCGGCTCAGTCACCTCGCCTCCTTGGGTTGAACTCGCGCTCGGACTAGAGACGGACGCCGCGCAACTTTTTGTGCGGGCTCGCCTGTATGACGACGGCAACAATATTTTTTAAGGATCATTGGCTATCAATTTTAAGGATCATTGGCTATCAATCTTGTTGTGAAGTTGTTGCTTTTTCTAGGGCTCATCGTCTCTCGGCGCGATCTGGAAGTGCAGCTGCCGACGTTCTCTTGGTAACCGAAATTATGACGTCATTTTTTTCTTCGTGGTTGAAACCTCAATTATTTATTATTACTGGCGATGTACACAACACACAATTAGGGTTAACGGACTTGATTCCTCTCGAGAAGGGGGGATAGGTGTTTATCAAACAAAGAAGAAGGAGAAGCCGCCGTGCTTGGCCCTAGGCTCTCCCATAAGGTCGTTCCGCGAACGGCCGGTGCGTCCATGCTTGGCCGTAGGATGATATTCCATCTTGCCCGTAGGCTCTTTCTCCTCGCGCAGTTTCTCGCGGACAAACATGAGAGCCTCGCCGAGGTGGTTTTCTCCCGGCCAGTTTCTGGGGTCTTTCGCGCGCGGATCGGAGGCATCGAGGCCGATGCCCCAAATTTTGTCGTAGGGCGAGGCTTCGGCCAGGATCTTGGATTGGGTGGATACGAGGCAACGTCGGATTTCGTCATTCTGCGAAAACTTCGCAAAGTTGATACTGCGGACTATGTCGGGAGCGACTTGTCCCCACGTACGGGCGTCAAAGTTCCGGACACCGCGGCCGAGCTCCTTGATGCGCCGCGGGCTATGGCGCTCGGCGAGAATGGCACGCTCGGCGTCCTCGTCCCCGAACAGCCTCGCTTTCGCGGCCATCATGGCCTGCTCCGCGCAGAAGTACGGCACGCCGTCGAGAACGAAGCACCCGTCCGTTGACTTGTAAAACTGCGAGAAACACCCGTACCTCTCGGTCTCGCGCCAGAAAAATATGATCTCGGGACGACGACGACACACGTTGCAGTCCTGACGGCTCATCACGCGGCACCCACACGGCTGGGAGCGACGCATTCTATTCCTTACCTGCGTACTCCAGGGTAAGTATAATAGGTTAGTGTAATTTCAGTGTATCTTCCGAAAGGGAGAAGAAGATGCCGGACGGGACCAAGGAGCAGGAGAGAAGACGACAAGTCGACCAAGTAAAGAAGCACGGCACAAGACAATGATGCTACGAAGATACAGGATGACGACGATACGATCGCGCCACGATGCCCTACATCCCCCTTGTGCTCAGGCCGCCATTGTTTTGAGTTTCGGGGCCAAATTTATTTCGCGCGAACACAGGATAACATAACCACGCGTTATCACCATTGCAATCAACACCGACGGCAATAACTAACCTCTGGAGGCAAGCGACCGGCACGAAGTTATAGACAGCTTTGGTGAGAGCGGAGAGCGGAAGACGCTCGCGTCCAAAATAAGCACGAGGGAAGTCTCTCTGGGGGGCAGAGACGGGAACTCAAAGAGTCCTCCGGCAATATCGTGCTCGCAAGTACAAGGTGATGTAGTCACATAATTGGTGTTTGGGATGTGGGAATCTAGTCAACAGATGGTAAAGCGACTCGAAAGAACCCGGGCAGGGACAACAGCGACGCGTATGATCAGGGACGGCAAAATCTCAGGCAGCAAAAAAAAGCTGCCAGGTGGCCAATTGCGCAGTGTGGAACTCTTGAAACCTGCACGTCGCGTGCCATGAAGGATTTACACGGACTAACAGAAGATGTCAGGACGAACAAAGATAGAGAGGCGTCATCCGCGGGAACGCATGCACGAATACGCGCAACACAAAGCTGCGTGATAAAGTCGAACAAACTCCGATCAAAATGACAAAGCCGCTAGAGAACGTGACAAACCAGCGCAAGCCACGACAGAAATGCGTGCAAGAAGGGCTCACCCGCCCAACACCGACCACGCGCTGCAAGGCAATCCTCAAGATTATGCTGGAGAGACTCGAATAAAGTGAACTGTGAAGAGACAATATCGCCGGATGTGACTGGCAAGCGCTGTGCGAGGCCAAAATGGTGCGAGCACAGCGTCTTTATTGTCAAGAACAGCTTTCGCATGTAACCGAGAGAGGACGTCCATCACGAAGGGACCAAAGTGCAGCAGCTTGTGCTGCATAGATGATGCCCATGACCTCTGCTCGGGCTTGGCGAGAGCCGCATCCGGGGGCGCGCGAGAACACGAAAAGAACGCCCCCCCAGCACGAAATCTTGGCGCTGGGGGGTCGATATCCCCTGCCCTAGGCCTCCCCTATAGCGCAGAGGGATCGCCCCCCCCCCCCCTAGGACGACGGGCACCGCACGGGTCCGCAGCACCTGAGTGGCTCTACAATGTAGGCTACAGTTTGGCAGGGGAATTTGGTTTCGAGGGGGGTCTTTGGCGACGCTGAATGGGTCGCAAGGAACGTGGCGGCCTCATGGTAGAATGTAGCGTCTCCGAGGTCCATGAGGTAGTCGCGGAGGTTCTCCTCTGGAGCTGGGCTCTCATCCTCCTCCTCATCGAGGGCGGGCTCGTCGACGGAGTCTGGCTCGTTGGCCTCGCCATGTTCGCGGGGGGCGGTTCGTTGTCGTCATCATCGTCGTCTTGAGGACAGGGCGTACAATATCCCGACAAGTTTTACGGCTCGGGAGTCGCGCGTATGGCTAAGCCACTGTGATTTTTCTGCAGCCGCGCCTCCTCTTGTCCGATTCTTTTAACGCCTATGCCCGCGACGAGCGTGAGGCTAGCAGAGGCGCTCCCTCCCGGCCGAGTCGCCGGCACCCAGTCCGTGGCCGTCCGTAGTTCTATAGCTCTGCTGACCACCTGGGCGCTAGGCAAGCATTCGAGGCCTCTTCTAGAGTGCGTGCGCGGTGGTCAGACACCCCCCTAGCACGAAACTTTCGTGCTAGGAGGTCGCAGACTCCCCCCCAGGCACAAAACTTTGGCGCTGGGGGTGGCGGCCCCCTCGCCCAGCAAAACGCTGTTCTCGCCCCCCCTCGGATGCGGCTGTCGCCAATCCTCGATACGCAGAGAGAGTTCCAGGACCGGGAGTGAGGCGTGATGTGACAGAGTCGAAAATGGCATCGGCAGCCCTGCCCTCACCTCCGGACGCGGATCCGTCGCTCGCCACGTCGAAATGACAATCGCCGCATTGATCGGCGCGGCCAATCATCATAGCCATCACTCGTAGAACAAAGCGCGCCCCACGTTGTGAAACCGGGGGGTGACAGTCGCTGGGTAGGTGCCCGAGCCGAGGTCCGAGGGCGTGCGGGTACGGAGTTGTGGCGGCAGGCATGGAAGCAAGAAAGCAACTGGTCGTCAGGCATCTCGGCGGGGTTATGCGGCAAAGAGAAAGGTTCCCGAAGGAACTCGCGGCGGCTTGTCGCGGGATTCAAGGCGGCGCAGAGCGATCAGAGAGACCGTTATAGCCGTAGCAGCAGGAGGGACAAACCAAACTGATCACAGATAACAGACAAATCATACTGAAGAAGCGCCGCGCATCCTTCGGAGTCTTAGGGCGCTGGTCGCCACCGGCGCTAAAAAATAAATGGGGGAGTGTTTCCCGCAGCGCGAGACTCTCAGGGGTTCTAATCCCTAGACCAGGGCGTTTTGCCAGGTGGCCGTCAACTATGCACGAGGCAACATCACCACCACGGGTGGTGACATCTGCCACAGTGCGATCATCCCAAACCTGGCCCAGCAAGACCAGCAGCATCCACATAAAGTAATGTCTTCAGGCGCCCAAAAACCAAGCACGGTCCGGCGTCGAAGGCGGAATACATGCGCTATTGAAAGTACAGCCGTCCAATGCGAAGATGGAGCTGAACGATCAAACCTCGTTCTCGCGGCACACATGCTGCAACGTGATGCTATCAGGGGCCGGCCAACCAAAAGCGAGACTACTGACCAATCAAAGTCAGCGACGGAGCCTGAGAGCAGACCGCACCCCCCCGGCGACATTTGCGCTGGCCCATGCGATGGTGTCCTAAACCCATCCAAAACGTGTGCGGTCTGTGGCAATGGAACATGCGGCAATGGCGGGATATGAAGCCAGGGAATACAACTGGCAGCAAACCGCATTTGAGCTTGACTAATGAGCGCCTCAATCAGCCGTTCGGCGAGAGGCCACCCCAACGCAACAAGCTCGCCATCTAAACGATCCGCAATATTATTCGTCAACCAAGGATTGTAAAACGGCATTTTTTAGGGTTGCGGTGTTCGCAAGACCGACCATCGTTCGCCCCACCGCGCTCGCTTCAAAAAACGGAGACTCCACTTCACGCTGAAGTGAATCCCCAAAAAAAAGCGCCGCTCAAAAACTACGAAAGCGATACGCAAGCTTGCTCCATAGCAATTCGGTGAGAAGGTAGTGTGTGAAATCTGAAGATAGCAGACCTTAAGTCATCGACAAGGTGGCGAATTGACTCGGCAACGTCAAGATACTCGCTGGCTGGGTCATTAACGCCAAGCTGTAAGCGCCCATGATGGCGACATAAGACAGGCGGGGCTGCCGCCAGTTCTGTGCCGCAAGATCGAGGGGGGGGTTTAAGGCCCAGCGCTTTTGTTTTCGTGATGTTGAACTGATGAATCGCGAAGAACTCGAGAAAAAGGCTGCAAACACTGATCCTTCGCTCCAAGCCACGGCGTGTGATCAAATACCACAAAGCATCATCAACGTAGCATGTGCGGCGAGTGTGGCAGGAGCGGGAACATAAGCGGAACCAAACTCGGGAGGGAGCCACGCCGCCGTGACCTAAGTTGGCCCTCGGAACTCTTGACGATGGTCTGGTTGGATGTCCGAAAGAATAGAATGAAATCTTGCTCTGATACTGGGGGATTCGGACGCGCCTTGGGCAGGCAGGCAGGCAGACAGTTTCCCGGGGAAAAGATAAGGACCCCTCATCGTGATGTGGACGTGGCTACAACTTGCGCCCGAAAAAAAATCTAGCAACGTACGTGGACCCTGCTGCAGGTAGAGTAGTCGATAAATGGAGTCAGGTTTTGGACCCAAAGCGACGTAAGGCCACCAGGCGCTCCTTGCCGAACCGAACAGGAAAAGCACTGCCTCGTCCGCTTCCGATAATGTTACATGGTCCGTAATGTAGGCCATACTTTTCATGCTCTCCACACCCTTTAATCCTTACTACTAATCGACAGATGTTTGTTTGTCTGTCTGTCTGTTTGTCTGTCTGTCTGTCTGTCTGTCTGTTTGTTTGTCTTTAAATGTCGACTGCTAAGACGGGGGTGTGTGTGGGGAGCATGAAGGGTGTGGGTGGGTTTGTGGTGTAACGGGTGGGTTTGTCCCTCGATTTAGGGTAAGGATCAGCTAGGCCCGCGAGCCAGCCAGCCATTGATCCTCCAAGCCGTCGACGGCGACCTCGCAGACTGTTTCCACGACCCGCGGCGGCTCTTTCAGCGCGCCATTCCCACGCCCCGTCGAAACGATGTTGTCGATGCTGACAACGCGCGCATGACCGCGGCCTTTTTTTCCCGGAGACGAGGCGTCGGAGTTCTTTTCGGCCCGAGGATATACTCTTCTGAGTCGACGACTCCACCCTACCCCACACGTGCTGCGTAATACCTACAAGCCCCCTCCCGGCGTCTACACGCGCACTGTAGGTGAGCTTACTGGGACCAGGTGAACTTACTGGGGTTTGAGATTGGGACGAGGTGAATATAGTGACCAGGTGAGCTTACTGGGACCAGGTGAAGTTACGGGGGGTTTTAGAGTAAACTCAAAGGTTAGCGGGGTGTGCGGATCAAAGCACCTTAGATTGGCGGAGGCGAGAGCGACGAGCTCGAAGGAGTGGGTGTGAGCACGAGTGGGTGGGTTCACGCCGAACTTACTGGGGTTAGAGATTTGGACTAGGTGAACAAACTTACTGACCAGGTGAACTTAGTGGGACTAGGTGAACTACTCACTGGGGTTAGAGATTGGGACTAGGTGAACTTACTACTGGCCGCCTGCACTTGTTGGAGTAGAAAGAAGAACAAAAGAAAGGTTGAGCAGGGGAGGCGCGCATGCATGCGGGAGAAAAGCATTTTAGGCAAGGAAAGGCATGATGACGCAACAAGAAGCCGGCTGAGAGTCGGCAGCAGTACGCGGAAAGTTTTTTTTTGTGAGGAGCACATAGCGTGAAAGGAAACGCTGACCGACTCCACACAAGCCATAACCAATGGAGTTGTCATGTGTGTGAAACGCTGACCGACTCCACACAAGCCATAACCAATGGAGTTGTCATGTGTGTGATGTTTTCGGAGCGCACGTTGATCAGACCAGATCAAACCATTGTGGCCATTGATGCGTACGAAACTGGTTTGGTGCTTTTCGGAGAAGCAGGACGCGCGAGTCCGTTATCCTCGAGCGTTGAAGAGGTCGATGATGTGGCGGGCTTCGGCGTTGAGGTTTTGAATATGGGAAAGTAGCTCGCGCACAACGGCGTCGTCCCGGCGACCTCCTTTGATCTCGTCCAAGAGGTCGTTGACCGCGTAGCTCTCGAGATATATAGCGACGCCGGCGACGGTCTTGCCAAACCATTCTTCTCTTGAATCCTCGATGGAGAGCTCGAAGGTCCCGTTGGTGTGCTTGTTCGAAGTAATGTTCTTCAAAACGTTGATCTTGAAAGCCGTCCCGTCGCGGAAGACGAGTCGGTGGTTGTCGGCACGTTTGTTCTTCCGGGCGTCTTCGACGGCGAGGAGCGTCTCGCGATCTGGCGTTTTCCCGAAACTAGTTTCGGTCTCGAGGGTCGTGCGAAATTCAGCTCGGGTTCCCGGTCGAAGCACGGAAAAAAAAGCGACCTTGCGCTCGGGGCTCGTGCATTTTATAATGGACGTAGTCTGACGAGATTGAACGCGAAGTTTCGTTATCGAACTGCCGAGTCGGTACTGGTCGCGTTTTTCCTCAGTTTGCAGCTCTTCAAACGCAGCGGAGAGGACTTGGAACGCGTCCTCCGCCGCGGGGTGTTTGTTCTTTTCGGGGTGCACTTGTAGCGCGAGTTTGCGAAAGGCGATTCTCACGTCGCGATCCGTAGCCTCGGCGCCGACGCCGAGGACGTCGAAATACGTTTTTGCTCGAGCGACCTGTCGCAGCGCCGCCGACGCCGCCAATTCGGCCGAAGACAAATCTTTTTCGTCGTCGTCGTCGTCGTCGTCGCGTGGTGGCTTCTCGACGTACGTGATGTTGTACTTTTTCTTCGTCTCGTCGTCGCGCTCGCAACTGATTCTGACTTCTCTTCGCGTCGATACGTGCTCGTAGTCGTTCTTCGCGATGAGCTCGACGAGCTTCTCCTTGGTCGACGCGCGGAACAAGCCGTTGAACTCGGGGCGCGCCGCATTTTTTGAAGAACCCAAAGGCAGCTTTCGCAATTCTGCGGCGCGAAAGGCGCCGGATTCGAGCGCAGCCGTCGGGACGGAGCTCAGGAGCGTCTTTCCAAACTTCACGTAGAGCAACGGCAGGACGCGACCCGAGGCGAGGACGTCGAGCGCGTCGCGCACGACGCGCCCGAAGAACTGATCCACCTCGCGGCTGTCGAATCCGACGTAAGGATGCTCCACCCCCGAATCCTCCGCGCTTATTCGGCAGTCCTCGAGTCCATCGTCGTCGTCGTTTTCGCTGCTGCTGCTGCTGACGAGCCTGTGGTAGGTGCGGTCTGGGTCGAACTGCGCCGCGAGTCCCGGCAGGGAAACGCGCTCGAACCGGACGGAAGCCTTCGCGTCGTGGTCGAAAACCGTCATAGTGGTTTGAGGAAAGTAGCAAGACGCGTTCGCCGCGATGTTCGCCGCCATGTCCACGCGACGCCTCACCTTTTCGATGCCGGCGTTGGTCCCGACGACCTCGACGCGAGATTCATTGAAGTCGACGCGCAGAAAACGAATGCCGTCGGATTGCTGCAGCTCCTTTACGTTTCGAAACTTTTTTCCTACGAAGAGGCCTACGGCGCCATCGGGGATATCCACGACAACTTTCATCATCGGGATGGACTCCCGAGAGCGCCCGTCTCGATAAGAGAGATTATCGTGATAATATCCGCCCCTCCTCATCATCCGAGCCTCATCAAACCGAGAACTCTACCTCTACTTCAACCGCAAATTCTCCGAACGCCCGAAAAAACTCGCGTGTCAAACACGCCACGACAGCACTCGACCCTTAACCCCGGTTTTGATTACAATTTACCAGGAAAGGCGTAGATGATGATGAAATTGGGCAAGACGGCCGCCTCCGTGTAGACGACGAGCTCGTCGTAGTTGAGGTAGTCTCCGACCTCGCCGACAACCGAGTCGTAGCCCGGGGGGGGTCGATCGAGGTGGAGCTCGGGTGCCGTGGTCTTGAAGGCCTTTCCGGCGGCGACGGAACAGACGAAAATGGCGCGCCATCGCTCGTGGCGGCCGTGGCTCGCGCGGCGCGGCCTTTCGGTGCGAAAAGCATAATCGTTAGACTTGCCCGAGGTCGCCGAGAGGTAAATACCGCGGCCGTACCGGAGGCCGCGCTTTTTTATGTTCGGTCCCGTGCCGGCCCTGGCGAGCTCGAAGCCGCGGGCGAGGATCGAGCAGAGCGCGCAGTCGTCGTTGTCGCAGGGCGCGGCGGCGAGATCGACCCCAAAGTCGCAAAGGCTCGATGTTCCGTGGTACCGGAGCCTCACGTTGCCGACGGCGGCCGCGTATCGCTCGAAGCGCTCGACGAGCGCGGGGCTCGGCGAGACTCGCAGGACATGCTTGACGATCGGTGGGGCGCTCTTGCGCCAGGCCTTGACGAAGTGCTGGGCGATCTCCTGGCGCCGCGGGCTCTGTCTCGTCAGGAGTGCTACCGAAAAGTCGCCGTCCGGTCCGACGAAGCATCGCTCCTCGTCGTCGCTCGCCGGCGCCGCGAGACGCCGTCTGAGCGCACGGCGCCGATGCTCCTCGCTGCAAAACCCACGCCACGCGGGCCGCACGCACCCGGGCAGCCCGCACTCGCGCCGTTCGGTTGGTGGTGCGGCCACGACAAACGGCGCCTCGCGGTCGGCGAGGCACGCCTCGCACCGGCCGGCTGAAGCCGGGTTATCGAGGGTGCATCGCGCGCACGACCACTCGGTCCTCTTAGCGGCGGCGGCCGCCTCGAAGTCGGCGCGGGACACGGCCAGCGCGATCTCCATCTCCACGTCCTCCATTCCCCTCGTTGGAAAAAGTAGTGTCTGCTAGCTTGAAGGGAAAAGAAAGAAAAGCCCCTGAGTGGAGATGGCGCCGCAGGTGTGCCAGCTCGAGGGGTGCGGGTTACCCGCACACTTCGACCCACAGAGTGGGATCACGCACGATTTCTGCGGTCGGACGCATGCCCAGCTGGCGCGGCAGAGGCCCCTTCGGCCGCCACACGGGGATTGCCACACCTGCAAGCTCGATAGGTGTTCGAAGGGCGTGTACTTCGACCGGGAGACGGGCCGGGTCCACGACTTTTGCTGTCGCACGCACGCCATGGAGGCGATGGCAGGCGGGGCCCACCCGCGGCCGAACCACACCCGAGCCGCTCCCTGCGGAGCTCCCCGGTGCGCTTTGCCGGGGTGCGCGTCCGAGCGATACTACGACGAGGGGACGAAGAGGGTGCACGACTACTGCGGCCGGACGCACGCCCGCGAAGCGGCGAGGCGTGGGCTGGTGCCTCCCTCGCTCGCGGGCATCGACGACGCCGGCATCGAGAAAATTTTTGGCGGTCGCGACGGCGGGTACCTGATCTCGGTCCTCAACGCCGACCACCCTAAAGTCGCGGGCGTCAAGAAACAGTTTGTCGAAACCTGGTACCATTCCGCTCGCGTGCCGACGGTGATCCGCGTGCTCATGATCCGCAACTCGCGCGACGTCTTCAACCATTACCAGGCGTACGCGGGAGCCAAGGGCAACGTCGAGCGTCGCTGGCACGGGACAGCTTCTGAGTGTCGCTTCGGCATCGACCTCGACCAGCCCCCCTGCACCTCGCCAACCTGCGCGGTCTGCTCTATAGTCGCCGAATCATTCTCCCTCTCCCTTGCCGGCACCTCTAGCGTCGGCGGCCAGCGACGCCAGCTCCGCTACGGGCAGGGCTTGTACTTCTCCAAGTGCTCCTCCAAGTCCAACGACTACGCCGAACACTCCGAGCGCGCCACTCCCACGGGTACCTACCGCGTCATGTTCCTCTGCAAGGTCGCTCTCGGCTCCGTACACCAAACCGCGAGACCGCAGATCGACGACGTCAATCCCATACTCAAGCAAGGCTACGACTCCGTCGTCGGCCTCACCACCGCCGACGGCGGCACCCTCAACTACGAGGAAACCGTCGTCTACAACGAACACGCTGCAATTCCCTCTTACCTTATTCTCTACCGCCTTTCCTGATGGGCGCAGGCGCCATATTTTCTGCTGGATGGCAAAATTTTCTTCTTTGGATGTAATGGATCCTTGATGACCGAGTCAACCTCCGCCTGTTGATTCGCTGAACTGACTGACTGAAAAAAAAAATTCCCCTCATCATCATCACGAGCCTGCTGCTGCTGCCTTTGGGACCGTCACTTTCTTCGATCATCATCAAAAATATTCTGTGTTATGAGTCTATCCTTCCCGCCCTTCTTTCCCTTGCGCGCGATCACAAAAACCTGCTGCTGCACCTCATCATCATCATCATCATCATCGTACTTTGAATCAAGCTGCGTTCGAGCTTGCGAAGGAGGGCAGTCACTACTTTACTTGACCGGTGTTCTTTTAGGCCATCGAGACTTCTCCCCATGCACGATGATGGCAAGCAACCCCCGTACAACGATACGTCGGCTCCACTTCTTCTCGTCGAGTTGTTGGACGCGTAGGGGTGAATGGAACCACGATGCCGCTGCGAATAATTTAGGGCTTTTGGTGTGGCGCCGGCGTTAAACCCTTTTTTTTTTTGGTTAAATAAACCCTCACCGAGGAGGAGGAGGGTAAGTAAGTAGTAGTAATATGGATGAGTTCTGGCAGCTCCCCGAGGAGAAGATGGAGGGAGAAGAAATCAGCGAAGGAGTGCGGCAGGGGTGGGTCGTGGGAAATCTGCTGCGGAAGACGAGCCCTCTGACGGACGAGAGGGTGGTGCGAATCCTGGAGCGCGCCTGCGCCGGGCGCGAGAGGTCGATCCAGGAGGTGCTCGACGACGGGTCGGCCGCTAGATGCCTCGACGGCGAAGAGCGCGAGGTTCGGGGGCTGGTTCCCAAGCTCCGGGGGTACCAGGGGGCCGCGCTCGAGTGGATGCTCGAAAGGGAGAGGGGTCCGTGGCTCGCGGAGGTCGGGTGGTCCCGGATCGACGTCGGGTTGTGGTTTAACCCGTTGACCGGTCGCGCGTCCGAGGCGCCGCTCGAGCGCCGCGAGGTCCCGGGGGGTATTTTGGCGGACGAGGTTGGCCTCGGGAAGACGGTGACCGTCCTCGCGCTGGTGCTTTCGGCGGGTCGGCGCGAGGTGACCGTTTCCGCCGCCTTTGGCGTAAAACGGTCTCAACCGGAAAAAGTCGCTTCGGGCGAGATGATGTGCCTGTGCGAGCGGGCGGCGGCCGACGGAGTGCCGTGCTGCGTGTGCGGGCGGCCGATTCACCCAGAATGCGGTAGCGGTATGGAGTGCGTCGCCTGCGAGATCGCGGGGGAAGAGTCGAGGCCGGGCGGGACGCTGATCGCTGCTCCGAGAGCGATTCTCGGGCAGTGGGAGGAGGAGGCGGCCCGGCACGCGCCGTCGCTCCGCGTGTTCCGGTACGAAGGTGTGAAGGCGTGCTGCGAGGCGAAGCGCGTCCCGGAACTGTCGCCCCGGCGTCTCGCCGAGTTCGACGTGGTGATGACCTCGTACGACGTGCTGACCAAGGAGGCGGCGAGGGTCGGGCGAGGCGGCGGTCGACGGAAGCGGTACGCGCGGATCGGGTCGCCCCTCGGCGCGATCGAGTGGGACCGGTGCGTCTTGGACGAGGCCCAGACCTGCGAGTCCGGGACCTCGGCGTGCGCGCGGGTTGTCCTCGGGCTGCGGGCGCGGGCGCGGTGGGCGGTCACGGGCACGCCCGTCGGTCGCAAGGGCTTGGACGACCTCAAGGGCCTGGTCGGCTTTTGCCGGGGGTCGCCCTGGGGGGACGACGCCAGGGCCCGCGACCGGATCTGGCGCCGCGCGACCCCCGCCCTGCTGGCGCCGGTGATACGACGGTGCGTGTGGCGCGCGACCAAGTCTCGCGTCGCGCTCGGGCTGCCGCGCGTACGTTTCGAAGACCGCGTGCTCGCGTTCAGCCAAGTCGAGCGCGTTTTTTACGAGGACCACGCGGCGAAAGTGACGAACGTGGTGTCGAGGGCCCTCGCGTCCACCACCGAGGCCCCCGCGCTCGTGGACTGGGTCGGGCCCCACCTCCTCGCGCTCCGCCAGGCGTGCTGCCATCCTTCGGTCGGATCGTCGGGCGCCGCCCTCCGCAAGCGCAAGAGGTTCCAGGGCTTCCACACGCTCGGGGAGGTGTTGGGGATCCTGTGTGTGGACGCCAAGACGGACCACGAAGAGGCCCACCGCTTGGTGGTGCTCTCGCGGTGCGGCCTCGCGGCCCTCGAGCTCGCCGCGGGCGACGAGGCCGAGGCGGCCGAGACTTACGCGTCCGCGCTCTCCGACGTCGACGCACACCGGCGGCCGATGGACGTGCTGGGCGATCTCGAGGCATCGTCGGGTGCTGGTGGTTCGTGGAAAGTGAAACGCGGCGCCTGGACGCGGGTCGAGGGGGTCTCGCGGTTCGAAGCCGAGAGTACCAAGCGGCTGGCGGCCGCGGCGTTCCGAGGCGAAGCGGCGGCCAGGCTCGAGGTGCTCTCGGGCGGCGTCTTCGAGGCGGTCGCCGAGCTCCAACCCGGCACCGTGACGCGCGTGAGCGCGAGGGCCCGGACCTGGCGGGTGGTTGTCCTGGAAGAAGAAGAAGAAGAAGAAGGGAATAAAGCGGTCTCGGAGGTCCGATTCTTCGAGGCGGAGGCCGACACGGACGGGCTCCAGGAGCTGCACGCGGCCCATAACTTAAACCTTCTGAGACCCGACCCGGCGCTCGCTCGCCGCGCCGAAAAGGTCGAGGCGCTCGAGCTCGCCTCGTACCGCGCCGAGCACGCGGCCTCGCGGGCCGCTCTTTTCGACGATTTTGGCCCGAAAATCGACGACCTCGAGATTCTTCCGGCGGCTTGGAATAATAATGCCGCGTCGACGCTGCGGCGAGACTTGGAGGGAATCGAGGCGCACAGGATCCGGTGCCTCTCTGCGCTCGAGAAACTCTCCTTGTTTCCGTCGGCCTCGGAGATCGCCGCGAACTCGCGGTGCCGCGCGTGCCGGGCCGACTTTGGCGCCGCGGGGCCGCCTTGTGCGCACTGCGGTTTGGAGCGGAGGCTCATCGAGCCCTACGAAAGGCTATTACACGTGTTCGAGCGAGACGTCAAGACCGACTCGCCCCCGATCGCAGCCCTAAACGCGCTCGCGGCCAGTCGGAAGCGCGTCGGCGCGCCCGCGCGGTCTCTCGAGCGCGCGCGCCTCCTGCAGCGCGAACTCGTCGCGATGCGCACCCTCTGGCGGCGCCACTTCGACCTCCTCTCGGAACTCGACACGCTCCGCCAGTCGAAGACAACCGTCCAGCTCGCCGAACCGTCGCACGTCGAGGCCCTCCCGCGAGAGGCGCGGACGATGTACGTCGCGGCTCGAGAACTGGAAGCGAGGACGGCCGAGATGCGCGCGCAGCTCGAGGACGCCCTCGCGAGGCGCCGCGCGGCCAGGTCTAAGCTCACCCACCTCCTGACCCGCCTCGACGACGACGACGAGCGCGACGACGAGCCGACGACCGACGCTCTCGTCTGCGCTATTTGCCTCGTGGCCGACGCGATCGAGCGCGCCGTGCTGACGGAGTGCGGCCACACCTTCTGCGGCCCCTGCGCCCGGAAAGTCGGGACCACCCAGGGTATCCGGTGCCCGACCTGCCGCGCCTTCCATCCTTGGCCGTCGGTTTCGTTTACGGTCGCGGTCGCTGCCGCGCCGTCCGAGATGGTCCGGACCTACGGCACGAAGATCGCCCGGATCGCGGACGACCTCGCAGCCGCCGCCAAGGACACCAAGTGCCTCGTCTTTTGCGAGTGGGACGCGGTCCTCGAGATTCTCTCCCATGCGCTCCGTCGTATCGATATACCTCACGAGCGCCCCGTCGGCTCGAGGGCGTGGGCCGCCAAAATCGCCGAGTTCAAGAAAGACGACCACCTCCGCGCTTTGCTCCTCAACGCGAGGACGGCCAGCGCGGGCCTCACGCTGGTCGAGGCCTCCCGCGTCTTCCTCCTCCACCCCCTCGCCTCGGTCGCCGCCGAAAACCAGGCCGTCGGCCGCGTGCACCGCATCGGCCAGACCCGCCCCTGCCTCGTCACGCGCTACATCATCCAAGACACCATCGAGCACAAACTCTACCACCACCGCCGCCGCCGCCAGGAGGAACTATCATCACAATCCTCGCCGCCGCCCTCCTCCTCCTCCGGATCCCTCGAAAGAAGAAAAAGTAGTAAAAGACGGCGCCGAAACTCCTCGACCGCGACGACGACGACGAGCCACACCCATCGCGCGGCCGCCCAGGCCGTCCACTCGGCCGCCGACCTCCGGTCCCTCTTCGACGTCGTCACGTAGTAGGAGGCCTCCTCCTCGGAGCGGCGGCGGCGAGGCCGTAGACCACCGACTTTGGAAGGTCGAGGTCGACGGCAACCGCCTTGGCGGCGACGGCGAGGGGTTGCCCCGCCGCGCGCCGCGCACCAAGGAGGCGAGCGGCGAGGGGGAGGAGGTCTCCTTCTTCGTCCACCGCAGCACCAGCAGCAGCAGCCACCCCCGCGTCGAGGACGATCGTAAACTCGCCGCGCGCGCGCCCCGCGCTCGATAGCCAGTCCCGCGCCTCTCCGAGCGTCCCGCGATAAACCTCCTGATGCGTCTTCGTGAGCTCGCGGGCGACGACTACTTCGCGCTCGGCGTCGAGGTCTGCGAGCGCACCGACGGTCGCCGCGACACGTTTAGGCGATTCGTACAAAACTACCGGTCGCAGCGCGGCTTCGGCGAGAACGCTCTCGAGCTTCGAAGTCTTGCGGGGCGCGAACCCCAAAAAGCAAAAACCCCGCGCGGCGTCGAAACCCGTCGCCGAAAAAGCGACCGTTGCCGCGCAGGGCCCCGGCAGGGCCACAACTTTCAAGCCCGCCGCCGACGTCTCGCGCACCAGCGTCGACCCCGGATCCGAAACCCCCGGCGTCCCCGCGTCCGACGTGAGAGCGACGACTTTCCCCTCTCGCATCCTCGCCACCAGCCGCGCCGCGCTCGCCCGCGCAGTCGCCGCGTCGTGTCGCTCCAGCTCCTTGCCCTTCCGCTCCACCCCGACCGCCGCCAGCAACGCGCCCGCCTTGCGCGTGTCCTCGCACGCCACCACATCGCACCGCTCGAGCGCGGCGATCCCGCGAAAACTCACGTCCGTCGCCTCGCCCAACGGCGTCGGCACCACGAGCAGCCGCGCACCCCCCGCGATGTCCGCCTCGACCTTGGCGATGGCGCGCTCGGCGAGCGGGCCCCACGATACACCGCGACAGCTCGCCACAAACATCAACGCGACGCGCATGGGAGCGAGCGCCTTGCGTCGACGACGACACGCGGGCCCGCTCCTCGCTCAACCTATCCTCCTGCCCCGCCGACACCACCACCTTGGTGTTGTCATAATAATGGCCAGGGAACTAATAATAACTACAAGTGCAGGCCAGTAAGTTCACCTAGTCCCAATCTCTAACCCCAGTAAGTTCACCTTCCCCCCCAAATCTCTAACCCCAGTAAGTTCGGCGTAAACCCACTCGTGCTCACACAAACTCCTTCGAGCTCGTCGCTCTCGCCTCCGCCAATCTAAGCTGCTTTGATCCGCACGCGCCGCTAACCTTTGAGTTTACTCTAAAACCCCCAGTATGTTCACACTTGGTCTCAGTAAGTTCACCTGGTCACTCAGTCCACCTAGTCCCAATCTCTAACCCCAGTAAGTTCACGTGGTCCCAGTAAGTTCACATATAGTGCGCGTGTAGACGCCGGGAGGGGGCTTATCGGCATTACGCAGCACGTGTGGGGTAGGGTGGAGTCGTCGACCCAGAAGAGGATATCCTCGGGGTTGCCGATCGACAGAGAGCCACGTCGAGCTGGACGTGGCAGAAGACGGGCTTGTGGGCAAGAGGACGCGAACCTCGCGGGGCGTCTGGTCCTGGCTCTTGTTGATCGTTTGGCGTAGGCGGGCCTTAAGCGATACAGGTTGGAGGAGCCTCGGTGACAACGACACGATCGATCATGTATCTGGTACCGTTGCAGTGGCCGTGCGACGGGTCGAGGTTGCGAAGACATTAAGCTCGCGCTCAAAGTCAGCATCCCGTTGGTTGTCAGGGAGTTGAAAACTCTACTGTAAAGAGCGAGGCGTCGTCTTCCGACCCAACCTAGTCGGCCGAAAAGAACTCCGACGCCTCGTCTCCGGGAAAAAAAAGGCCGCGGTCATGCGCGCGTTGTCAGCATCGACAACATCGTCTCGACGGGGCGTGAGAATGGCGCGCTGAAAGCGCCGCCGCGGGTCGTGGAAATAGTCTGCGAGGTCGCCGTAGACGGCTTGGAGGATCACTGTCTAGCTCTCGCGCCTACCTGATCCTTACTCTCGCGCCTACCTGATCCTTACCCTAAATCGAGGGACAAACAAACAAACAAACAGACAAACATCTGTCGATTAGTAGTTAGGAAACCCGCCGCCGTGAGATAATAATAATAAGGGAAAAGTCAAGTTTCCAACCACCATATAAGTTTGGTCACCGTAAACCTTCAACAAGTTTGGTCACTTAAGTTTGGTCAATCCGTCTCTTGGTTGACTAAACTTGTACTCTCAGAGAGCAAACATACGGTTCGATGACAAAACAAGGCCCGCCGTGATCAAGCTTTCAGCGGTTCTGCACGTCGCGCTGTGACTCCGGATCGTCCTTCGACTTCGAAACGAACACGGTATCGATGCGGGCTTCGCTCAGGTCGAGCGGGAGCGTGGTGGTAACACGCCGACGTCGGTTGACCACGACGCCGAGAAAGAAAACAAGAAGTCGCGTGCCCAGGCGAAGGTAAACGACTATGAGAGATCGCCGAGTACGCTGTCGCAGCTCAGAGCGCGCAAATACGAGGCTCCACTTTACTCGATCTGACCAAGATGCCAAGTTCAGCAGGTGTGTTCTCGAGGCCGACTTGCAGCAGATGATGTTCGACACGGGCGGCAAGTTGACGGCGTGTACAACATGGTCTACAGCGCGACAGCGCTGTCGTTCAAGTGCTATATGCAAGATGCAGCGTTTATGTGCGTGCTGCTCGTTGTGATGTGCAAGTAGAAAATACCGTCGCGTGTGCTAAAAGGCACACCTGCTCCGAACCTTCTTGCCGACAAAGATCCAGCTATCGCGCGAAGCACTTCTGCGAGGCCGTGTCGGTCCTCATCAAGGGCTTTATGGAGGGCAAGTCAGGCGGCTCGCTGGCCGGTTAGCACCCGGAAAGTCCGTGTTGGGATGGGGTTCGCTCGGTTGGGCAGAGCGCGACGGACAGGTCGATTGTTCGTGGACCAACACGTCCGCGGCCTGCGACGCTTTTGCACGACCTCGCACAAGACGGCGCAGTGGCGGTCCACCATCAACAAGTCCGTCCTCGTCCCTCGCCTCTGCCCCAACTGCGTGATTTTCCTCCGTGATTCCGTACCGGCTCCTGCCGGTCCGGCCTGGCTCCCATGCTCGGGAGAGGTCTGAAGTTAGTTAGTTAGTCAGTCAGGCGGCTCTTCTCGGCATATGCGTTTGATAGACATCTGCAACAATGTCATCCGCTAAAGGCACGAGATGACGAACCGGGATCGTTCGCTGTAGTCTGTCATAAACATCGAACTAATAAGGCGCATCCGAATAATCTTGGGCGACGAAACAGCGTGGTATCAGCGTTGTCTTGCGCAGGCCTTGTTTGTATATGTTGTTCTGCGAGTGTTCGCATGTTGATGCGTGTGTATGGTCAAACTTGGAGGCATTCAATTTGGTGTGATCAAATTTCGAACAATCACATCAAACTTGTCATATTTTAGACTCGTACTGGATGACAGGGTTAGAATTACAGGGGTGGTGTCGGCGATCTTCCGGAACGAGGCTGTCGACGTCTTGACATCCCTTCGCGCCGCAGCTTGTATTTGCCGACTTTCTCGTACAGTGCTCGACGGTGCAGCAGCAGCTCCCGGGGAGATCTTGCGGCAGGGCGGGGTTGTCGAGATGCGCGAGGAGGAGGAGGATAAGGAGGTGTTCTCTTACGGTCGTGCGAGTTGTTTATGCTGGCGTAACGGCACGTGCTCGCGTTGCCGTCCCATGATCAAGCTGGACAGCTAACTCCGGGTCGGGTACGCGACGGTGAGGAACTCCTGAACGTGGTCCTGTACGGTCCCGCACAAGTGTGGGACTACAATCTTTGGGTGCTCGAGGGGCGTTGCTCGCGCAGTTTCTCGAGGTCGTCGAGTTTCGCGTTCTCAACCCCGAGTCGATTATCAAAGACGCGCTCCCTCTCGAGTTTTGGGATGCAGAATGGGGTGATCCGTCTCACGCAGACCGTGTAAGTCTGGTGTCCTATGTCCGCGTGTTGTTGAAGAATGACGCACAACCACGGCAACACCACCGTGGTGAGTCGCGGTTTGGGTGGCTTCTACGAACGATGGAAGGTATGAGAATGGGCCCAGCTTAAGTACGCCAAGCCGTGGGAATCTGCTCTCGGGGCCGCGTGTCGCTGCCCGCTCTCCTTGCGTATCGCCGTGCTGTCTTAGGACGGACCTCCTTCTAAAGCGGTCATGGGGGGGTGTCCATGCCGCGCGTGTAACGCCACGGTAGATTCTGCGTAGCTGCAGCACCTAGCTCTCGTTTTTAAAGCATTTTCGCACCAAAAGCGCTCACGCGCCCCCTTAAAAAGCCTCCTTAAGTTTGATTTAAAAAGCCGAAGTTTGGTCAATACTGTGGAAGTTTGAGGAGTAGTGATCAAACTTGTTGACCAAACTTACAAGGAAATTAATCAAACTTGAAGGGTTGATTGATCAAACTTAATGCAACTTCGGAGTGACCAAACTTAACTGACCTAACTTCTATGGAAAGTGACCACACATGTGAGTTTTTTTCCTTAATCATACATCAAAATCGAGCAAACATGAAAGAAATTCACCAAACTTTTTGACCAAACTTGACGGATCCCTAATAATAATACTATGAGCTATCGACGTGACGGCTGAACAAAGCGACCGTGATAGCGATTTGTTGGACGACGACGACGACGACGACAAAAGGACTGCAGCACATTCGATGATGATGAAGACGAGAGCCCCGACGAATCGGCGCCACTTTCGCATCGCTGGCGTGGCTGCGCTTTGCATCCAAGTCCTCCAAGCGCAGACATGTGGCCTAGGCAACCGGCTGCGATGAAGGTGAGGCCGCCGCCAAAGCGACGAAAGATGGCGCGCCGCTCTCGTCGAGCCGACATGGAAAAAAGATGAGTCCGTAGACAACGGCTCTTACTCTGTCTACATGCTCGAGAACCAGTGCCACAAAACGTACACCGCGTCCTCGCAAGATCGGTCCTCTCGACTGACTGACTGACTGACTCACTCGAGAAGCGCAAAGCGTCCCGCACAATTTAATTTCTCGTCGCGCAATAGCCACCCATTGGGGGCTGGCCGTCGTCGTAGTGCACGCAATCAGATGAATGGTGCCCCCCCCGCGCTCAAAACAAAGATGTTTTTGAACTGAAATTGGGATGTGAGAAGAAGTGTAATGGTGGGGACGTGGTGCAGGGGTAAGTAAGTGTCCTCAGAAGAACAACAGAGGTGGTGAATTCAAGTTGAGGCATCTTCTTTTTTTTCGATAAGGCTTACTTACCCTCGTCGAAAATAGTATTGGATTCAGACTTATGGTTCAGACTTATCTTTTTGTGATGAAGGGCGAAGCGCCTCTCTGGCGGCAGATTCAGTGGGGCAAGGAGATGAGCAAGTCGCGGCCGGAGGCGATTTTGTCGCTGGTCGCCACCGAGGGCGACCGGCTGAGCGCTCGGAATCTGGCGACGGCCGCGCACCGCGTGGCCAAGGTGGGGGGAAAAGGTGTGCAACGGGATCCGCGCGTGGCGGTGCTGGCCGACGCGTGTCGGCGGCGCGTCGGCGAGTTCGATGCGCAGAACCTCGCCACGACGGCGTGGGCGTTCGCCAAGGCCGGGGTGAGGGCACCGCTGCTTTTCGAGGCGATCGAGGAGGCGGCGACGGTGGGGTTGTTCTTCAGCGCGCAGGGGTTGGCCAACACGGCGTGGGCGTTTGCGACGGCGGGGGTCGAGGCGCCGCGGCTCTTCGAGGCGATCGCCCGCGAAGCGTGGTGGCGTCTGGGGGACTTCACGGCGCAGAACCTCGCGAACACGGCGTGGGCGTTCGCGAAAGCGAGGGTCGAGGCGTCGCGGTTGTTCGACGCGATAGGGGAGGAGGTGGGCGGGCGGTCGCGCGAGTTCAGCGCGCAGGCGTTGGCGAACACGGCGTGGGCGTTTGCGACGGCGGGGGTCGAGGCGCCGCGGCTCTTCGAGGCGATCGCGCGCGAAGCGCCGCGGCGCCTGGGCGACTTTACGGCGCAGAACCTCGCGAACACGGCGTGGGCGTTCGCGAAAGCGCGCGTCGAGGCGGTCGAGCTGTTTGATGCGATCGCGAGGGCGGCGCGAGGGCGGATCCGGGAGTTCGACTCGCAGGCCCTCGCGAACACGACGTGGGCGTTCGCGACGGCGGGCGCGGCGGCTCCCGAGTTGTTCGAGGAGGTCGCGGGCGCGGCGCCGGCGCGGCTCGGGTCGTTCCGGCCCCAGGAGCTCGCGAACACGGCGTGGGCCTTCGCGACGGCGGGCGTGGATGCCCCCTTGTTTTTCGAGACGCTCGCGGTCGCGGCGCGCGTTCGGTCCTTCAACGCGCAGGACCTCGCGAACACGGCGTGGGCCTTCGCGCGGGCGGGGGTCGCGGCGCCGCGGCTCTTCGCGGCCATCGCCGAGGCGGCGCTCGGGCGGCTCAGCGCCTTCAGCGCGCAGGGCCTCTCTAACTTAGCCTGGGCGTTCGCGGCGGCCGGCGTTGCCGCGCCGCGACTCTTCGAGGCTATTGCCGGGGCCTTTGTCACCAAAAAGTTTGAGTGCACGGCGCAGAACATCGCGACCACCGCGTGGGCTTTCGCGTGCGCCGACTGGAACGACCCGTGCTTCCTCGCCGACCTCGCCGCGGCGGCGGCCGTCGCGGGCCTCGGCGGGCGCGACCTCTCGCAGCTCCACCTCGTCGCCCTGCACTGCGAGCTCGCGGGCGGGAGCCCGGCGTGGCGTTTCGAGGAGCGCCAGATGCTCCAGGCCGCCTACGAGAGCGCGACGCCGCGGCCCTCCCGGCTCCAGAGGGACGTCTCGGCCGCGCTCGAGCAAATCGGCTGGGCCCACGTATTCGAGCACGTGACGGCCGAGGGCCTCTCCCTGGACATGGCGCAGCCCCTCGCCAAGCGGGCCGTCGAGGTCGACGGCCCCTACCACTTCCTCAAGGAGGCGACGTCGTCGTCTTCTTCTTCTTCGGCAAGCTGCGGCACTAGGCGGGTGGAGAACGGTGCGACGCGGTTCAAGTCACGGCTGCTGCGGCGCCTCGGCTGGGAGGTCGTCCGCGTGCCCTTCTACGAGTGGGCCCGCCTCCCCGAGGAAGGACAGGCCCCCTATCTCCGGGCCAAGCTCCTCCTCTGACCTGAAAAAAATAAAAAGCTCCTCCTCTGACCTGAAAAAAAAAACTGAAACAAACTGAAAAACTGAAACCCCTGCTTTTGCATTCAAATTGTGCATCATCATCGAGTCGTGTAGTTGATTAAGTACGCTGTATAATATAGCACAACAAAAAAGATGGTGATGTTGTGGTGGGTGTTGATGATTGTTGTAAGAGAGCTGCGTTCCGCCCGGAGCCTCGAGTGCAGCAGCACCACCACCTCCAGCAGCAGCCGGGCGCGGTCCGAGATGTTCGGGCTGATGAAGCGCGCCACGGGCCCCGAGCTCGATTCGCTCGTGGGTTTGGCGCGGCCTCTGCGGAGCGCCAAGGAGTACACGATCGTGCTGGGGGCGTACGGGCGGACGCGGCAGGCCGCGAGGGCCGTGGAGTTGGTGGAGGAGATGCGCGAGTCGGGGATCGAGAGCGTCGTGAGCTACAACGCGGCCATCGCCGCGTGCACGCGCGCCAAGGCGTGGCGCCAAGGTCTAGAAATTTTTGATTCGATTCGAAATCCCGACGTGGTGAGCTTTAACTCGGCCATAGCCGCGTGCGACGCGGGGGGTCGGTGGGAAAGGGCGTTGTGTCTCGTCGCCGAGATGCGGGACCGGGGTCTCGAGCCCGACGCGGTCTCGTATACGTCGGCGATGGCCGCGTGCGGCAAGGCGAAACGAGGTCGAGAGGCGGTCGCGCTCCTCGCGGAGATGCGCGATTCGAGCGTCGAGCCGACGATCGTGACGTTGAACGTGGCGATATCGGCCTGCGGCGACGCGGAGACCGCCGAAGCGCTGTTCGAGGAGGCCAAGGGTCTGGGTCCGAACGCGTTTACGTTCAATTCGGCGATCGCGGCGTGCGGCGACTGGCGGCGCGCTCTAAAGATCCTCGAGGAGATGCGAGCGAGCGGCATTCCGCCCGACGTCGTGAGCTACAACGCGGTTATGGCCGCGTGCGAGCAGAGCGGCGAGTGGGCGAGGGCCCTGGAGGTGTTCGAGGGCATGGAGGCGACGCCGAACGTCGTCACGTACTCGACCGCGATAGCCGCGTGCAAGAGGGGCGGCCGGTGCTCTCGCGCGCTCGCGTATCTCAACGAGATGCGTGGTCGCGGGCTCGCCCCGAACGTCGTGACCTACACGGCGGCCGTGGGTGCCTGCGACACCGAGGCGGCCTTGAGACTCGTGGCGGAAATGCGGGCGGCGGGCGTCGAGCCCAACGCTCGAACGTACGCGTCGGCCGCGCGAGCTTGCGCGCGCGAACGACGATGGGAGGTTGCGTTGGGTCTTCTCGTGGAGATGCGGGGGCTCGGGATCGCGCCGACCCTCCCCTTCTTCAACGCGGCGATCGCGGCGTGCGCGGACCATCCTCGAGCAGCGTTGAAGGCGTTCGACGAGATGCGCGCGTCGCGCCTCCGGCCCGAGGTATCGACGTACGCGGCGCTCGTTTCTGCCTGCGCGGGCGCGGGGGCCTGGGACAAGGTGCGGGCTATCCGCGAGACCATGCGCGCCGAGGGCATCGAACCGGACGCCAAATTCCGGTCGGCCGTCGCGTCGGCCGTCGGCCCCGAACAGTGCGGTCGCGTTCCGGCCGAGCCGGGCGACCAGCTCTCGTACGCGATCGCGATTTCGGCCTGCGGCAAGGCCGGCTGCGTCGCCGAGGTCGCGGCCCTCGTGCGAAAAGCGGGGGATCTCGCGGACCCTCCGATGCGCGCGGCGGCCATATCGTATTGCGCGCGAGCGGGCGACTCGGACCTCGGCGTCCGACTCTTCCGCGAAGCGACGACCGCGGGCGCCGTCGACGCGACCCTCTACTCCGCCGCCATCAAGGCCGCCGCGCGCGCTGGAGATTGGGAGACGGCGCTGTCGATCTTCGAGGAGGCTCGAGACTTGTTTCGCGTCGTCACGAGATATCTCGCGGGACCGGTAATTTCCGCGTGCGACGCGGCGGGCGAGTCGGAGAAGGCCGAGAAGGTCGTCGTCGCCGCGTGGGACGCGTACGCGCCGCGCTGGACCCCGCACGGCCTCGACCTCCTGCGCCTCTCGAGCGCCGAAGCCCGCGCCCTCCTCCGCCTCGCTCTCCTCGACGCCCGCCGCCGCCCGAAAGACCGCTTCTACTATTCGGGCGCCGAGATTCTCGTCTCGTGCGGCGCGGGCAGGCTCCGCGCCGCGGTCGTCGACCTCCTCGACACCGACGATACTCTCCGGGAGTGCTTTTCTTATCATCTTCTTGGGGATGAAGAAAACCACCGCCGGGGCCGCCGCCTCGTTTCAATTAAGCCCCTTCCGAGATGATGATAGAGGAGGGTCGTCGGGGGATGGCGGCCCGCACGGCATCCCTCGCGGCGCGCGTCTGGGAGAGCCCGGCCGCGCGGAGGGCCACACCCAGGCGGAACCGCGCGTCCCGGAACACCTGGGCGTCGGTGAGAAAGGAGGGCTCCGAGGGTTCGAAGTTCTGGACGCCGTGTGCCTCGGTCGCTCTCGTCGCCTTGAAAGGGTCCGCCGCCGCGGCCTCCAGCCGCGCTCTGTACGGCACCGATGCCGCCAGCTTTTCGAGGGCACGACCACGCGCCATCTCCGCCCGTTCCGCCCTTTCGAGGGCCTGGCGCCTTTTCGCCACCTGGGCCTCTCGCAGCTCTTCCCGGTACGCGGCGCGCTCGGCGCCTTTTCTCGCGACCTCCGTCGACGTTCGCCGCCGCTCGCGCTCCAGAGACGCCGCTTCGGCTTCTGCCGCGGCCCGCTGCGCCGCAACGGCCGCGCGGTACGCCGCGATCGCCTCCTTGTTTGCACACTGCCGCCGAAGGCTCGGTTTCTTCTTTTTCTCTAGAACTAACTCCGCGTCTCGAGCCGCCGCCGCCGTCGTCGTCGTCGTCGTTTCCCGGAGTCGCGCGAGCTCCTCGCGGAGCTCCCGGCGTCGCGCCGCGAGCCGCGCCCGCTCGCGCTCGGCCGCCGACCGCTTCGCGGCCTCCTCGTGCGCCTTGGCGAGGGTTGCCCTCGCGCGCCGGTCGAAGGCTTCGCGCCACGCTCGACGTGCCGCTTCGACGCCGCGACGCTCGCGCCGGTACGCGTCGATCGCGCGAAAACGCTGCCACCGCTCCCGCAGCGCGCGCTCGGACCGCGCGGGAAACTGGAGCCGGAGCCGCTCGAGCACCTTCCCGCACCCGCCACCCTGCCGCGCGCACGCCTCGAACGCCGCCATATCCTCTTTCTCTTCCCGCTTCCAGCGCGCCGACCCTTCCATTTCTGCCGCGTGCTCCGCCGCCCGCGCGGCGTCCGCCGCAGCCCACGCCGACCGCGCCGCGGCCGCTTCGGCGCGCAACTCCTCGCGCACCGCCTCCACGCCCTCGTCCCCGCCCTCACCCAGAGACGTGTCCTCCTCCTCTTCCTCGCGAACCGACCGCCGCGCCGCCGCCGCCGCAGCCGCCGCCGCAGCCGCCGCCGCCTCGAGCGCGAGGCCCTCGGCCTCGAGATTCCTCCGCGCCTCCACCAGCACCCGCGCCGCGACCACCACCGCAGCAGCCTTTTCTTCTTCTTCTTCATCTTTGCTCGACGACGCCTCGATGACGCACGCCTTGAGCTCGCGCCACCGGCGCACCATCTCCGAACGGTCTTCTTCCCCCGGCGCGACCCGCTCGAGCCGCCGGTACGTCTCGGCCCACTCCCCCCGCGCGCCGCTCAACCGCCAAGCGGCCCGGTGCTCCCTGGAAAACACCTCGAGCCGTTCGATGGCCCGAACTATTCTCTGGTTCTCCTCCATACTACTTACTGCAACTCCTCCTCTAGCGCGCGTTAATAATTTCTTCTTTTTTTTTTTTTTCATCAGATGATGAAAAAAAGATTAAATTTCGGATGATCCGTAACTTTTTGTATCCAAATGCTCCTGCTGCTCCTGGTGGTGCTCTTTGCTGCTGGCGTCGCCGGCGACGAGAAACCGTGCACCACGTGCGAAGAGTTCGCGTCCGAGTCGGGCATCCTAGTCCGCGTCATCGAGTGTCTCAAGTCGACGACCACAAAAACCGAATGGATGGCGCCCCTCTCGTCCATTGCCGACTGCGTCGGAGACCAGGTGTCGTCGGTCTACGAGGAGCGTGCCTCGATGCTCCTCCGACACGACCTCCCCTACACGAATCTGGAAGAGGAGATGGCAGACTGGTTCACCTCCTTCGGCTTGGCCTTCAAGCAGTCGACCTTCGACCGCGTTCGGTGCTACCGCGTCCAAGACGGGTGGACCGGCCGCAACTCAAACACCTTAACGCGTCCCCCCTGTCGCTTGTCCCCAAATAAACTCGCGGCCGAGCTGATCTCGAAGCGCAAATTCCTCTGCCAGATGAACGGAAATCGCTTGCTGCCGCTCAGACTCGAGAGCGAACTTCACTTCGACCGTTCGCTCTCCTGCTGCGCCGACAACGCATCCCACACCATCGACGCCCAGCTCGCGCTCGCAAACCTCTCCAAAGGCCTCGCTGGCTGCCAAAAATTGCCGTTTCTTCACAACCAGATCGACCTCACGTGGGCGACCGCCGACCTGCAGGCGCTCGTCTTCTTCTCCACGAACAAGGACGCGCCCGCGCACAGATCGACCAAGCTCGCCGTCGCCCGCCGCATCCACCGCATCCTCCACCAGCTCATTAATCTTGGTGCTGGTGATGCCGCCGCCGGCCTCGACTTCGTCACACTTTCCCCGACCGACGCTCGTACCTTTCGGTGCGACTGCCTCGACCCGCCCGCAATATCCTGATTTTTTTTTGGCTGGGATTTCGATTCGCTTCCTTTCACACTCGATCCTCGATGAGGAGACTCTTGTGTTTTTTCTTCTGAGCCCCCCGCGGGATAAAATAATTACGTGGCGACCCAGAAGAAAAAAAAACCTTGTGTTGTTTGTTGTTGTTGTCTGGCGGACATTTTCTTCCTCCTCCTCCTCTGAGATGATCCTCAGATCTGTTTCGATTTTGGGAGTTGCTTGAAATTGTTAGAGAGCCGACTAAACAAACTGTCGCCGAACTTGAACAGGGTGTGCGGCGCGTTTTTCGTGCGCAAACGACGCGCCTTGTTGTTGGAGCCGCTCTAAGCGGCGCACCATTCACCACTTACAATCGCGGAGATCCAGTTATTATTCTGCGCGGTATGTGAAAGTTTCTAGTGCACTCCGAACAGTCCACTACCCGCAGCTTGGCATCATATGTACGTATCCAAGGTGTGTCGGTCGGTCGGTCGGTCGGTCGGTGGGGATGTATACCACCAAGACATCGCCGCGCCCCGCCTCACTCCACGCGTGTGATGATAGGCCACTTCCTCCCTCATATATTATAGAGAGGCGCCATATGTGTATTAAGAATACTTCTCTCGACGAAAGTCCGCAACTACTGAGTAGGATGACCGACGACCGTTCTTCATCTTAGGCCTCAACGGATCAATAGGGCATTAGGGACCAATGGTCCTCCTCCTTGGAATCATCATTGCTGCTGCCGCCGCCGTCGGGGTGTCGTCGGCGTTGTCGCTGGCGTCGGCGTCCCTGGACTTGACCAGCGGATATCTCTCGCTGGAATTCAGCGCCAACGTCCAGAGCGCGACGCTCAACGCGAGTACGATCGAAATCCTAGCCAACAGCACCAACAACCTGGGATGGCGGAGGCGGTACCGGCTGACGGGGAGGATCGAGGGTGTTTTCGAGGATACGAACTCGTCGACTACGGCCTACGTCATGCTGCTCCAGGACGACTACCTCAACATCCTGTTTCGCGACGGGCTCGCGTCCGCGGCGGCAAACGCGTACGTCCAGCTCGACGCCGGGTGCGTGCGCGGTGTCGCGCCCGCAACGCCGTCCGCGGCCTACGGCCCGGCCTTGTTCGACACCTACATCGCCGATGCCTATCCGCCGTCGATCGTCAAATACGCGATCGACATGAACTTGGGGACGCTGAGCGTCCTCTTCGACGAGCCCGTGAACCGGAGCACGTTGGATCTGTCGCTGGTCGTGATCATGTCGTCCTCGAGCACTATTTCGTCCGAGGCCACCACCACGCTCACGAACGACGGCCTCGTGTTGGCTCCGCTCCCGTGCCACGAGGTCTTGGTGTATTCGGACGCTCCGACGACCGCGCCGTCGTCGACCGCGACTCGGACGACGGTCGCGCCTACCGTTGTTCTTGTCAACGCGACGACGACGACGACGACGACAAGGGTGAGTTCGAATGCGACGACGACGGCGAAGAACACGACCAGCACAGACGCGTCTCCTCCCGACGACGCGTGGGTCGTGTGCGAGAACAGGTCCAAGCTCGAAGATAGTTTGTGGATCAACGCGACGCTCGGGAAGACGAACGCTGACCTCATAAAGTCACGTTCGCCGCTCGCGACGACGTTCGCGTTGACGTACTTGGCCGTCACGGGCGGCGCGGTCAAGGACATGGCCGGAAACGACCTCACGACGAACTTCTGGACCGTGTACGAAGGCCAACCGCCGTACGCGTGGGTCGGCGACGCGACGGCGCCCGAGCTAGAAACGTTCGACCTCGACATGAACGCGGGCGTCCTAACGCTTCACTTCTCGGAGACCATCGACACCAGCGAGCTCAAGGTGTACGAGATGATCCTTCAGGAAAAAGCCAACGCATCGGCCGGGGGGCTCGTGCACGAACTGCGCGGCGGGCCGGGCGTCGGGAGCCGCGTTATCGCGAACGAGGACGTCGCCGACGTCGAAATCGCGCTGAGCGAGGCCGACCTGAACGAGATCAAGCGCAAGTCCCGGCTCGCCATCGACATTTCATCGACGCACATCGCATTTGCCGGAGCGAAGACGTTCGTGGACACGGCGTTTCCGCCGAATGCCGGGGTCCAAATCTCGACGGATAGCGCTCGGGGAGCTCGGGCGTTTACCAAAGACACGACGCGACCCAGCTTGGAGAGGTTCGCCGTCAATCTCGACGCCCGCGAAATTTATCTCGAATTCGACGAAACAATAAACGCGTCGTCGTTGGACATGTCGATGCTCGTGCTGCAAGACGAGCGCAAGTTTGTCGCGACGACGACCGAGACGTTCTCGCTGCGGCGGCCCGACGAGCCGAGGGGGTCCAAGGTCACGACACCGGCCGCGACAAATCTCACCATCAGCCTCGGCGCTCGCGATTTTGCCAAGATAAAGCTGAGCGAGACGATGGGTGCGTCGACGGACACGACCTACTTGGCAGTCGTCGCGGGTGCGATACGCGACATGGCCGACAACCTCGCGCGAGAGCGTTCGGTCTACAACGCGCTCGCGGCGTCTCATATCACGCTCGACGCGACGGCGCCCATCCTCGAGGCGGTCTCGCTCGATATGGACCGGGGAATTTTGGCGCTGGCTTTTGACGAACCAGTCGCGCGCTCGTCGTTGGACTTGAGTTTGTTGAGCATTCGCGGCGGCGAGACGACCGACGACGTTCCCGAGGTCGCGATCGGCACCTTGGGAAGCACGACGGTTGCGTACGCCGACCAGACGACGGAAACGACTTCTTCTTCTTCTTCTGGTAATGATGATGATCGTCTTTGGGCGGCGGTGGTCGAGCAACTCGCGTTGGTCGACGCGCCGCTGAGTTCGACAAACGCGGCCGAAGTGCTGCTCGTCGCCCTCGAAGACGCCGACCTCAACGCGCTCAAGCTCGTCGACGGCGTCGCCGACGCGCGCGAGACCACGTACCTTCAAACGTCGCAAGCCGGCTGGGTCGCCGACTATTTTCCCGAGAACTCGGCGGCGCGCGCGATTGATTACGCTGCCTCCAACTTCACCGCCGATCGCACGAAACCAAAGCTCGCGTCGTTCGAGCTCGACCTGAATACCGATTCGCTGACGCTCGTAGCGGACGAGCCGTTGCGGTCGACGTCGGTCAACGCGTCGTACTTCGAGTTGTCGTCCAAGCCGAACGGCGGCGGGCATGTCGTGCGTCTCACGGACCTCACCGGGCCCTCGAGGCGCGGCCTCGACGGACTCCGCGTTCGACTGGAGATGTATTGGGCCGAGATCGATGCCGTCAAGGTCGACGACGCGCTGGGATCGTCTATCCCTCAACAAAAATGGCTCTCGCACAAGCTCGAGTTCGTCGTCCAAGGTGGTGGTGGTGGTGGTGGCGGCGCGTCCGACATGGCCGGGAACCCGCTGGCGGAAATCGTCGCGGCGACCAACGAGTCGATTCCGTGCGGCCGCGTCGTCGAGGACACGACGCCTCCCGAGCTGTTGAGCTTCGATTTGGAGACGACCGACTACAACCTGACGCTCCGATTCGACGAGCCCGTGCAACCAGCGACGCTGCGCGGCGACGGCTCGTGGCGGCTCCAGCGGTCGAGATCCGCGGATTCCGGCGCTGCCGTAGAGCTCGCGTCGCTCGCGGCGTGGGGCGACGACGACTGGCGGCGGACGATCGTCGCGAGACCTTCCGCGGCCGTTAGGTCGACGCTTTCTGGCCGCGCCGACCTCGGGAGGCTCCAAGCGAACACGTACCTGAGCGTCGTCGGCGACGACGGCGTGCTCGACGCTGCTCGCAACGGTCTCCTCGAAATCGTCGACGGACTCCAGCTCGGCCCGTCGGTGCTCTCTTTCGAGCTCGACATGGATTCGGGGGAACTCCTTTTGGACTTGTCCGAACCGATCGACATGTCGTCGTTCGACGCTACGGGTCTCGTGTTGCAGGCGAGCGAAGAATATAACGAAAACGTCGACCGGTTGACGCTGTCGTCCGAGTCCGCGGTAACCAAGGTCCGAGGATCCCGGGGAGCCTCGGTGCGCGTGGCATTAACCGCCGACGACGTCGACGAGATCCGGCTTTATTCAGATCTCTCGCGCGGCAACGCGAGCACGTGGCTCGTTGCTGCCTCGGACGCGACGAGCGACGTGGACGAGGGCGGCATTTCGCCAAACGCTCTCGTCGAGGCGTGGTCCTCCAGCTCCGGCTCGGCGGCATCGCTGCGGGCGAAGGTCGTCTATCCCGACACAACGCGCCCGTCGCTCCTCTCCTGCACGCTCGACCTCAACTCGGACCTGATGACCTTAGAATTCGACGAACCCGTGCGCGCGAAGAGCCTCGAGCCCCGGCTCGTGCACCTCGTCCTTCGAGGAAAAGAAGAAGCCAGGCGCACGGCGGCTTTTTCGCATAGCGTCGCGCTGTCGGAGGGGTCGACGGCGCGAAACGACGCCGCGACCCTCTACGTCGACCTCTCTCGCCTCGACTCGGCAAAGCTCAAGGTTGGCGTCGGCGCCGCCGCCGCGGCCGCCGCGAATACGACGACCAAGTGGTGCGCGGTGGACGCGCACGCCGTCAGCGACTGCGGCGCCGGCGTTTCGTCGTCGTCGTCGTCGTCGTTCGAGGGGGCGATGTCCTACGCGGGCGTCGCGAAGGTCGCCGAGATCACGCTGGACACGACGCCACCAACTCTGGAAAAGTTCGTGCTCGACATGGATGCCGGGGCCATTCTTTTGACGTTCGACGAGCCCGTCAACACCTCGAACGTCCGTCCGCTCGAGGTCGCCGTCTCGCTCGCAGACGATCAGACCAGCGCCGCCGCAACCTACGCCCTCGCATGTTCTTCCACCACAAAAACTTTCGGCAGTTTTGCTTTTTTCGACGAATCCGCGACGATCGAGCTGTGCGACGCCGACTCGCGGGCGATCGCTTCGTCCGCCGCCAAGGGCGGCATCTGCGCGGACGTCGCGAGGTGTTATTTGTTCTTTGGGTCTCGGCTCGCGTACGACGCGGCCGACCCGCCGAACGCGGCGCTGTCGGTGGACGTCGAGTACGGCATTCAAGCCGCGGAGATCGTTGCCGACGTCACGCCGCCAGAGCTCGTAGCGATCGCGCTCGACCTGAACGCCGGCGTCCTAAAGCTCACCGCCGACGAAATAATCGACGCGAAGTCCGTCGACGTCGATGCCGTCACGCTCCAGTCGGCGCGGTTCAACGACGGCGTCGCGACGCGCACTTTCAAGGCCGAGAGGGGCACCGCGGTCCGAAAAGCGAACGAAAGAAACGCGACGACGATCGCGATAGCGCTCGGACGGGACGACTTGGACGCCGTAAAGGCCCTGAGCGGCGTGGGCTTGGCCCTCGCGGCGTCCTCCGCCTACGTCTCGCTCCGCGCGGGCGCGTTTTCGGACGTCTTCGGGAACGCTGCCGAGGCGGTCGAGGAGTTTACGGGCTCGGGGCCCGCGGAAACCTTTACGCCGGACGCGACGCGGCCCAACCTCCTCGCGGTGACGAAAATATCCGAGACGAGGAAGATATTGTACGCTCTCTTCGACGAGCCCGTCGATCACGAACGCGTCAACCTGTCCCAGTGGGTCTTGCAACCGGCGGCGACCTACGAGGAAGCGACGGCCCTCGCCCTCGACGGCCTGGGCGTCAACGTCTTGGAGCCCGGAATCGACGCCGACGCTCCCGACCCCGCCGACCCCAACGCGCCCTACTCGACAACCGTCGCGCTCCAACTCAGCGACGCCTACGAGGAGGCGCAGTCCCTGGGGTCGCTGCAGTCGCAGGACACGGCCCGGCTCTCGCTGGGGCCGTTCGCCGCCCGGGACGCCGCGCTCGCGGACCCAAACGCCGTCGCCGGCGACGTCGTAGACGCGCGAAACGACTACCCCAACACGGGCGGCGCGCGCGCCGTCGAGGTCGGCCCGCGCCTCGAGACCTTCGCCCTCGATATGGATTCGCACCTTCTCGCGCTCTCGTTCACCGATTTCATTTCAACGGCTCCTCGGAACGCGACGACGACGACGACGACGACGAGGCTGCTGCTGGACCCTACGGCCGTCACGTTGCTGTCGGCGACGGGCGAAAATGCCGCGTCGGCCGCCGCCGTGATGCTCTCGGGGTCTTCGGTTCCCGTGGACGCGGCCGTCCTCGGCGACGCGGACGCGCGCCTCTTTGCGACGCAGCTCCTCGACGCCCGAGGCGCGTCGCTCGCGAGCGCCGACCGCCGCACGGTTCGCGTTGCGCTCTCGACCTCTGACGCGTGGGCCCTGCAGCGCGCTGCCGGTTTGCTCGCCAAGGCGGCGAGCACCACCTACGCGGCGGTGACGGCGGCTTTCGGGAATTCGCCGTCGGACACGTCCCTGCTCGGCGACCCGACGAGCGTCGTCGCGACTTCCCGAGACCGCGCCGTGGCACTGGGCGAATTCGTGCGCGACGCCACCGCGCCGAGGGTCGAATCGTACGCCCTAAACCTAAACTCGGGCGTCGTGAGCTTGAACTTTTCCGAGCCCGTCGTCGACAAAACCATCAACGTCACCGCCTTGAAGCTTCTCGTCGCCGAGGATTATTCGGAGGAGGAGGAGGAGGAGACCTCTGTTGTTCGTCTCCAAAACGCCGCCGCCGACGAAGACCACGTGGGTCTCCGCGCGACCTGCGACGACGCGCGCGGCAACTGGAGCCACGCGTGCTCCTACGTGCGCGTGGTTTTGGGGGCCAACGACTTGGACAACGTGCGCGCCATCAGGGCGGGCGCTTTCGCTTCTTTCGACGAGACCCTGGCCTCGGATACCGCGAGACCGCCGAACCAGTGCGTCCCCGGTACCCTCGCCGTCGGAGCCTTCGTCAAGGACACGACGAGGCCCTCGCTCGAGGCCGTCGAGCTGAATTTGGACAAGGGATACATGATCATGAACTTCTCCGAACCGGTCGACCCCCGCTCGTGGAACGCGACGCGCGTCTACCTACGAAACAACAACAACAACAACAACGTCGTTGAGTCGATGGATGAACACGAGCCGTCGGGATCACCGACGACCTCCGTTCCGAACAACAGCAACAGCACGACCGTGCTGGTGCTCCCAACCTCGACGCCCACCTCGACGCCGCTGCTGTCGCTGCGGTTGTCGGCCACCGGGACGACCGGGACGACGACGACCGGGACGCGGTCGCTTTTCCTACGGCTCCGCGAGGATCTCGCGAGACTCAAGACGCTGCTGGCTCTCACCACCGCGGACGCGAGGGGCATCGACGTCAACACGACCTACGTCGACGCGAAAAAGGACTACGTGCGCGATCTCGCGTATCCAGAGCCGGCGAATCCGGCGAAGAGTGTCGCGAGGCGACTCGACAGAGTTGTCCCCGATACTACGGGCCCGCGGCTCCTGAGTTTCGACGCCAACCCCGATATCCTCGAATTCTACTTTGACGAGCCGATCGACGACGCCACCTTCAACGCCTCGGCGCTCCTCCTGGTCGGCGGCGGCGGCGGCGAGGAGAACGCGACGACGACGACGCGGCTCAACTTGACGCGCGCTTTAACCGGCGACGACGCGCCATATCAGCTGACGGTCGTCGCGACGACCGCCGCAGAACGCGCCGCGCTCTCTTCTGTGGTCGTAGCATACGATGTTATTCAGCTCGTCCACCCGGCGGGCGGCGCGGCGAGCGACGTCATCGGCGGAACGCCGGCCGTCCCGGGGGCGGGTCCCTACGGCGCGCGATTGGACCACGGCGAGTACGTGATGGACTCGCTCGACGGCGTCTCGACGGGTTTCGCCGCCGCGCCTCTCCCCTTCGGGCCCGTCGTCCTCTCGTTCGTGCTCGACATGGACGCGGGCACGCTCCGGCTCGACTTCCGACACCCGATCCGATCGACGACGATCAACGCGACCGCGGTCGCGTTGGCTGCGTCTGACGATGACGATTCGTTCGCGTACGCGCTCGAAAACGCGACCGTCGTCGCGGTCGAAAAGTACTCGCCGGACCAAGGGGATGCCTCGATTACGCTCCTTTTGGACGTCTCCGACCTAGATGCTCTCAAGATGGCCGATGGCGGCAGGGGCGAGGCACCGATTGCGACGAGGTTGACCAACGTGGTCGCGGGCGTAGACGCGACCTTGGCCGCCTCGACGCTCGGGACGCCGTGCGTGCCGCGCAAGATTGGTGCACCCTCCTCCTACCTGTCGGCCGTCTACCCGATTTCGTTCCAGCCCGACGTCACGGCGCCAACCTTGCTCGCGTTCGCGCTGTCCATGGATTCGGGGATGCTCGTGCTCTACGCGGACGAACCCGTAAGGGCGCGAGAGACGGCCGTCGCGAAGCTCGTCGTCTACAACAACGCGACAATCGCGACGGCGACGGCGAGGTATTCGCTCACCGAGGCCACGAAACCCCTCAACCCGGGGGCGTCAAAAACCGTCGATTTAAAGCTCGGCAAAGCAGACCTCGTCGAGCTCAAGCAGTTGGACGGGATCGCGACGTCCCGGAACGACACGTACCTCGGGTTTGGCGAAGACGCGATCCTCGATCGCTCTGCCGCGGCCAACGCGTTCGCGACGGGAATTCTTCATAAAGTTCGTTTTTTTTACCGCGACGAGACGCCCCCCGAGCTCGAGTCGTTCGAGGCCGACTTCGAGGCGCGGACGCTCTCGTTGTATTTTGACGAGCCGATCCGGGTCGCCTCGGTCAACGCGAGCGCCTTCGTCCCGCGCGAGCGCAACGTCGGCGGCCAAAGCTACCGTCTCTCCGGCACAGGAGGAGTGGAACCATTACCATCGGGGGCGTCGTCGCAGACCGCCGTCGCAATCTCGTTGTCGAACGAGGACTACGAGGCGATCAACATCTTGACGCGACTCGCGAAAAACATCGACGCGACGCGGCTCGCGATGGAGTCGACGGCTGCCGAGGACGTCGCGGGAAACCCCGTCGAACGCATCTTCGACGGCCAGACGCTCGCTGCCTCGAGCTATATACCCGACTCGACGCCACCCGAAATGACGCACTTCTGGATCGACATGGATGCGGGGACCATCACCGCGAACTTCACCGAACCCGTCGCCTTCGGGACGCTCGACGCGACGCGATTCGTTCTCGCGGCCAAAGATAATGATGATGACTTGGAAGCAGCTGTTACCCCGAGCGAGGCTACGCGGCTGCTGCTGCTGAACGTGGAGAACGACGCTGCTGCTGCTGGGACGGTGTTGACGCTCGCTTTGGACGCGGGCGACCTCGACGCGATCAAGGCGCTTCCGTCGCTCGCGACCTCGATCGAATCGACGTACCTCGTCTCGCTCGGCGGCGCCTTGGCCGACATGACGGGAAACGGTCTCGTCGCGACGACCCTGTCGTGCACCTTTTATTCGGCAGACATCACGCCGCCGACCCTCGTCGCCTTCGACCTCGACTTGGACGCTGGTGTTCTCGACCTCGAATTTAGCGAAACGGTGGACGCCTCGACCTTTAAGGTAGAGGGTATTCGGCTGATGGCCGGCACCTCCTTCTACCGCGACGGCGGCCGCCGCCTCCTGGTTGTCGACCCTTTGGCCACCCTCTCGCCGGACACCACCACCGTATCGGTGTCGCTCGGCGAGGAAGACTGGCACGCGATCAAGGTTCTCCTCGCCGCCGAAACGCGCGCCTGGCTCGCCATGGACGCCGGCACCGTCCTCGATATGGTTGGTCTGCCCGCGGTGCGCGTCGCGTCCGCCGACATTTTTGGTCAAGGCGAGCCAATGCCCGCGCGGTCGGTTGTTCCCGATACGACACCCCCCGTGCTCGAAAGAGCGACGTACGCGTCGCGCCGGCTGCATTTGTTCTACGACGAACCCGTGAGAACGGTCGTCCCGGAACTGTTCTTCTTCTCCTCCTCCTCGGACGGCACTACGGGCGACGTCCTTCTCCAAGGGGCAACACACCTCGTTTTTTTCGATCTCCCCGAGAAAACAACAGCAATTCTGGAACAACACGGTGTTGTTGTTTCTGCCGAGGCTGGCGCGGTTTTCGACGTTGGAGGTACCCCCTCGCGCGAGGTCGTCTCCTTCCAATTGTCGGGACCGGCGTGCGCCTGCGCCGACGGTTATTACGTCACCGCCGAGTGCACCGAAACCGAGGACGCCGCGTGCAGCCCGTGCTCCTCCTCCTCCTCCTCCGAAGCAGCTTGCCCTCCCAACCACTTCGCGAGCTCGCCCTGTTCCGACCGAGCCGACCGCGGGTGCCAGCAGTGCCGCGAGTGCGGGTATCCGTACTACGCCGCTCGCGCCTGCGAGGAGACGGCGGACACGGTCTGCGCGGAGTGCACGGCCTGCGGCCCGATGGAGTACGAGGAATCGCCGTGCGCGGGCGGCCGGGATCGCGTCTGCGTCGCGTGCGACCACGACCGGGAGTGCGAGACTCCGTCGGAGGCTTGCGAGGATGCCGCGCTCTGGTGGCGCCGCGCCCACTGCTGCTTTGACGACGACGGCACCCAGGTACCCTGCAACGCCGAAGTACGCGCCGACGCGCGCATCACCGCCCGAGACTCGAGACGACACTGGGTCTACGCCACCTACCCCGAGGTCGAGGCGGGCTACACCATCGACGACGTAGGGGGATGACGATCTAAGCTAATTATTCAATTATTAGATTGATGAGCTGTTCTTGTTTGGAGGAGGAGGAGCGACGCGGCGAGGTCGCGCGCGGTTCGTAGCGCGCTCTTCGGGTCACCGGGCTTCTTGTCGCGCGACGCCACCCCCCCACGGTGCCGCCGCCGCATGGCCGGTGCCGCCGCCGCCGCCGCCGCCGCACAGGCGGCGACCTTGGCGGCCTTGGACCGGTCGGCAGCGTCGCGCGCGTCGACATAAACTTCTGCCGCGAGAGCGCGAGAGGCGACGGCGCCGGCTAACCTTCGGTCGGCGAGCGCCAAAAGCGCCTCGCAGTCCTCTCTGTCGTCGGCGGTCTCGGCGTCGTCTCGATTCTTCCTCCGCTCCCGCACGCAAGCCTCGTACTTTTCCTGGTCTGCTCCCCGAGCAACCAGCGTCTGGTCGGCAATTTCAAATTCCCGAGCGAAATTCGCGTCGCGTCGCTCCGCGATCGCGAGCTCGGCCTCGAGCTCTTCCGCGCGGATAGCCTCGTCGACCGCCGCTGCGATCGCGTGCGCGGCTCCAAAAGTCACGCTACGCCTCACCTCCCTCGGGAGCTCGGACACAGCCCTCAGCAGCTCGACCGATAGGTCTTGATCGTCGTCGTCGTCGACGATCGTCGCCTCGTCGAACTCGTCGTCGTCGTCGTCTTCGAGCCGTGCCGCCCCCAAAGCTCGCGCAAACCGGTCAGAAAGCACGTGGGTCGGGGGGTAGAGCCATCGCATCTCGGCAACAACGTCCGCGGCCCCCGCCGCGGCACTTACCCTCCCGCCGCCACACCAAAACAAATATTCGGCGACGGCCCTCGCCCTTTCGACCGCCGACGCCTCCGCGACCACGAGGCGCTCGCTTTCATCAATATCCACGCCCCTCGACAGCAAGACCATCCATCCCTTTTCCGGATCTTCGGCAATTCTCCGAAAGTTCCGGTTCTCGATCCGCCGCCCCGGGATGCGACGATTAACCCAATACGTCCTCTCGACCATCAGCCACGAGTCGTCCGGGCTCTCGCGCCGCAATTCCCATCCCTTCTCCCGCAGGGCCTCGTACATGGGACCTTTCGGCAACAACAACTTTCCAACGATCACCTCCGACGCGTAGCAGCATTTTTTCTTTTTTTTATCCGAATTTTTCGGAGACGACGAACTCTTTCGCTTCTTCACTTTTTGATCGCGATAAAAATCTCGACCAGACGCCGGCACCTCGCTCTCCTCGCACGTCCTCCACTCGAGACCCCTCGTCTCCAGCGACAGCTCCAGATCCAGCAAAGCCCCCGGCTGATGCTGCTCGTCCTCCGTATCCTGCCACGGCGAGTGCAACAACGTCGCTCGCCACGTATCCACCCTCTTCTTCTTCTTCCTCTTCGCCTCCTCGTCGTACGCCCTCTTATACTTCAGCTCGTAGTAGCACTCACCCTCCTCGCTCCACTTCATCCACGTCACCAACATTCCGCCTTCCAGCTCCATCTTATTCTTGTCCTTGAAAAAAGGCGAATTCTCGATCAAAGATATAAATAAGGGGGTCATGGGTTCTTCAACAACGTTTTGGTGCCTTCTGTTGAGGCGAGGGGGCATGCATGATTCTACCGAGAGCTCTATTTTGTATTGACATCCTTACTTACTACTTACTAATCGACAGATGTTTGTCTGTTTGTTTGTTTGTTTGTTTGTTTGTCTTAACAAGTGTAGGCCAGTAAGTTCGCCAGTAAGTTAGTTCACCTGGTCCCAATCTCTAACCCCAGTAAGTTCATCTGGTCCCAGTAAGTTCACCTAGTCCCAATCTCTAACCCCAGTAAGTTCGGCGTAAGCCCACTCGTGCTCACATCCACTCTCCTTCGAGCTCGTCGCTCTCACCTCCGCCAATCTAAGCTGCTTTGATCCGTACACGCCGCTAGCCTTTGCGTTCACTCTAAAAACCCAAGTAAGTTCACTTGGTCCCAGTAAGTTCACCTGGTCACTAAGTTCACCTAGTCCCAATCTCAAACCCCAGTAAGTTCACCTAGTCCCAATCTCAAACCCCAGTAAGTTCACCTGGTCCCAGTAAGTTCACCTACAGTGCGCGTGTAGACGCCGGGAGGGGGCTTATCGGTATTGCGCAGCACGTGTGGGGTAGGGTGGAGTCGTCGACTCAGAAGAGGATATCCTCGGGGTTGCCGATCGACAGAGAGCCACGTAGAGCTGGACGTGGCAGAAGACGGGCTTGGGAAAGAGGACGCCGACCTCGCGGGGCGTCTGGCCCTGGCTCTTGGTGATCGTTCGGCGTCGGCGGGCCTTACGGGATACAGGTTGGAGGAGCCTCGGTGACAACGACACGATCGATCATGTATCTGGTACCGTTGCAGTGGCCGTGCGACGGGTCGAGGTTGCGAAGACTTCAAGCTCGCGATCAAAGTCAGCATGCCGTTGGTTGTCAGGGAGTTCAAAACTCGACTGTAAGAGCGAGGCGTCGTCTTCCGACCCAACTAGTCGGCCGAAAAACTCCGACGCCTCGTCTCCGGGAAAAAAGGCCGCGGTCATGCGCGCGTTGTCAGCATCGACAACATCGTTTCGGACGGGGCGTGAGAATGGCGCGCCGAAGAGCCGCCGCGGGTCGGGGAAAAAGTCTGCGGGGTCGCCGTAGACGGCTTTGGAGGATCACTGTCTGCGTCTCGCGCCTACCTGATCCTTACTCTCGCGCCTACCTGATCCTTACCCCTAAATCGATGGACAACAAACAGTCTTAGCAGGTCTTCTTAACTACTAATCGACAGAGGTGTGTCTGTTTGTTTTCCTAACTACTAATCGACAGATGTTTGTCTGTCTGTTTTTCTGTTTGTCCCTCGATTTAGGGTAAGGATCAGGGGCGCGAGAGTAAGGATCAGGTAGGCGCGAGAGCCAGACAGTGATCCTCCAAGCCGTCTACGGCGACCTCGCAGACTATTTCCACGACCCGCGGCGGCTCTTTCAGCGCGCCATTCTCACGCCCCGTCGAAACGATGTTGTCGATGCTGACAACGCGCGCATGACCGCGGCCTTTTTTCCCGGAGACGAGGCGTCGGAGTTCTTTTCGGCCGACTAGGTTGGGTCGGAAGACGACGCCTCGCTCTTTACAGTCGAGTTTTCAACTCCCTGACAACCAACGGCATGCTGACTTTGATCGCGAGCTTAAATCTTCGCAACCTCGACCCGTCGCACGGCCACTGCAACGGTACCAGATACATGATCGATCGTGTCGTTGTCACCGAGGCTCCTCCAACCTGTATCCCTTAAGGCCCGCCGACGCCAAACGATCACCAAGAGCCAGGGCCAGACGCCCCGCGAGGTCGGCGTCCTCTTGCCCAAGCCCGTCTTCTGCCACGTCCAGCTCTACGTGGCTCTCTGTCGATCGGCAACCCCGAGGATATCCTCTTCTGAGTCGACGACTCCACCCTACTCCACACGTGCTGCGCAATACCGATAAGCCCCCTCCCGGCGTCTACACGCGCACTGTAGGTGAACTTACTGGGGGACCAGGTGAACTTACTGGGGTTTGAGATTGGGAAGAGGGTGGACTAGGTGAACTGAGTGACCAGGTGAACTTACTGGGACCAGGTGAACTTACTGGGTTTAGAGTAAACTCAAGGGTTGGCGGCGCGTGCGGATCAAAGCAGCTTAGATTGGCGGAGGCGAGAGCGACGAGCGCGAAGGAGTGGGGTGTGAGCACGAGTGGGTTTACGCCGAACTTACTGGGGTTAGAGATTGGGACTAGGTGAACTTACTGGCCAATTCAAGAAACTGACTGGGACCAGGTGAACTTACTGGGGTTAGAGATTGGGACTAGGTGAACTTACTGGCCTGCACTTGTGTTTGTTTGTTTGTTTGTTTGTTTGTCTGTCTGTTTGTCCCTCGATTTAGGGTAAGGATCATGTAGGCGCGAGAGTAAGGATCAGGTAGGCGCGAGAGTAAGGATCAGGTAGGCGCGAGAGTAAGGATCAGGTAGGCGCGAGAGCCAGACAGTGATCCTCCCAAGCCGTCTACGGCGACCTCGCAGACTATTTCCACGACCCGCGGCGGCTCTTTCAGCGCGCCATTCTCACGCCCGTCGAAACGATGTTGTCGATGCTGACAACGCGCGCATGACCGCGGCCTTTTTTCCCGGAGACGAGGCGTCGGAGTTCTTTTCGCCGACTAGGTTGGGTCGGAAGACGACGCCTCGCTCTTTACAGTCGAGTTTTGAACTCCCTGACAACCACGGCATGCTGACTTTGATCGCGAGCTTAAAGTCTTCGCAACCTCGACCCGTCGCACGGCCACTGCAACGGTACCAGATACATGATCGATCGTGTCGTTGTCACCGAGGCTCCTCCAACCTGTATCCCTAAGGCCCGCCGACGCCAAACGATCAACAAGAGCCAGGGCCAGACGCCCCGCGAGGTCGCGTCCTCTCGCCAAGCCGTCTTCTGTCACGTCCAGTCTCTACGTGGCTCTCGTCGATCCGGCAAACCCCGGGGATATGCTCTTCTGAGTCTACGACTCCACCTGAGGACCCACCCGGACGACGTGCTACGCATTACCTATAAGCCCCCCACGCCGGCGTCAACACGGCACTGT